>CM032629.1:16626574-17226574 GCA_019097785.1 Fraxinus excelsior | reverse complement strand
TTTGAGGGCCGACCTATCAAACAGCGTTGTTGAAATTACAGCAACTATTGAGATTTTTAGCTGTGAATTGGTTGTAAGTTAGAAATTGAGAGTTGGACTATTGAGTAGGGGAGCAAGTGGGTCCGTTTTGTCCGATTCCAAAGAGAATTGGAACCAAAATTGATCAAGAGCTACTGATTCTCTTGTAATGAAACTATTAATTTTATGATAATTATGGAACCAAGTCAGAGCTGTACCAAATGGTTTCGATTTGCTTTGGTTCAGTTTCATAACCAAAAAATTTAAATTATTAAAACATCAAAAGTTAACACTCACATCCAAAACAGAAAATCTCGCTCGAGCGACGGGGTTTGCCAGGAGTTTTTTAATCGCGATTTCAAAACTTTTATCCAGCCCATTCAACTCTAACCCTATCATATAAATACCAGAATGCCACATAACGTAAATTCGAAGGTTGAAACATGGAGAGAACTTGATAGCTACAGATTTTCATCTTCCAATTCATTAAGAGACTTCAACCTTTATTGATTTAATTATACTTGGCGAAGAAAACATCAGTTTCAGTTAATCCAAATACCAAGCTTATTGAGAAACACGGAGTTCTTCAAAAATCCACAGGAAATAGAAGAATCCACAAAGTCATAGTTAGAGAATCCTGGAGGGCCATGATATTGCAGTTATGAGTTCGTACATGAGCGCGCAATCCAGGAGGCCTGTCAATTAAGAGTTGGTGCAGGAGTACGCAATCCAGGAGAGCTGTCAGAATCTGAGTCAGGAGTTATTGTGAGGAACGTAATTCGGGAAGACTGTATTAGCTTCAATCAGGAGGTCAGAAAGTTTGTGCTGTCGTCTTCTTTGGCGGACTCTAAGTTCGATCGTTTATAGTGGATTTTGACTGGCAAAGCGCTCGAATCTTTTACCCAATTAGGGTTTCTTCGTGAACATTCGGCTTGTTATTTATTATTTATTGTTTTTATATTATGCGGTATTCAAACATATGGTATTGGACTGTATGCTTAACGATCTAGATATAATTAAGTAGTGACTTATTGCTGGTTAATTACAATTTTTAATTCTACATTTACACCTATTAACCCCCCTCTAGGTGTAGTTTGGGTCGAACTGCGTAAATTTTAATTGGTATCAGAGATTTATTTCGATTCCTCACCCATAAATTTATTCCAGATGAATTAGTCCTTGTCCGTGCCTTCGTTTTTCGACGGAAGCACATATGCTTATTGGAAAGTTCGAATGAGAGCTTTCCTTAAATCAATGTATGAGCGTATTTGGATAAGCGTTCAAACTGGGTGAACTGCACCTTCAACCACTGTTGCTGGTGTAGCTATACCTACTGATATTTCACTCTGGACTAAAGATGAATTAGCCAAGTATAAATGGAACAGTAAGGATCTTCATGCCCTGTTCATAGCTGTGTTTGTTGAAAAGTTTAAGAGAGTATCGATGTATAAAACTGTTAAAGAAGTTTGAGATATTTTAGAGACCATACACGAGGGAACTAAAATCGTTAAGAACTCTAAAATGCAGATGTTGACCTTTAGGTTTGAAGAAATTAGAATGAAAGACAATGAATCGTTCGATAAATTTTGTACGAAGTTGAATGATATAGTAAATTTGAGTTTTAACCTAGGTGGTAATATCCCTGAGTCCAAAATCTTTAGAAAAAGTCCTTAGATCATTATCGAAAAGGTTTAGACCTAAGATCACGGCGATTGAAGAGAGTAAGGACTTAGACATTGTCAACATAGAAGAACTCGTATGATCAATACAAACCTATGAACTCACTATATCTCAACAAATTAAGGTTCAATCAATTTCCATCAATACCATTAGGGAAGAAGAAAGTGATTCAACTGACGCCAAGACTCTTAGGACAACAAACTTGCCTATTTTGTTAGACAATCCCAAAATGCCATGGGGAATATGAGAAAACCTCAAGAGAGAAAAAATGTTGATCCTAGTAAATTCCAGCGTAAAAAATGTGATAAAAAATTCTTCTAGGACTTCCAGTAAGAAAAATCGGTCTGTTATATGCTATAAGTGCAAAAGGGTTTGGTGAGTATAGGAATGAATATCCTAATCTTAAGAATAATTCGGGAAAAGGAAAGGGTAAGGCATTAGCAATGACTTTGAGTGATGAAGAGTCAAATTTGAGTGATCAAAGTGATACATCTGGCAGTGAGGATGATAAAAAACACATGGCATTCACGTCTATAGTTAAGACTTAATCTGATAAGGAGAATGAGAAGACTGAGAGTGTTAGTTGCAGTGAGGAGTCTGATAGTAAGGAAGACTCTAAGGATGATGAAGATATCTGTGAGTCGTATCGACAGTTGTTCGAGAAGAGTCTAAAAATAAAAAAGGTCAACACAGTCATGCTGAAAAAGCTTGATGGGCTTGAAAGTGAGAAAGAGAGACTATAAGCTGACCTTCAGGACTCTATCAAAAAATTGAGCAAATTGAAACTTGTTAACAAAAACTTGGAAGCTAAAGTTTAAAACTTAACAAGTGAATTGGGAAAATTCAATACTCAACTCCAGTCTTCAATGAGTGGAAATCAAAAGCTCGATCAACTGTTGGGAATGAACAAACCTGCTGGTAATAGGCAAGGTCTAGGATATGTTCAAAATGGTGATGACATTGCTGGTACATCCAAGACCACGGTTGTTCCCGCAACTAATACCAGAATTAGGAATGTTTCTAATTCTACACCTAAATGCATGAACGTTGTAGGGTCGAGGCCTACTAGACAACGTAGGATCAATCGTCCTATGGTTCAACATCAACAGCCGCGTAGGTTTGTTCCCAAATGTCATTGTTTTGGTGCAATGGGACACATACGGGCTGAATGCCGTAAGCGTGTGCAAGAGGTAAAAATCAGGATATCACTAGCAAAGTTAACTTTCTCGCAAATCAAGTTAGCCAGCTAACTGAGATGATTACTCAGTTAACCAAAATTACCTTTGTATCTGAAAAAATTTAGGTTAAAAATTTGGTAGTGTCAGTCATTGATTCTATAATTTTTTCACTATTACCTTGACTTTAGATTGTAGTTTTGTCACGGAATGTTAAAGGGGGAGCTTGTTAGGTTTTGGTAGTTTATAATGTAATTGGCCAAGTTTGGGAACAAAGGGGATTAAATTAGATAGGTTATAAAAGTCAATGAGTACGTTGTAATTTTCATAATTCAATTGTATAGGTTCTAGGGTTCGAGCTTCAAAAGATGACAAAAAAGGGCGTCGCAACTTCGTTAGACCGTTGCTAGGACTTAGCTCAAGCGGCAGAAATAGAAACATTTTCGCTAAACTGTCGCCGAGTCCTCGCTTGAGCGATAGGGTTTGCCAGGAATTTTTTAATCGAGATTTCAAAACTTTTTATCCAGCCCATTCAACCCTAACCACCAGAATGCCACATAACGTAAATTCAAAGGTTCAAGTATAGAGAGAACTTGAAAGCTTCATATTTTCATCTTCCAATTCATTGAAAGACTTCAACCTTTATTGATTTTATTGTACTTGGCGGAGAAAACATCAGTTCTAGTTAATCCAAATATCAAGCATACTGAGGAATGCGGAGTTCTTCAAGAATCCACAAAGCTAGGGGTTAGATAATTTAGGAGGGCTATGATATTGCAATTAAGGAGTTGGTGCAGGACCGCGCAATCCTGGAAAGCTGTCAATCAGGAATTGGTGCAGGGGTACACAATCCATGAGGACTGCCAGAATTTTAGTCAGGAGTTGTTGCGAGGCACGCAATCCAGGAGAACTATATTAACTTTAGTCAGGAGTTCAGAAAGTTCGCGTCGTGTCTTCTCTGGCGAACTGTAAGTTTTATCGTTTATAATGGATTTTGACTGGCAAAACGCACGGAGTTTTTACCCAATTGGGGTTTCTCCATGTACATTCCGCGTGTTATTTACTGCTTTATTTAATGTTTTCATATTCTGCGGTATTCAAACATAGGGTAATTGGAATGTATGCTTAATCATCTAGAGATAATTAATCAGTGACTTGTTACTGGTTAATTACAATTTTTAATTCTGCATTTATACTTATTTACTCCTCTCTAAGTGTAGTTTGGGTCAAGTTATTTAAATTCCGATATTCTTTGACAAAATCATTATCAAATTTAAAAATAAATATAATTAATTAAAAAATAGTAGGGTAACCTAGGGCTGTAAGCAAAAACCGTCAAACCGGAAAATCGAACCGAAACCGCATTTTAGAAACCGTCGGTTTGATGCCGCGTGGATCCGTCAACGAAATGGTTTTGAACCAAACCAAACCGGTCAGGTTTATGTTTGAGAATTTTAATTGCGGTTTAAAACCAAACCGGACAGGCGAAAAAATATATAAAAATAAAAAAATAAAAATAATGATTTTTTTTAAATTCATCCAAATATGTAAAATTCAATAGTTTTGTCATTTGTTTGTATTTTTGTCAATTTATAATTTTCTATTACATATATATTATTATTACTAAATAATTATAATTTATATTTAATAATCTCAAGACTAACATAGTCTATCAAAAATTATTTTCCTCTTTAGAATTCAAATTTCTACAATTACTTCAATCTGTATTTTCAAATGGAGGCCAGATACTTGATTCCTTTAGGAGTTTATTAGGTGCAAGGATGGTTGAGGTTTGTATATGCGGAAAGAATTGGTTGCAAATTAAAAATAAACCTATAGTGATGTGACAATATTTAGATGAAGTGGAAGCATTTGATGATTCAATGAAAGTTGTAGCATGTGGTTTATATTTTATATTACCATATTTTTAAAGATTCTTTTATCTATCTAGTATCCAATACTATGATGATATAACGAATGCATTTGTTTGACAATGGAGACTGAATCATGTTGACAACAATTGGTGTTTGAGTATATGTGAGAAACTGAATTCGTAACAAATACAACGGCAAGCTTGTGTAATTGTTATGTTTAGATATTATAAACAATTGATTTATTATTATGGTTGATTATTCTTTCTGTTTAATTAGTAGTTTTGTTTTTAAGATATGATGATCACGAGATCTTGTTGAACATCATTATATTTTTTGGACTTTATATTTAGTTTAGTAGACTTGTATTATAACGTTATCGTAACGTCTTAACCTAAAATGGCAAACAAAAAACTATATTTTAGTTTATTGTGATTTCACTTTGATTTAGTTGATATTTAAATTTGTAATAAATATATTTAGTTTGTTTTAGATTTATTGCTAGTAAGATATAAATATATATTGAATTAAATGAATTAATGTCATAAAAGTAGACGGACAAAAAAATATACGGTGAAACCGGTGGTTTAAAACCGGACCAAACCGTTAGGTTTAGGTTTGAGTTTTTTTCAAACCGTTCAAAATGGTTTGGTTTAGGTTTGAGTTTTTCTCAAACCGGTTTAAATGGTTTGGTTTGAAAATTTGTCAAAACCCGTAAAAATCGGACCGCTTACCCCCCTAGGGTAACCAATTTTGGTTTTAAGAAGTATAAAATTGAAGCATAAGCAAACCGAGCTAAACCAAAAAGGACGATTTTGATTTTGATTATGATTGGTTGGTTTCTTAATAATTGGAAATGCTATCACCAAATTGTCCCACTCATAAATTTTTTATTACCATGAATACATAGGAGAAATTGTATATTGGTCCCTAACTTATTTCCCAAATAGAAAACTGGTCTCAATCTTTAAAAAAGAGCATGTTTGTCCACAATTGCATTGCAAATGTACAATTGGGGCTTAATAATGAAATTTGTGAGTATCTTTGTTAAACTGTCACATGATTCTCACAAGTCCAATTTTACGAAATTAAGCCATGTTTGACAATTTTTCACTTAATTTAATTTTTGCTACGGATCATTTTCAACTGCACATTCATATAATAAAATATTCTAAACGTAAATTCATATTTTTTCCATCATTTTTAATCACACGTTCTCTAAAAAAACTATTCAAAATATTTTTAAATTTTTAAGGCCACCAAACAAGGGTTAAATTTTGTTTAAAACTTGGGATTGTGCCAAAAAATTATGAAGTAGAATGCCAAAAAATTTCATTTGAACAGATTGTGCAATTACTGTTAGGAAAGCCTAGATATTAATATTGTTATAATTAAGGGATTATGGGAACTCTAATTAAGTAATATATAAAGATCATTTTGGTTATGATCCCCAATATACCAAATCATACATAGTTTCCCTCCTCCCATCTGGAAGAGAGACGACAGCCCCATTGAAGAAATAAGATGATTTGGTTGAGGAAGCTCACAAACCACACCCCTTCGTTTGTGTTCATCTGTATGTGATGGATTGTCATCTCGAATCCGTGAATCCTAATATTCTGGTGTGATGTAGATCCTACGCTTTTGGTTATTTTAATCTAGGATTTTTTCATCTAGATTTTGTTTCCGTTTTAGATATGATTTATATTTATAACAATTACAATTGAAATTAGAAACCAACGTGTTATTTTAATTGATGACCAATTTACTACTAAAACAATCGCTTAATGTTTTATTTATGTATTTTCGTGCCAGCAGTTTGTCAATGAGATTAACTCGTAATTGAGAATTATGGATAAAAAGTGACATCACAATATTTTAATTTCTTGTAATTATTTTTTCGCTGACATGGAAGAAATGACATAATTTTGATAGAATTTTTTTTTTTTTTTTTTTTGTGAGGTCAGACAGAGATTATGACTCTGCTCCCACTTAAGCATAAGCCTTAATTTGTGGAATTATATGGCTTAAGCTGCATATAAGTAATATTTTCTAACTTTAATTTATTTGTTAATAATTTAATTTATTATTGTGCTTCAAGAAGTCTTTTTTTTACATTGGACCATTAGTAGTCAAAGCAGGTGATATTTTAAAAAGTTGAAAGTTGGATCTTAACGTTACCAAAACTAAATAAGAATTCGACTGCTTCTCATGTTATGTTACTCGAATCGAGATTCTCACTTCCGCTTTATCCACCATGAAAAAAAAAACGTATTTTATATGTTCCATAGTTTCTCTTTACCTCTGTATCTCATTTAATATTGATCAATCAGTCACGAGTCTTAAATGATGGATTAAGTTGTTTCCATGTTAACGATGAAATTTATCATCGGTAAGTGAAATTTCGATACTTATCTTGATCCCTGAATCAAAACTTTTTGTTATCATTCCGAGTATTTTAGGATAGATATCTATTTAGTTTTTAGTTCAATTTTCATTATTGTAAGGCAAGATCCTCGACTTGAGTGACAATGGTAAAATATGCCAGAGAGGAAGTCGAGATTTAGAAGTGAAGATCAATAGTCAAGCTCTAACGTCGCTTTTCTTTTATTTAAACTGATTATTAAAACAATTTAAAAATATATGTCCAATATTTTGTGAGTTAGTTTGTCCAAAATAAGGATATATTTGTTCTGCATGGGTAATTTTAATTAAAGTCGTTAATAGGTAATCAGTTCTCGCGAAATCAATATTTGCTCATTTTACATTATTTGTCTACGATACCGTTCACTTGTGGGCTTTATCAAGATCAATCTCTCATCATTTAATGGTGGATCTTGAATTTGTTGTTTTTTAATCATCCTAAGATAATTATGTGTAAAAAAATATACCTTCCTTTTCTTTTTTATAAATAAAAATAAAAACAAGTTTAAATACTTGGTAAAGCCTCATAATTTTAAGTTATGTTTTGATGAACTAAAAATAGGATGTCAAATGGCCTACATTATTATTACTTTCTCAAACAAAAAATTAAAAAAAAATATCGATTTTTAAAAAATTATAAGAGGATATCAAAATCCTAACTTGAACTGCACAAAAGAAGTTCTCATAAGTTAAAAGTAGACAATATTCACACAAAGGTTCATCTTCAATGCAACTCGTCTATAATTATATCTAGCGATATTGCAAGAAAAAATAGATATTATCAAGACGACTGTTTAGATGTAGATGATCTTTTAGATAGGGTGATACGCCATATATATATTTCTCTTTATTAAATTCAAGTGTCATCCCAGTTCGTTAGGGCCATGAGATTGTATTTTCCTCTAAAAAATAAATAAAATTATCTCAATCCCTACATTCTAAAGTTTCAATTTTAAAAATCATGTATAATTTTTTTCTTTTTCAATAATCATGAAATAATTGTTGTTGACTCCGTTTTTCGTAATGCCAACGTGTACAATAGATGTCGGGGGGCACAATCATGCCAATTCAAGCAAATTCCGACACATTTTGACCGGAGAACCAGTGGGAGAAGGGAAGAGCTTTAACGTAGGAGATGCTTTACGGCGCAAAACAAAATTGTTCGAGTACCGGTGATAGTGACTAAGATTATTACACTAACAAACAATCACCAACAAAGTGTCAATAACCTAAGATCTAAACTCACAAATGTAGAACAAGCAAAAAGATAAAGTGAGTATTTTTAATTTTTTTTTTTAGTGTATTCTTGTATGTTATAACAATATTCAAAAGATCATCCTTTACAATTTATAAAGACCACTTATTTATAAATTTCTGATCAACGTGGTGATCGTTAGATTAGAACCATGTGGTCTCATCTCCTTGACTGAAGCCTCACACTAAGCCTATCATAGACATTACATATATTGACAACGGATCCACTGTCCTATACATTAGGCTGACACACCTGACATTCTTTATTACAAACGTTATATCAATCATTCCTAAAGATTGTCGCACACTTCACTAGTAAGGATATGGTCCCTTTTGGGATTTAGCTCTTCGTTGAAGTGCCTACGCTTCTCTGCATAAGGACAATTTATTTATGTAGAAGCTTCTCCTTTGACTTTTATCAATAGGAGGTACTTTTTTCTTTTATTTTTCACAAACTTGATTTAATTAAAACAAATTTAACTTAATAGAATTAACAATTTTCCTAAACATGAGGTTGAACGATTCGCCTATGCTGAAGCTTCCTTAACAACTTTTGTTGTTAAGGGCCTATCCACTTTGCGAATAAGGAAGTAGTCCCTTTTTGGATCCATCTCTTCTTCGAAGTGCCCATACTTTTCTGTATAGGGACGGTTCATCTATGCTGGGGTTCTCCATTGGATTTTGTTAATAGAAGGTATTTGTTCTTTACAAACAATTTAATAAATGTCGATTTTGCTGAATCAAGAAATGTACAAACTGTATATTTACATACTTACTGGTAGTATTTCCATAGATGCTCTACGTTCCATGGATGAGGTTATGCATTTCTATTCGTATTTTCAATTTTATAAGTTCCAAGCTGAACCTTTTCTTTGATGCGGTAGGGGCCTTCCTAGTTGAGACCAAAAGTTCCTACCTCGTGCTCCTTAGAAGATAAGAATATCCTCCGAAGCACCAGTTCATTCACGCAAAATTAATACTTCTTAACTTTAGAATTGCAGTATCTAGTCATTTTTCATCGGTAGACAGCCTATTTTTCTTGAGAATCGTCCATCATTTCTTCAAGGAGGTCTAGTTCTCACTTTTTCAACTCGCCATTAGATATTTCGTTAAAATGAATACGACAAGGATACGACAAATCTGCTTCAACTAGGCTCATAGCCTCGGCTCCATAAACCATAGGGAATGAGTTTCTCCTATAATTGTTTTGCTTGTAGTTCGGATGACCCATAGGATTTGAGTTAGTTCGTCAACACAAACCTTTAGAAGCGTCTAACTTTCTTTTCAACGTATATTTGATAATCTTATTAACAGCTTCCACCTACCCATTAACCTGAGTGTGATGTAGGGAGGAGAAATATTTCTTGATGCCCAGCTCTTTACATAAGTTTCTGACCTTTTCATTGTCGAATTGTCACCCATTATCCAACACAATTGAATGGGAAATGTCAAACCTACAAATGATGTTTTCCATAAGAACTTGAAAGTACTTGCTTAAGTGATCTTGGAAAGGGGTTCGATTTCTACCCATTTGGTAAAGTAATCAGTGGTGACAATCGTGAAGCTGAAATTTCCCCTCCCTGTAGATGGGGGCCCTATAAGATCAATACCCCATTTTACAAAGGGCCGAGGCTGGAAACAACGCTTAGTTCCTAAGAAGGCCCCCTTTAAGTTGTTCCAAGCGTTGACACTTAATCGCATCTCTTTGCAAACTATGTGCATCATTTTTCAATATGGGCTAATAATATTATTGTCTTAACACCTTTTGTGCTAAGGACCATCCTCCAAGTAGTTGCCGCATACCCTTTCATGAATTTCTCAGAGCACATAGGTGGCTTGTTCTCCTCTTATGTGTCAGAGTAGGGATAGGGAAAAACCTCATTTGTATAACACATTGTCTTGGAGAAGTGAGTGGTTCATCTTCTGAGCTTCTGTGCCTCTTCTTATTTAAAGAGTAATGCTTAGTCCTTGAGAATTCTATTATCGGCTTCATCTATAGTGAAGTCTCTTCTACCCACATCACTCATCTGCCCATAGCATTAAAATGTCTAGGAATGTGCTCTATAGGCACCACAATAAGCATTTCGAGATATTTACTGCTTGTCAATTTTGAAAGAGCATCGATGTGAGCATTCTCTGAGCGTGGGAATTGTACCAACTCAATTTTTTCAAAAGCTGGAACGAATTCCATGACCAATTTCAGATAAGTGGCCATGTACTTGTCTTTGGCTGAGAAATTGCCATGAACCTGGCTAGCTACCAACTGGGAGTCACTGCTGATTATCAATCGTTTACCCTGCATTTCCCTGGCCAATCTGAGGCCAGTTAGGAGGATCTCGTATTCTATTGCGTTGTTGGTAGCCTTGAAGCTGAATCTTACGGCACAATTAACCTTATGTTCATCCGGACTAACTAGGACCACTCATACCCTAGATCCAGCATCTCTCGAGCAACCATCAACAGAAAGGTTCGACGTGTTCCATCACCTCTCCCATTTCTGGAATAGGGGTGAACTCTACCACAAAATCTACTAAGGCTTGTCCTTTAACAGTGACCATTAGCTAGAAAACAATATCAAACTCGCTTAGATACTTTAGTAATCTTCCCAAAGTAACGGGCTTCTGCAGCACTCGCTCGACAGGGAAGTTAGTTAGCACATGTATGGTGTGGGCTAGGAAATATTACCTTAATTTCTGAGAGGTAGTCACCAAAGAGAGTGCTAGCTTCTCCATATCTGGATAGCGAGTCTTTGTTGTAAAAAATGCTTTACTTACATAATAAGCAGGCCGATGGTGACCAACATCCTTTCTTATATAAACTAAATTGATTGCATCAGTGGTTATTGCTAGGTACAACTGCAGTGGTTTGTTAGCCTTGGGTTTTAAGAGGAGTGGAGCCTTCCCCAAATGTTTCTTCAGCTCTTGTAGGCTACCTTGTATTATGTCCACTAGAACTTATTTCATCCCTTCAGAATCTTGAAGAAGGGTAAGCATTTGTCTGTCGCCTTTGAGACGAAGCGATTCAAAGTAGTTACGTGTCTAGTGAGTCTCTTGCACCTCTTTAGGTTTTTGAGGTGACCTTATTTCAATCAAGGCTTTGATCTTCTCTGAGTTGACTTTAATGCCTCTCTGATTGACCATGTAACCTAGGAATTTTCTAGAGGCAACTTCGAAGGTGCATTTCAAGGGGTTAAGCTTCATCATGTACCTTCGCAATACTTGGAAAGTTTCGCCAAAATGCTTGACATAATCTCCTACCTTTAAACTTTTCACCAGCATATTGTCCACATATACGTCCATTGTCTTTTCGATGCGGTCGACAAACATTTTGTTGACAAGTCTTTGATTAGTGGCACATGCATTTTTCAACCCAAAGGGCAGAACCTTATAGCAATAAATACTCTTTATGTTATGAATGACGTATGCTCTTTGTTAGCTGGGAACATTAGATTGTACCCGAAGTAGGCATCCATGAAGCTAAGTAGTTCATGTCATTGGGCAAGCTTGATTTAGGTTTGAGAAATCAAAATAAACTCTCCACTTCCCATTGTGCTTTTTAACCAGGATAAAGTTAGAGACTTACTTCGGATACATCAATTCCAGGATAAAGCAATTGTCAATCAACTTCTTTACTTATTCGTCTAAAGCTTCGTATTTCTCTAGATTGAGGGATTTTCTTTTCTATCTACGAGTTGTAGCCTTAGGATCGATTTTCAAGTGGTGGTAATTGACTTTCGGATCAATGCCAATCATGTCTTCATGATTCCAAGAAAAAACGTCTAAGTTTTTGTGCAAGAAGCTTTTCAGCTTTTTCTTGGCCTCTGGTGACAGATATTTTCCAACCTGCAAACATTTGGAGGATATTGGGAATTTACCTGGATACTCTCCAATTCCTCTATTGGGATTGTTCGAGACTCGCAATCGATGATGTGAAGGTCTAGTTCTTCCAAATTAGCCATTTTTTCGTCAATTCTACTTTTTCAGGGGACACTCGCGATTCTTGGACCTCTTCATTAGAGGTGTTTATGGCTCCAAGGACTACCCATTCTTCATAGGCATCCATCATTTCGACGTCTTACCGTTGTTCAGGGTTATGCCCTTGTTCAGGGACGTCATCCGTATCAATGTCTGTTTGGATTACATGACACTTCACGATTGTACTTTTCTAGGAGAGATTGAATAGCAGTTTCTTGCACCCATCTAATCACCTCTGACCATGGCAATTTTATTTTCTATTGGGAACTTCATACATAAATGGTAAATAGACGTAATAACCCATAATTTCTTTAATATCGGCCTCCCAAGAACTATGTGGTAGGCAGAGCAGTTGTCCACCAGTAGAAATTCCAAAAAGTGATGAATAGTTAAGGGTGTCATTCCTATCTATATTACTAGAGTGACTTTACCTCTTAGGACGATGCTTCGCCAGTGAATCCATACAAGCGAGGATTCATTAGGATCAACTCGTGGTCAACCTCCATTTTATCAAAGGTGGCTCCAAAGATGATGTTGACAGACCTTCAATTATCCACTAGCATCATTTTAGGCCATTACGGGCTACAACGGCTCTCACCATTAGGGCGTCACAATGTGGATAATGTATACCGACTGCGTCTCTTGGGTGAAGGTGATGGGTTGAATCCTTTTCTCAATGGAGGATTGATTGTTATTAACTATGAAGCTCATCGTTGGGAGGTCTCTTGCTTCCCTAGCATAGTTTCTTATGGAGTTTTTGGATTCTCCCTCAATATATGAGTTTACGGCCATCATTAGTTGGGGGGCTCATTCTCTGTCTTTGACCATCCCTAGGTCTTTTCCCATTACTGTCTCTTCTTCAAGGGACGTCGTCTCTATTGGGGCGCATCAACTCATCATTCCTGAGTTGTTGGTTCTACCTAGGAGGAGCATCTCTTCGGAGGTGCCTATATCTCCATTAATTGTTGTTCTAAGGGTGCATTTCAATATCCCTGCAGCTGTAGTGTTGTGGCTAGATGAGTGGCGGTATGTACAATAGAGGGACGCTTTGTCCTTATTTCTAGGTTCAGCGTCTCGTCATCTACCTTTTCATTTTGGCAAAATTATTGGTAGGGTCTGTCTTGGTACATTTCAGTACTAGGATTCACTCTCACATAAGCCAAAGTAGATATAACACTTAATGCGCTGTAGACAACGCTTGTCCGGGATTAAGTGAGGTCGTCTGTCCGACCTGATGGTCCATCAAGTGTGATGTTGAGCCTCTTCCTCTTTACATTTGAGGAGGTGAGAGTCTTTGGTCTACCCAATTTTCATGATCTCTCAATTCTTTATTGATGATCTCCTACCTTGTCATTTCCAACAAGGGGTCATAAGGGTAGGGTCTTTGTTTTGCACATTTCTCCGGAAGAGAGGTTTATGCGCAATCCTCCTCTTAGGGCTGTCAAAGCTTCCCTATCTATCACTTGCACACATTAGGTCATTTCATTGATAAAACGGGACATGAAGCTTTTCAATGACTCAACTTGTTGTTGTCTCATGTCATGTAGGCACTGTATGGGCCTTTCACCTTCATTGCTTGTTGCAAAGCACTTAAGGAAGGTTCTCTTGAAGTATGTCCAACTTCGAATGCTTCCTTTCAAAAATCTGGTATACTATATTTCAATTGCTCCATTAAGGGTCAAGTGGAATGCTCTACACTTCATGGTGGGGGTGGCTCCTCTCAGGCTTATGTGAGTCTTGAAGCTATTGAGGTGCTTCGCAAGATTGCCTCTTCCATCATACTTGGAAATTTTAGGGAGCGTGAATTAGTTTAGTACAGGGACAATCCTAATCCCTTACAAAAATTGAAGATTGTCATCGTAGTCATCAAGATCGTAGGACCTCTATGGTTCGTCTGAATCTTCATCTTCCCTAACTCGAGTTTTTGGGGGTAGTTGGAAAGGTTCTGCTTGGATCATGGCATGTTCACCTCTCCTCTCACATTTATTTCTATGGGGAGGATTTCAAGGCACATCGTTATAAAATGGCTACTCTTGTCTTTAAAATCGATGTGGTTCTTACTGCATGTTTCTTGGCAGCTCTGGGCTCAGCCTTCAAAGACACTTACAGACTTTTTGGTCATATCTTCCGAGTCATAGTTTGGAGAAAAGTTGAATGGGACCTCTATAGGTCGGTTGGTGGCATAGTTGATGGATATACTAACCCCAACTTCCTTTCCCTGGAGAGTTTCCCCCCTTGCATAATGTTGGTAGTCAGCCATTTGGCTTTTGACCTCCTCTTTACCATGGCGGTAGTTCCTTGTAAAGGGTCGTGAAATGCATTTCTTTAGGCTGCATATGTAGGGACTTGGTATCTACATTGGCCTTGCATGTTCCTTAGTAGCTCATACATGGTTATGTTCTGTTGTGTTATGCTTCTCATGTTCGCGACTGTTGTGGCCACCTTCCTAGTGAGCCTAGAAGCTATTCTAGACCCACCTCATCTGTGTTGTTGCTGAGGTCGATGGCGAGTTAGCAAAAATAGCATGTGAGGGTTCCCCTTCTTCAAGGTGTTTCCTAGCCTTTCGAGGTGTGTATTCTTCGTTGTTTGAACTCATGACAATAAACTTCTTTCGAACAGATGATATTCATTTTTTCAAGGATTAGATTGGCTTCCAATCAAACGGTTTATCTTGGTCTTTCTCAACGTTTCTTTCTTCAAGAACGCTCTTTTTTTTCAAAGGCTTGAAATCACTTCACAGTAAGAGTTGCTTCTTGGTTAAATGTGTGTTTCCAACAGACGCGTCAATCTACTTACCCCATTTTTTGTAACGCCAACGTAGACAACAGATGACTAGCCCACTCATGCTAACTCAAACAAATTCCAACGTGTTTTGACCAGAGAATTGGTGGCGAAGGAAAGCGCGTAAACAAGAGAAATGCTTTACGCGCGCGAAACAAAAGTGTTCGAGCACTAGCAATAGTGACTAAGATGATTGCACTAACAAACAATCTTAATCACAAATGTAGAACAAACAAAAAGATATAGTGAGAGTATTTTTTTTAGTGTATTTTTGTAGTTATAATCAATATTCGAAAGACCATCTTTTACAATTTACAAATACTACTTATTTATAAAATTCTGGCCGACGTGGTAATCATTGGATCACAATCACGTGGTCTCATTTTCTTGACTGAAGTTTCACATCACTAAGTCTATCATACGTTAAATATATTGACAATGAGTTAGTCGCCCTATACATTAGGCAACACACCTGACATTCTTTATTACAAACGTTACATCAATCATTTATAAAGATTGCCTACAAACCTTATAAAAGACAGTTTCAGTTTCAGGGATTCCGGATGAAATGAGGGCTTCGGTCAGAGGGAGCTTCGTGTCAATGGTCTTTTCTGTGAAGAGTTTCAGCTTCTTATTAAATTTCTTACATAGCGCTTCTTCTTAAGAGCTTCAACCATTAAGGAAGTCTTTCAGGAACTTCAGCCTTTGTTTGACTTTTTTAATTTGACGAATTGGTCTTTGTTGAGTTCCTTTCCACGTGGATTGTGACGTGGCAGTCTGATTGGAGCTTCGGTGGCAAGGCGTAACAATTGTTATTTTAAAAATTCAAATACCATTTCTCTCTCTACCCTCGCCTTCTACTGCAACTACCTCATTCTTCTCCATCAACGGTTCTACGATCGTCACCACCGATCATTCACCCTTTGCCCAACCCATAACACCAATGAATCAATCCAACCTCCTTATATTCTATACACTTCTTTAAATCCTAAATTCTACAACAGTCTCATCAAATGTAGAATTAAAATCTACCATGAAAGCTGCCATTGGTGCATGGCTCGCGACTGAGAGAGGTAGAAATAGAAGCTCAATCACCTTTGAGGGTACCATTGGTATGAAGCTTCCAATAGAGAAAGGCAGAATGAGTAACTGGGAGAATCAAGGGCAATGCAATTTGTAGAAGGGTTGGGTGGAGAATATACTGAATGAATAATTGAGGATTCTGCAAGTATGTAAATGGGTGATAAAGCTGTTTTATATCATGGAGTTGTAGTAGATGGAGATTTAGTATAATTATATGTGGTGGGGGTAGTCATTTTTACCAGTCAAGATCTGTTGTCATATTCGGGTAGTGATGGTGGTGATTGTGGACTTGAGGTGCAAGCGGTAGTGTTAGATTGTGATTTTTAGGTAATATCGACGATTTGTGGGGTGGGGTGGGGTGGGGTGGGACGGGGCGGGGATCCTTCATGCTGATTATTTTACTCGAAATTGAATTGGAGGTAGATGTGGTGGTGATGATTGTGAATTTGAAGTGAAGATAGTGATGAGTTGTGGATTTGAGGTGGTGCTGAAGTTGGTGGAGGGGCATGAGGTGAGATGTGAGATGCATGGTGATTGTGATTAGATAATTGAGTACTTTGTGACTAATAAATATTTTTTGATCTATTAAAATGTATTTGATTTGGAATTAAATATCTACAAATTGTCTATGTGATTATGACATTGTGTGATCTATGACTAATATGTGATTATAATTATAAATTGTGTATTATTGTAACCATGGTCTGTTTATTAAATTATAGGTCAAGATATTTTTTTTATCAGAGGTTAAATTTTTTACTAATCGATTTTTGAATTTTTTTTTTTTCACAAGTTTTTTTTTTTTAAATTATATTGTTAAACTTTTGTAGCCCCGAATTTTCCCCCTAAAAGCACTAAAATAGTGGCGGTGTCCATAATCTTCTAGAAACGTATTATATGTACATTGTTGTTTACATTAACTTTGACATTTTTGCACATGACACCTATCATAATTTTTTATTTTCATAATATCATTTCACATTACTGGCCAAATATTGACACATAAAGAAAAATGTCATCTTTAATGAAAATAATAATGTACATTTAGAATAATTCAATCTTCTAAGGGCAATATGCCTCTATTCACATGTAACATGTTCCCGCTAGTAAAAACAAGTGTTTTTCCGTATGACTAATATACCAATTAAATAATTACTGTCAAAATTATCAAAGTTTCGATAATAGTTTGTATTATTTACGAATTAAAAACATGCAAATCTAAGGCTCCGTTTGATTGGCGATATTTTCCCTGGATATTTTCCTACTTCCATTTTTTGACTGTTTGATATGCTAAATTTTCCACGGAAAATGTTTTCCTCCCTTTTTCTAGGTACAACCCTTTAATGTACGAATGATGGAAAATGTTTTCCAACTTTTTTTTTTTTTAGTAATAGCAACCAATTCTATCAACCATTGTAAAAAAAAATTTCATTTTTGTTGACAATTTCTATGCAAAACAAAGTCAAACGAATATGGTAATTTTTTCTAATTGTTTTAATTTTTTTTTTTTTTTACTTTTTGGTAATTGGAACAAATTCTTAACCCAATAATAGAAAATATTATCACTTTAATGGACAATTTCCATAAAAAAGGAAGTCAAACGGATTTCAAACTTTCAACATTTTCCATGGAAAATTATACCAATCAAACACATTTAATTACAATTCCCCGTAAAACAAGTTCTAGGCAAATATTTTCCCTGGAATTCGTTTTCTTTCCACCCTATTTTTCATGGTGCAATCAAACGGACCCTAATTGGAATTCAAATAATAAATCAAAACGAATCTGAGATTGGGACCCACAATAACGAAATTGCAAGAATAATAAACCCCCCTGTCATTAAGCCATTGATTTATTCTCAACTTGCAAGTGGGGCCCATATAGACCGTGTACTCTCCGTACAAAATCAGTTTATGAGAAGAAATTGCAAAAATTGTATACTTTTACATAATCATTTGCAAAAATATCCAATATTTCTTCAATGTCCATTTTACTATAATGTAGATCAAAGTGCCCCCATTAACAATTTTAAATTCCACAATGAAAACAAAATTATATATATAATTATAAAAATGTATTGATCAATAATAATAACTTGACACATAACTTATACTTACGTATTTTAAAAAGTAACATGTCAATCATGCATTAAATGATCATTTCTCCACATAAGTGAGTAAATAAAACATTTATGAAATATCGAGAAGTACACTTAAAATGTCAAGAACATTATGAAATGTAGAGAACTTTCATGTTCAAAACGAAATCTCGTTCTAAACAAATGAAATGTCAAGTGTCAAAATAAATATGGTCCAAATGTCGATAATAGCCTTTAAAATGTCGAGAACATCATAAAATGTCAAGAATAACAACTATTAAACACAACTTCTCAACAAAAAAAAAAATATTCAAAGAAAAAATGACATTCTACCGAGAATTGTGGAAAACCTAATCAACTGCAAACTTGGACGAGATTAAATTTTTCAAAATGAAGTTATATGATTTTCTTATGAATTGGAAGCATATAATTATTTTTTAGTGTTAATGATTTTTCTACTTCGCCTTCTTCATTTTTTTCTCAAAATTCATGGTCATTATCTAATATATAATAAAAACAAATGAATCTATTAGGTATTAGCTAGAATTAATGTATCTTCTCATGGAAGCTGCTTGTTCTTCTCGAAATTCGTGACAAATTGAAAAAAAAAAGTTTCATTTTTCATTGAGGATATAATTGACAATTTGATACCAAATTTGACTATTTTTGCAAGAATTATTAAAATTAGACAATTTTCAATTGACAAGCATGAAATTGACAATTTTTATAAATTAACCTTTCTATTATTGACATATACTATAGCCTATGAGTCTGTAGGTACTCTTAGATTAGGTGGGCCACAAAATATTTATGGTCTCTAACTCATTTTAGATGGGAAGCGAACCCAACGTCATTGTTTGCTTATTTGGGTTCATTATAATTTCTTTAAAATTTGAATTTAGATTAATTTTAATCACATATTTACAATTGTTATTTGTCTGTATATTTAGTGTGTTTGTCTCCCATTATTGAGAGACGAATGATGTAATGAATAGTATTTTTTGAAGAATATGTGATTGAAATTTCAAATAACTTTATTAATTTGTATGTAAAATATTTTATTAGGTGAATGTGTGGTGGAGATTATTTACTGAAGCAAACAATGTTTGATAAAATGATAGACAAATCGTGGCTTAATGAAACATATTACTCATCTTCATTATAATCTCATATAACGAAACTCGAACAAACGTTAAAGACAAAAAATGTGAATACAAGGCAGATAGACACTAATTTTGAGTATGATGATGATTATTATAAGAATAATTCTATTCGTACATAATCATTTACCGAATTTTTTATCGAATTGATAAGTGGCGGCCCCCTATTGGGGGGGCGTCCGTGGGCCACGGCGCCCCCCAATAAGGGGCCGCCACTTGTCAATTCGGTAAAAAATTCGATAAATGATTATATACACGTAGCACGATCGTTATTATAATTAGGGTCCATAAAATGTAGTTCTTTAAATTTTATTGCACGTTAAACTGATGACTGGGTTAAACCCTCCTCTCAAATATTTTAATAAAGTAAATCACCTAGAGTGGTTCAGTCTCTTAAAGGGGGGGGGGGGGGGGGGGGGGGGAAAAAAAAAATTTTTAATATAGTACAGTAATTATAGTATAGTTGTGGCTAAAAAAATTCAATGTTTTTCAATAGTGAACTTTTAAATTTTCTTCCAAGTCAATGTATTATAGCTCATGTTTAGTATATATTCTTTTAAAATTCATTTTCAACCACACAATTTTTAATAAAATAATATTTTTCATCACATCAATAAATTTTCTTTACATTTTAACCACATATTTCTCATCATATCACTATTTAAAATACATTATTTCCTCAATAATATCCATCAAACACACCCTTAATATTATTTTCTATCGGTTACTCCATAACATTTGAAAAATTATTGATTCGATGGTTATGTCAACAAAATCGTTAATTTTCAAATGAAATGAGATAAACTTTGAAAGTAAGGTGACTATTTTTAAAGTATTTTTTTAGTGAATATTAAGAAATAATATTGAAATTATAGTGACTATTGGAATTTTAAAAACTATGGATGATGTAAATTTCAAAGATCATTATTTAATCAGTTGAAAAAAAAAAAAAAAAAGAAATGTCAAATTGAATTGAAATTGTCAATGTGGAAATATTGGGATTACCAGATTTTTTTTTTCACAGATATTAAGGTGAACCTAACCATTAAGACAAACATGGGGAGAAGTGGACGAATGAGAAAATGCCAGGTAAGAATTATGGGAATATGTTGTTGGATGAGATTTGTCTTTAAGTCCATCCATCCCTAGTTAAAAATGACCCATCACAGCCTCATCATAGTGGAAGACTCAGCAGTAGCAGCAAATATCAGGGGGGATGAACTTACTGAAAAATCTGGTCCACCCTCATGTGAATCTCATCAACTTGTTCATTATCTACACCATCCACGTCGTCGTCGTACTCGTACGTCCTCATCCAGGCCCAAACACGCACAATAAGCACTTATTTTAACGCTCATTTTTGTGATTTGAGATTTGTTATCCCGAACTTGCTGTCTTCTTAAATGGGTTGATGTGAAGAATGAGAAGAAGACCAGATGTTAATGTGTTGGCTTCTTCTCATTGATAAGAAGAGATTACAAGCAGAGGTGTCAAATACGTAGGGTTCATTTGACATGATTTTTATTTTTACTTTTTGTAGAAGAATTTTTGGAGAAATTTATCTTAATTTTTTTTTTTTTTTGGAAACTAGGTTTTAAAAGAACTTACGGAAGTGCTTTCAGAAGAAGTCAAATTGGAGCAAGTTATTTTAAAAGCTTTTCTAACTACCAAAAACACTTTCAACCAAATGAGTTCAAAAACCGTTTTTGTATTTCAAAAGCTCATTTTAACTTTTCAAAAGTCATGTTAAATGAATCTGTGTGCTGAGCTATAATTGATTGCAAAAATTATCACAATACACTTGCTTTCTAATGCTATTATGGCTTATTCTAGGTAGATCGAACATTTTTAATAGAAAAACTTAACCTTTGTTTAAGCCACATTTTATTAAAAATTATTTTTTCAAAACTCATTTTCAACCACACATTTTTCAATAAAATAATATTATACATAAATTGAAATTTTTTTCTTCATTTTTACTTATTCTCCAAAAATCTCTCAAAACGGGGGGGAGGGGGTCAAAGAAGGGCTTAAAGTGGTATATTTACCGTGTTGTCTAATCTTGTTCGTTAGTGATTATGCGTGTGCGTGAATCTTCCTAGTTGCTTACATAGGGCTGACCCACATCTCCATTTTTTCCAAATCTACAAAATTTGTGACAACTGTATAATTCATTATATTTGACACATAAACTTGGGGCAGCTCCTATAAATAACCATCGCTTTTATGGAAAAACTCATTTCATAATTCAAACTACTAGTTTTCTGTCTCACCCTATTTCTTCCTTTACTTTGTCATCACAAACACACTTTGTCATCACAAACACTTGATTTATCCTTAACTTTACCTCGAACTATAGAAAAATGGACAGAAGTTCCATAGATGAAAGCACAACTAGTGATAATTCTATGTCGATTGCACCGACGTCCACGTTAACCTTGCCGGTGACTATATCACCAGAATGTTTGTGCCGTGTCGGAAGTGGCACAAGTGTGGTAATAGATGCCGAAATCGGAGCCGGCCCCGAGCCCGGCCGGAAGCTCCCATCTTCGAGGTTCAAAGGTGTAGTCCCTCAGCCTAATGGTAGGTGGGGGGCACAAATCTACGAAAAGCACCAAAGAGTATGGTTAGGCACTTTCAATAAAGAAGAAGAGGCTGCGAGAGCGTACGATATCGCGGCACAACGGTTTCGCGGTGGCGACGCCGTCACGAACTTCAAACCATTGTCTCAAACTAAGGAAGACGAAATAGAATCTATCTTCTTGAATGCACATTCCAAGGCTGAGATTGTCGACATGCTTCGTAAACATACATACAGTGACGAGCTCGAGCAAAGCAAGAAAAGAAACTATGGTGGCATAGGCGAGAATGGCAACCGGGCTGCCTGGCTTTTCACCTCATTTGGTGGCGATAGAGCGCGAAAAGTCCGAGAACAGCTATTCGAGAAGGCCGTAACGCCTAGCGATGTCGGGAAGCTAAACCGGCTGGTTATACCTAAGCAACATGCAGAAAAACACTTCCCTTTGCCTAGTGAAAACAATTCCAAAGGTTTTTTGATGAATTTTGAAGATATGGGTGGAAAAGTGTGGAGATTTCGATATTCTTATTGGAATAGTAGCCAAAGCTACGTGCTAACAAAGGGGTGGAGTAGGTTTGTGAAGGAAAAGGGCTTGCGGGCCGGTGACATTGTGAGTTTTCAGCGTTCGACCGGACTGGATAAGCAGCTTTACATCGATTCGAAGGCGGAGAATGGATCGATTGCTGGGATATCGAGCCAGCCAGTTCCAATGGTAAGACTATTTGGCGTAAACATATTCGAGGTACCGAGTAATGTTAGTTGCTATGGTAATAAGAGGTTCAGAAAAATGGATGTTTTGACGTTAGAGTGCAGTAGCAAGAAACAAAGGGTTATCAATGCCTTGTAACATTTCTTTTTCTATGTTTTTTGGTGTATTTTTCTTTTGATTTTACTTCACGTAGAGTTGTAGCAGTTGCAAGTTGCAAAAGTTTAATTGTATAGTATTAGACAAAAAGCTGGAAAGTGCTGAGAAATTGGTTAAGGAAAATGGAATTTCTGATGTCTACTTTTTTTTTTTTTTTTATTCATTTTTTTCCTACAATTTTTTGCACCTGTCTTATTGTACTTTTCTAATCATTATTGGCTATAATCCAACCGTGAAAATCTTGGGATCTTAATCATTTGGTGCATGATTCATTCTGGAAATCGGGTTTTGCAAACAGATTCATGAACTGAGTTCATAAAGAATTATGAACATCATATGGAATCTTTGAAAATCTTGAAATCCTGTGGAAATCAGTTTCCTTTTCATTATTCTGATTTCTACCTGTATTTGACAATAGAATACATATTGATGCATATAACTGTCAATAAACTCCTTCCCCACTTTATGTGAATTTAATTTCGAGTATAAAAATGAATCTCTATTGGATCCCAAGAGAGTATATATTGGAACATAAACTCGTTATTTTATTAGCAAAAGGGTTTCAAACCTGTTGATTTTATTTATTTATTTATTTTTTTTTTTTTTGAGGAATTTGACTACATAATATTTCCAAAAAATTGTCAACTGTTAAATAATGTCGACATTTTTCATATGCAAATGCAAACATAGTCAAAGGAGTAATAATTTATTCAAATAATAATTATTATTACGTTGTAATCTCCATTTTAATTTGAATAATGCACCATTACAAGTCAAATGTTTTTGTACGTTCTTGAATTTTCTTGGGAACTTTCACGAGTTAAAGTCGCATGCTTCACCAGGTTATTTTCATACTTTATTCAAGTTGAGCAGGTATCAGTAATTGAACTATTCATTTTTTTTTTCCAAGTATTTTCAATTTATCTTGTGAGAACTACATTTCTATTTTATGAGTTAGATTTAAATTTTTAATTCTTATGATGACATTATTGAGAGTATGTTTGGAAGTACTTTTTTCAAATTAATTATAAGTTGATCAAACATTATTTTATCTTCACATTTTGAAGAATCTAAAACTTTTTATCTACTTTTTATTAACACATTCCATACATCCCACTATTTGTAATCTACTTAAATCTTTTCCGAACATAAATTGAATTAAGATTATCATGTTTGAAGCTATGCATAATTTTCAAGTTAGTACATTTTCAAGGGCAATGTATATGAATATAATAAAAACACAATCAACGTATATTTTAAACAATTTTAATATATGTACATCAAGTTTGATATTATTGTGATGTGATAACTTTTTACATTAATTTTAACATTTTAAATCATTAATGACATAGATTTTGACATATCTTGGAATGTCAAACTTAATGTATACAAAAGTGTAAAAGTAGTTTAATTCTATTTTAAAGCATTCACATTTTCATATTTCTCCCCCACCCGCATCTTATATACCCCACTCTCCATATGAAAAAAGTTGTGCAAATTTTCAACTCAATCCTTATATAAATCCCAATCAAAATCCTCAATTGCAAAAACCTTGACTTAGGTTTAGAGTTGTGTATTTTCTATTGTAAATATACAATATCATAAAAAAGTAATATAGTCAACCTATAAGTCGGAACGAACATTCACATAAAGACTATCATTTAATCCTCAATTTACTATTCATAACTCCTAAATGATGAAACACAAATAAAAATGTTTTCATTAATTACCTGAATTGTCTGATTATACTAAATCCTTGTTTCGTTCTTCTTAAAAAGTTGATCAAAATCTAATTAAAATCCTACGCGATTGAGGGATTTCATTGGAATCACAACTTTTCAACATATTCTGTTGGTGGCCGATCTAAGTTTTATTAGAAAAAGAAGCACAAGGCCTAGGTCAATGCAATATAAGGTCGGACTATGCTCGAGAAAGAAAGCTTGGACATTGGCCAATGTAATTTATGAGAACATCATGATTACTAAAATACTGCCAACTGCCCCACCTCATCACCAACCATTCCGAGTAAGACACGTGGCAATTGTGACATCAGCACATATTTTGCAACCAATCACGAGTTAGTAATGATTATACAGTGTTAGGTCATCATTACTTGTGCCATAGCTGAAGCATAGACATCATGATGATCTGCATGGTCGACCTTAACAATCAATCAAAACATTGGATCATTAGTTAATGACACACATTCGTAAGACAACATTGTACCTAAAATGACTTGAGACAGCCAAATGGTGGGGTATTCCCTCCTATAAATAGGGACCAATCGTCCCCTCCTAAAGGAAGGGTGAGAGATAAGAACCTTTTGAATGAAAGATTTCAAATCTTAGATAACTTAATGTCATTAAAACATTCTGTTATAAAGGCACCCAAAAGTTAGATATTGCATTAGAATTTCAAATTTACGGCTAAGGAATTCAATTATTTGTACAAAGTATGATAAATGTGATCTACTATTTCAATGAATTGTAGAACATTATGCTATATACACAAACATGACTCCCATTGATGTGTGCAAGAGATGAGGAATGTTGAAAAGGGAAATTTTAAACTCTATTCGAATGATTTTACTTTCAATATTTCATGACTTATACCTTGATTAACATTTTACCATAAAGTGATGATTATTTTTAAATTTGCATAAACTTAGTATCTTGTGATCAATTGAGGGGGAATATATTATTATGGTTTTGATCTTATCTTCCTCCCATATATGCTATTTTTTTAACCTATGCTAAAAGAAGGAAAATCAATTAAATGATTATGTTTGAAAGGGGAAATATCAAAAGAGCAATTTAAACTTGTGATATATGCTTAATTTGATTATTGAAAGGGGGAATACATGTATAAACGAAAGGGAGAATTCAATTGAAATACATGTGCCTATGGTTGATTTGAAAAATTGTGATCCTAAATACCATACACTTGCTCCTCTATGTGCTACCTTTTTGCTTATGTCAAAAGAGGAAAGAGATGTGGATAATTATGCTTGCTAATTGTAAACAAGGAAATTCATGCTCAAACTGGATATATGCATGTTGATAGGAGAAACTTATGCTTAAACTTTATATCAATTTGTTCACTATCTATATTGCAAATTATCTTGTTTGTCATAATCAAAAAGGGGGAAATTGTTGACCTATGGTTGATCATGACCTTAATGTTTTGATTATAACAAACAAGCTCATCTTATTTACTAACAAATTGAATTGAGTGTTTAAGCTTTCAAAGTTATAAAGATTATTATTAACACTCAAATGAAGTACAAGTGAAGGTTAAACGAGCATTCAAGACAAATTATTCGATATACAAGTCAAAGAGAGGCTCGAAGAGATCAAGAACATTGAAGATAGAGTTATTTATCGAACCTCATTTATATATATAAAGGTATAACTCGTCAATATTTAGCAAGTGCATAAAGCTCAAGCATTTCTCATAAATTCATCACTTGCATAAATTATTTTGACATGAGAATGATCTTGGAAAAATAAGCATTTGTAATATATCAAAAACCTTGAAAAATCATTTTCAAACGTTCCTCAAAAGATCACACTTCAACTTTCAATCAAAAAGTAATACTCCGATTTTCAATCTCATATTGGGACAGATATTTGACATGTAATATGATCTAATTTGAAGATTATTTCTGAAGAAAGGTTATATCCCTTTGCGTTAGCTTTCCAACCCATTTTGAATTACCTTAATCGAATATCGGAAGAAAAAGATATGAGCAAAATACTGAAAGCTGTCCGGCGTAAACTGTCGTATCGGACGTCAGGTACGATTTTACCGGACGTCCGGTAAAATCAATTTTTGGCCACAACGGTCAAATTTCAACGGTCTTATTTTTTGACAAAAAATAACGGCTATTTGACCGTCCGGTACTGTACCGGACGTTCGGTAAGGATCGTCTGGTTAGGCAGAACCTTTCCGTTTTGATTCCTATAAATACAAACTCTCTTTGCATTCAATATATACAACTTTGGAGAGAAAATTGAGAGAGTTATTTATTGAAAATCTTTGAGCTTAACTTGGTTTTAAATTCTATCTCATTTACAAAAAATTCTTGATTGATTCAAACTTGTTTTATCCATTTCATCAAGAATTAAATTTTGCAAAGAAACTTTTCAATCTCATCTATTTTCAAACTCTTGATAAAAGTTTTCTTTGCCAACACTTGTATTGAAGTGTAAATTTCTCCTCATATTTAACTTGTGTTATTTTGTTAAGAGAGATTATTGGTTGAAAACTTTGATAACAATACAAACTATTTCATCATCCATCTTTTATCAAAGTTTACAACATCAATACTTGAGCTTAATTCATTTGCTATCTATTAAAGTGTTTGCCTCTTTTCTTCTTGTACTCAACCTTGATTTTATCATTCGATAAGAAGAGAAAATTTGTATTGTAAAATTCATTTGTAGTGTGGGTCGGTTGTAGTCCCTTAAAGATCAACATTGTATAAAATTTGGTGCGTCTTGTTGTAAGTCATTGTGTGGGTCATATCAAGGTCCCGTAAAGCTCGATAGTGTATGTCGTGTTGAGGTCCCGAAAAGCTCAACGTTGTAAAGGATCGGTACTCCTTGTTGTAAGTTACCATTATAATACAAATTGGCCTTGCTCGTGACGGAGAGCTTGGTAACGGGGACGTAGATCATTGCATTGGATCGAACCCCATTAAATCGGTTTGTTATCTTTACATTATTGCACTTTACTTTAAATTGCTATTTACATTGTGCAATATCATACTTGAATTAAGATAACATATTTGCATATTTACTTATTGTTTTATACTTTGCAATTATATCTTGTGTGTTGAATTGTTTTGAGACTAAGTGTCGAAAAAGTTTTGAAAACCAATTCACCCCCCTCTTGGTTAGTTATTCTTGGGCTAACAGAAAAATGAATCGGCTGAGAGTGACAACCCTTGACTTGCTGCCATGAAAAAGGCCATAGAGCATTTAACTAACACTGCCAACAGAATGGAACGAAAGTAGGCTACCACTTTTCCTTTGGCCGACATCAAAGTAGAATCTTCGACAAGAGAGAGAGTTGGGCAACCTCTCACCAAAAGAAGTTCACAATTCTTAGGGAGAGAATCGTCCAAAAGTAAAACCGGTAAAGTAAAAAGTGATCCTCTAACTACAGACCAGACTATCAAAAAGGTTGAAAGTGTATTTCATAGGTTAGGTACCCAATGTTCACTAACACCTAAGGGTGAATAGAACAGACCTAATAAAAAAGATCCCATAAAAATGATAAGTGTACTAAAGAAACCCATCGCTGACTTGGAATCCAAGCATAAAGGCACTGTTGAAGAATACTTCACTAACCATCATTCTCATTTCATAGAGGATATACTTACTAAACCAATGCCTGAGTATATCCTTTGTAACTTACATAAAAGGAGACTCTCTTAGCCACCTTAACAAATATACGTCATTAATGGATCTATAAGGGGCTATTAACCTTATCATGTGCCGAGCTTTTCCCTTAACATTAGAGAATAAAGCCCAAAGATGGTTCGGGAAATTACCTCAGAGGTCTATCAAAAACTGAAATGACCTAGATATTGTTTTTCGTCCCAGTTAATGGGCTCTGAGTCTAGAATGACGCCTAAAGAATTTTAGGGGAGCATTAAGCAAAGGCGAATAAAATCACTCAAAAGCTATCTCAACGGGTTTAACAAGCAATCTATAGAGGTAGAAAATATTTATGATAATGCAACCATCATGGCAGTTTTGTTCGGACTCAAGCTTAGAAAGAGGTTTTAATGGTCTCTATATGAAGATGGACCTAAAACTTACCATGAGTTTTTGAACCAAGCTGAAAAACATATAAGAGCTGAAGAAGAAACTTCGAATCACGAGCATGGAAAAATGGAACTTTGCAATTCGGCTTAAATGAAGGACAAAAAATAAACAAGAGGTTTGTACTAGAAAGAAGAAAAGATAGATCGACCTTGCCCATACCCAAAAAGGTTTCAACAGTATTACCCATTGAACACATCTTTAGAAGGGATATTCATGCATGTAGGAGATAAAGAAGTCGTTTGCATACCTCTTCCCTTGAAGAAACATATTGAGGGATCTAATCAAAATAGATATTGTTGGTACCACAGATCAACGGATCACATTACTAATGATTGTTAAGATCTAAAAGAACAAGTTGAAGCCTTCATTTGACGAGGTCAACAGAAAAAATTTGTAGCTAAGACATGAGAGACGACTCAGGCACCCTATGTTCAACCACCTTAGCTATCTTAGAAGGGCTAACCTACAACTTGCCCTACCAGGACTATCAGCAAAAAATCCTCAATTAAGGACCGAGAAGGATGTTGATAGGAGAAAACCAACATGTAGAAAGTTTAAGAAGAGAATGTCGAAAGAGAGCTAGAGATACTCACGTCGACAGAACTATGAGGTGTGAAGATATAAGTCTAACCTTACAGCTGCTCAATTCCCTTAATGGTCTGACTTTTGAAAAGATGATTCCCATGGTATTATGCAAAATAGAGTGACGCCTTGGTTACCACCTTGCCTATTGCTGGAATCAACCTTATACAAGTAGACTGCAAGGCTTTATAGGCGATCCTATTGACGTCCAAGGTCATATTGCCATGATTGTTGCACTGGAAGATGTACCTTGCTAATTCAGAATCATTGTTAATTTTGTGGTAGTTGAATACCAACCATATAATTTCAACACCATATTGGGACGACCCATATTGTGGTGCAAAAAGATCAAGCTAAGACCATATCTTAGAACATTGGCCTCCCAGTTCACAAGTACATATGTTTCAAGAAAATCAAATAGACCGATCTCAAGAATCTCGACTGAAATGACATATTTCAGCTGACCTAATTGAAATAGGCATTACTAATAAACACCAAAAAAGACTTGATGATGATCACTTGTCCTTTGATGTATTTGAGCAGACTCGCATCCTTATTCTTATGTTCTAATGGTAGCTCTACCTATTTCTAGCGCAAGTATACCTAAAGTACTGGTAGACACGGGAAGCTTTCTCAACATCCTCTATGTTAACACTTTAAAATGGATGGGAATTCCATTATATTTCTTGCAAGGTACTCAAAACCAATCCTTGGATTAAATGGAGATCTAACGATGCCGAAAGGAAAGATCAAACATACTGTGGAGGTCGGTGAGATTTCTCGAAAGGCAATGGTTGCATTTGAATTCGTAGTTCTAGACTCCATTTTACCTACGATACCATTATTGGACAACTCATAGTCTTTGACTTAAGAGCAGTTGTTTCCATGTACCATTATTCAATCAGATTTCCAACTTTTTATAGAGTAGGAAAAATCAAAGAAAACAAGTAGGTTGCAGAAAATGTCATATGGTACACTACCTTATCAGACAGAGAACTCAACTTACTTCAACTCAGCACAGTGTGAACATGGTTTACTAGGCATAGCTCGACCTTGGTTCGCTAGATCCTAGAATTGAACTCAGTAATAAGGGCGAAAACCTATAGAAGGATTGGACAATGTTCATGTTAGTTCGGACGTATCTCCAGAGGAACTACAAATCAGATATGAGCTAAGATAACCACTCAAATCTAAGATTGTGGAATTCCTCAGTCATAATCTGGATGTAAACACCGATATTTCATTTTGACATAAATAGCAATGAGAGAGACCCCTAAATGTTGAAAGATATGAAGCATTGCGCAAGAAACTAGAAAAATTACTAAGCAATGGATTTATTGAAGAGATGATCTACCCCAAATGGGTCGCCAATCCAGTTTTTATTAAAAAAAAAAAGTAATGGAGATTAGAGGTGTATAGACTTTACTAACCTTAACAAAGCTTGTCCCAAAGACAACTTTCCTTTCCCAATGATTGATGCCATTGTCACGCATGAATTGCTTGGTTTCATAGATGCCTATTTTGGATACAATTAAATCACCATGTTTAAATGGGACCAAGAACATACTTCATTCATAACAAACCATGGTCTGTATTGCTACCTAATGATGCCATTTGGTCTAAAAAATGCCAAAGTAACATACCAAATTCTCTTGAACTCCATGTTTGCCCAACAAATTGGCAAGTTCATGGAGGTTTATGTTGATGATATGCTAGTGAAAAGCATCATTGTTATGGACCATATCCAACATTTGTCAGAAATGCTCGGGATCCTTATAAAATATAATATGAAGCTCAATCCCCTCAAATGTCATTTGGAATAAGTTTCGACAAGTTCTTAGGTTACATGATCAATCATCCGGGAATAGAGGCCAACTTAGAGAAAATATGAGCTATTATCGAAATGAAGGCACCGATCTGACCTAAGACAAAGTCTCACGGGATAATTATGGCATTAAGTAGGTTTTTCTCTAGGTCTTCTGATAGTTGCAAGCCCTTTTTCGATACATTCTGAGGAGGAAATAAATTTGAATGGATTCAAGGAGCTAAAGACACAATTAGCTCAGTCAACTTTCCTATCCAAGCCTAAGGTAAGTGAAAGGTTGTCAATTTACCTAGTTGTGTCCGAACACGCTTTAAGTGTTGTACTCGTTAGAGAGGATGACAGTATACAATACTTGGTTTACTACATCAGCAAAGCCCTTTATGATGTAGAATTTCATTATTCTTCCATGGAAAAGTTTACTTATGCCTTAATTATGTCTGTAAGCAAATTATGACCATATTTCTTAGAACATCCCATAGAAGTTTTGTCCAACTATCATTTGAAGCAAATCTTGCAAAACCAGACACATTAGGATGTTTAGGAAAATGGGTTGCTAAATTCAGACAATTTAACATCTCGAATAAGCCACATAAAGCCATAAAAGGTTAGGCCTTAGCTGACTTTGTGGATGAATTCAATTCAAAACCTTCTGAGGAACTACATGAAGATTGTCCTTGGGAACTATTAGTTGACGGATCCTCTACTACAATTCGTTCAGGTAGAGGAATAGTATTGATCAGTCCAGATCGCAACTATTTTTGCTAAGCATTGACCTTTGATTTCATGGCTTCCAACAACAAGGGTTGAATATGAAACATTAATAGCCAAATTCAAAATGTCCAAATAACTAAAAGTACTTAAACTAGTAGCACATAGTAACTGACAACTCATAGTCAACAAAATCAATTAAACCTACAAGCAAAAGAAGAACGAAAGAATATATACCTTCAAGTTGCTAAAAAGGAATTCGAAGATTACAGAACCATCTATGTAAGGCAGATTCCAAGAACACATAACAGCCATGATAATGCTTTAGTTAGACTAGCCATGAGTGACGAAATAAAAGAGTTTGACAACATTCCAATCTGAAGACTCCAATACTCTACCATTAAGAAAGGATGAATATCATCTATGGTTATGGATCCGAAGCCTACCTGGTTGGATGAGATCACCTCATATCTCAAAACAAGAATGTGCCCTGAACCTTTAAAGTTAGGAGGTTACGAATCAGGTATGTCAGTACACACTATGAGATGATATCCTTTACAAGAGGGGATACACAAACTCCACCCTTGCAAAAAGTATACAAAGGAATTTGTGGCAATCATTCCAGAGGACAATCATTTGCTTACAAAATTATAAGGCAAGAATATTTTTGGCCAACCATGAAATGGAATAATTTAGATTTTGTAAGAATCTGAAACAAATGCCAACTCCTTGCTCCTATGATAAAAGCACCGCCAAAAGAACTTAGTTCAATCGTAAGTACATGGCCATTCTCCATATAGGGATAGATTTGGTTGGCCCTATGCTTACACAGAAAGGTGGAACCAAATTCGTCAATGTAGCAGTGGATTATTTTACCAAATGGGCTGAAGCTGAGCCCTTTGCAAAGATAACTGAGCAAAATACAATTGATTTTATATGGTAGTCCATCATATGTAGATTTGGAATATCTCACTCCGTCATGATTAATAACGGAGGCACTTTGACATTGCTCATCTTATAACATTTTGTAAAGAATTTGGCATGAAGAGATCTTTCCCACTCCAAATTATCCTCAAGCTAATGACCAAGTAGAGACAATCAACAAAATTATCAAGCATATGCTAAAAGCCAAACTTGACAACTTAAAAAGAGCTTGGACGGATGAGCTTTTCAGTGTGTTATGGTCATAACGCATTACTTCGAGGATGAGCATGTGGGAAACACTTTTCTATTTAGCTTACGAGATAGAAGCTGTAATTCCACTAAAAATAGAGATTCAATCGTTTCAAACTAAAATACGTGACCAGAAAGGAAATGAGAAAGCCCTATTTGCTGAGCTAGATTTGCTTGAAGAAAAAAAAACAATAGAACCGAACTTAGAAATGTGATGTACAAATATCGCAATGCTCAATATTATAACCAAAAAGTGCTCAAGCGAGAATTTGAAGTTTGGACTCTATTATTGAGAAAGGTATGTCTTGCCACTAGAGAACTCAATTCTGGATCATTAAGTCCTAACTGGGAAGGTCCCTATAAGGTCACTAAAATCCTATCTAAAAGAGCTTGTGAGTTATAAGATATGTAAGGAAGACCTATTCTTCATCATAGGAATGCAGAACATCTCAAAAAATATTACTACTAGACATCAAGATCTACTTTTGAATGTAGAAGCATGATCCCTTTTAGTAAAGTTTTTATAGTCCTTATTAAATTCAAATCTCTCTCACTTATCAAATGACCCGCTCTCTAACAATCCAATCTAAGGTTGCTGGTGCTGCAACATTTAGCCTCTGTTTGGTACACATTAAGATTTTCATTCTCATTCTTCTACTCATTTTCAACCACACATTCTCCATCAATCTACTATTTCAGAATACATTCTTTCAAAATATTGTATCTTAAACACACCCTTAGTGAAAATTCCTAAAAAAGATTGTAAGGACCTGTTCCTCAGCAGTTCAACATAAGGTTGCATGTGATGCAACACTTAGTGAACATTCCTAAAAAGGAATTGTAAGGACGTGTTCCCCAGCAGTCCGACCTAAAGTTGGATGTGCAACAACACTCAGTAAAAATTTCTCAAAAAGGAATTGTAAATGCCTGCTCGTTAGCAATTCGGTCTAAGATTACATATGTTGCAACACTTAGTGAAAATTCTTTAATAGGAATTGTAAGGACCTATTTCTCAGAAGTTCGACCTAAAGTTGCATGTGCTATAACACTTAGTGATAAATCTTAAAAAGGGATTATAAAGACTTACTCCTCAACAGTCCGACCTAAGGATGTAAGAAACACATAGCCAAATTTTACGAAAAATAAATTCTTTAAGGTTTCATCAGTCACAAGCTCTCAATTAAGGAATTTCTCTAAATTGAAATGAATACTTAGGTAGGATCCCAAAGCAAGACGTTTATATTTCGTGCATTCTTCTTCCGTTCGACAGACATTAAAAGTTACCAAAATAATCCCCTAAGATATTAGTTCAAAACAAAGTTTAAAATAATACAAAAGCTAATCTAAGAAGCTGGGAGATATGATTTGTCTGGAGTCCTAGTTGGATAGTCGTCTCCATCATCTGAATTAGTTGCAGTAATTCCAATTGCGGCGGTCATCTTAGCTAGGCGGCCTTCTATTCCTCTAAATCTTATGAAGAAAATCTACATCAATGTTTGGCCTCATTCTTTTGATGTGTTTTATCACCTTTATCAAATCGACGATATAGGTATCCTGGGCTAATGCATTGAACTACGGAGACTCCCTTCTAAGTTTTATGGCTTTAACCGCACTAGCATCTGCCTCCTCATCTCTTTTTCTCTTAGCCTCTAATTTCTCCTCTTCAGCCCTTTTTCTTTTTTTACTTTTGACTTGAATGTTGGGCTCTTTACCCTGTAGCTTAGCAGTTCCAGTTCCTCCTTGAGCTTACACTCCACGGCGACCTTTGGCTCCAACTCGGTCTCCAAAATGCAGAGCTTGCTCTCACATTCTTTCTTTTCTCCATCCATTTATTTACTTTTAGCTTCCACTGCCTTATAGATCGCCATTGATTCATCCCTTAAGGAAACCATCTTTTCAATTTTAGCCTTCACCTATAGCAGAAAAAATTCAAAAGTTATCAACAATTAAATTAAGAATACGTGATAACTTACAAAAGAGTATCTTCTAAGCCACAATTATCATGTACAAATTGAATGGATGACCACGTAGATCCGTTGTAATACATGCCTCATCTACTGACATGTTCTCCAAGTATCTTTACTACCTGTCAATCCAGCTTCTCATATCAAGTTCGCTGAATCCCTAATAGTAGGAGGCATAGCTGATGTCAATTCCCTAGAAGGCAATGGGAAGTGCAAAAATATTTTAGGGTGAGTCCCACCATGGCCTCGATGTCAGGACGATGCAAGTCAGGGCATGGAAGATGTGAAAGAAATGTGCTCGACGTTGCATGAACCGAAATAGTAACATCATCTATTTCCTTGGGAGATGAGCCAACAAGAGTCGTTGGACATAAAGTAGTAGCTAGTGGCTGAACTATTCTATTTGATGTGAGCTTTCCTCTTTTGGGACTTCTTTGCCTCAGTCTCCTTGCACTTCTTAGATGCCTTTACAGCCTTGTTCCCCAACATCTCTCCACTTTGACCTAAAAACAAGATCAAGCAACCATTTAGTTCAGCCTAAACGATATTCCTTTGAAATCAACGAACTACAAAAGCATAAAAACCTAATGGAAAGAAGTTGATGAACAAAGTTGCTAAAAAACAAATTCCGTTGGAAAAAGGTTGAAGTCTGAAATCAACAAATTGCACATCCTTTGAACTCTACTTAGAGATTGGATTGCATCTGCCTTGTGCTTTACGTTTGAGGTCAAGTTGTAAGGATGGTAACCTGCTAAAAAAACACATAAATACCATACTATAAAAGAGTAGTAGCGAATAATGCCTAGGAAAGGTCAAGATGAACTTACACGACTTATGATAGCGGGTGGGAATGACATCGTCCTTATCTACTTCGGTCGAGTGGAATTGCCTCTCTCCGCTCACATAAAAAAACTCACCCTTTCATCCCGTAACTAAGGATGGAAACATTCTTGTAAAATCTTCGAAGGTCAGTGCATTGTACAAATGCAAGCGCCGACCTTGAGGGATAAGTGTTGGTGGCCAACCTAAGTTTTATTAGAACAAGAAGCACAAGGGGTCAACACAATGTAAGGTTGGACTATGCTCGAGAAAGCTTAAGCTCAGACATTGGCCGTCATAATTTAAATGAACATCGTGATTACTAAAATACAGCCAACTGCCCCGCCTCATCACCAACCATACCCAGTAAGACACATGGTAGTTGGAAGTTAGCATTTATTTTGCAACCAATCACAAGATAATAGTGATTATCTAGTGTTAGGTCATCATTACTTGATGTCATAGCAAAAGCATAAACACCATGATGATCTGTCTAGTCGACCTCAACAACAAATCAAAACATTGGATCGTTGAGTAATGGCATGCATTCATAAGACAACATTATAGATGAAATGACATAAGGCGGCCAAGTGGCTTGGTTTTCCCTCCTATAAATAGAGACCAATGGTCCCCTCCCTAAGGAGGGAGGGAGGGAGGGAGGGAGGGAGAGACTTAAGAACCTTTTGAAAGCAACATTTCATTTTCAACAATAGTTTCCTTTTATGCAAATTATGTACTTAAAATAAATTCCCTTAGTAAAAAATACCCTATTTTCTTGAAAATTGATCTAAATATTGTGTAACATTTGTACCTATCAACACATTCCAACAATTTTATTAAAATATACTAAAAGTCTGATTTTATCTAAATCAATATGGGCTAAATTTATCTAGGGTGTGTTCTGTATAGATTAAAATCGAATTAAAATTGGAAAACTAGTCGTTATTGTTGACTTTTATTAGACGATTGTTGACTTTTATTAGACGAGTGAGACTAAATAACAATTATATTTTCAATTTTAATCTGATTTTGAGATGTACCAAACAAGCTCCTAAAATGTGCAATCTAATCAAATTAGGATTTATTTTTTTTAATTATGGATGTTAATTTTAGGACTCACGATTTCACCTAGTGATTATGATTTCAGTCGAGCTTTCCTTAATTAATCAATTTATCTCTCGATTTTAAATAAATCATATTTAGCTAAATCAATTCACTTTATTTATATATGAATCCGTATAAGCCACACACACACACACACACACACACACACACACACACACACACACCTTTTATTCGGATTGACAATTTTTTGACTATATGATCTAAATCTATAACTTATCTCTCCGTTTGTTAAAAATTCATAATTAGTTGAATTAGTGCCAATTAATTCAAAGTATTAAGAACCATAAATATAATCAATCCATGAAGAATTTAACTACAAGAATTTTGAAAATTGAAATCAAAGTGTGACACCATGTTACATTTGCCATAACTAAGAATTTAGCTACTCATACAATTGAAAGAAAAATAACTAAAAGAATAGATTTCATCACAAGATTTTGAAAAAAAGATGAAGAAAAAAATATGATCTTGCACCAAAAATCTCCTTTTCACAGTCAAATTCTTGAAAATCCTAAATTTTGATTCTTGATCTTAATTTGCAATGTGTTTCTCACTCTCAAATGGTGTCTCCAATTAAAATGAATGATAAAAGTTGTATATAATCGTCACATCTAGCTCTAAAAACGAGTCACAATGTATTCACGTAGAATTTGAATTGGAATACGAAATCTACATTTTTCCCTCACGTGGTGAGATCACATGGTAGAAATTTTCAAAGTACGGCCTCACATTTTAAGTCCCTTGTGATCGCAAAAGCTAATAAATTTTATTCATGTTCAAATTGGTCCTCAACTCCAATTTCTTGTTTAGCCCTAGTCCTTTTTAATTGAAGTAGAAGCCCTTCAACTTTCAAAATCTATACATTCGTCCTCATTTTCTAGATTTTGTACATCTTCGATCCAATTGATCAAAACTCATCTATTTATGTTCAAATAAGGATTTCTCCTAAATTAATTGTAATATAAGAAGAATTAAGTATCTTTTCAATATAAACACTTCCAAATGCCCACTTTTGGTGGTTTGGATAATTATAAAATCACTCTTATCAATTACCTCAAGGATCCTTTGTTCGTCCTCGAATAAAGTAAAAGAAAAGAAAAATCGACTAAACTCTACAGACATATCAAGTCGAAATATGTCACTTAATGTTTCTTCAAAGTGAACATTTAAATTTCAAAATTTAAGTAAATGAAAAAAAGAAGAGAGAATGAATAGTTCTTTCACAAATTCCATATATCGTATATTTAGCTTTTGAGTATGTGTAATAATCGTTTTCGATTCCACCATTGCTATTTGGATCTAGTTATGTACTTCAACTCCTAACATAACTTTTTCCAAACAATACCAAATTCTAAGTATGTCAATATAATCTCTCTTCACTAGTATTACTTTTTTTATTTTTGATTTTTTTTCCTCAAAAAGCAAATGAAACAAATGAGATACAACTTATTTTCATCATCAACTCAACTACTCTCCAAATTCCTAATCAATGACCATGACTAAGCTGGACAAAGATAATACTTATAATTATAGTGCCAGTGCCTCAACACACCTCGGCGTGTTTTAGTTTTATTTTATTTTTATTTTGTTCATTTTCTACTGTTGGTATCTTTCTAGTTTTGGACTATAGTTTTCACTCTACACTTTAAGTAGCTTTCTTCTCGAGTAGATCGTCTCCTATATTTATTAATAATGAGTAGGGGTTGAATTACTCCAGACGAGTTTCACACAACAATTTTGGTAATTTTGTTCTACGTGCTACAACTAGTACAATGTCTTTTAATTTTTGAGGTCAACTATAAGAATCAAAGAAGTGTAAGAGCATTTTTAAGAGGTGCTTTAAACATAAGATGCTCTATATTATAAGGAGTCAACCCTTGAAATAATGCTAAAAAGACTCTTTAAATTAAAATTTTAAAATAGAAAGTGAATTTGACTCTCCAAATTTAGAGAGCCAAACATACCCCCTATAATTAAATGCATTCAAAGTATTTCAATTTTCAATAGAAAAATAATATTATTTGGATGAAAGTTAATTAAAATAAAAGATAGGAAACATAATAAATATTCTTTCGGAACAATAAAATTAAATGTTAAATATAAATAGTCCGTTGGAGTACATAAAAAAAATTGTCTCTAAATTACAAAATATGCTATTTAAAAATAAAGTTTTGGAAATGCTCTAAAATAATGATGTCATTGGTTTTGATGGATCTAATCACACCAAACTTATTCTAAATAGGTTTTCGATATGGTTTTAAATGGGTAACTAGTGTAAAACCAAATCCCATATGGTCTTAAAAGGTTCTAAGCTAGCAAACTAGCACAAGTAATTTATAATCAATCATAAGTGCATTCAAGAATGAATTTGTGCAACAAAATAAGATCTTAACCAAGGATCGACTAGCATACATGGAGATTGACAACATGTGTGTGTTTTGTCAAACTGCACCCGAATCAGTCTAACACATTTTCTTACAATATGGCATGTGCATGGATATTTGGAGACAAATTAGAGACTAGATCGTTATCACTAGGTCCATGTCTACAATACCGAGTGCTCTGAAATGGATCAAGAAGGAAGCACGTGGAACATCTTGGCAATCTAAGGTCAAGAAAGTTGCACTTGCAATCACAATATATCATATCTGGACAGCAAGAAATTGGAAGATATTTGAAGACCTACATCCTCATTCCAACAGCATAGTTCAACGTATCAAGATACAGGTATACAAAGTTATGTTTTCTTTGTATCCTCATGCTTTGTATCATTATGAGTGTCTAGCACAAAGGCAATTAGACTAGTCTTTATGGGTGTGCAGTTCTAAAGTTTGTAAGCCTAGGTATGCCCGGAGTACTTGTTTATATCTTTTGATCGTTATAAAATTTCATTTACTTGATAAAAAAAGAATGAATTTGTACTCGTACTTTCAAAAGCCAATAATAAAATAATAGAGTTCACATAATAAATGGAAATTCAAATGTCAACATGTACTAATGCAAGATAAAGCAATATCATAATTGGAATTAAATTTCATAAACGAGCCAAGTTTCACATGTACTAATGCAAGATAAAGCAATAAAGTATTTTTATTTTTTTAAATTAAACAAAAATTATAAACCCACATCATAATTTACAAAACAAAGTATAGATTAATTTAATAGAAAAACTAGATATTTTCACCTCCAAACTTAATTACTACATTGTCCTCAAATATGCAGACAACAATGTAGAAAAAATTAAAGGATGAAAACAAAAACCTCGCTGGATCTCAATATGACGGAGGCGACAACAGAAATGGCACTATGAATCTAATTGAGGAGGGGTTAGGTCTCGGAGCTACTCTCGTACTCTGTGCATTCATGTCATCTAGCTGGCCGGCGTGATCATAGGTCGTGCTGATCATATCCTGATCCAGTCTAATCTGGCTCATAACATAAGAAACAGATCATTACTCTGCTCTCATAGCCTGCTTCTCGGCTCTCATGTAAGAAGCAACCTCTTGCTGCATAGTCTGAGTGCTTTCCCTTTACCATTCCCTAGTACTGAAGGTGCCTTGCATATGGATGCCATGTTTTCCTATAATGAAGATCATGGAATATATTAGTAACTTGTAATCAATCAATGATAAACACATACTTTAACATAGATATGCCAAAATCGAAAAATGGATGGGGGACGCAACCTCTTGCGTGCTCTGTAAGTTCACGTTATAAGCTCCCTGATTCTCAATGCAAGAGAAAAAAATTTCACACAAATATGTTATATGTCAAAGCATGATCATGTTGTGCGAATTTGGTGCAATAACGAACGCATTGCATTCAATAAAAATTACCTTTTATTTCTAAGTGTTATGGATGTCTTTGTTTCCAAAATTTGAAAAATTCATTCCCATCCAATTCCAATTCAATAACCAAACCCCAAACTCCACAATTCAATAACAATAATGTACCACAAATTCGAATTTTGAAAATTCCCAATTTTGAATTAAAGTTAGGTTTTAAGAAATTTTTGGACTGTTTGATTTTCGAAATTTGTAACAACTAGTTGAATAATTCAACTGTAGACTATAACTTCATTCATTTCTCAACAATTTAATCAATGAAAGTTATCAATAATTCGAAAAACCAAATTTGAATGAAAAATAGGTTTAAGAATTTCTTACCTTCATTTCGAATGAATAATGTTGGATGCTTGAATGCGTGATGTAGTGTTGTGGGAACCCTCAAATTGATTATGGGAGATAGTGAAATTGAAGAATTTTGGATGAACTTTACTCGATTGGATCGGTGTAGTGCAATAACGGGAAAAGTTCTGCCGATCTCAAAAAATGTACATCCAATGTGACCAACAAATTTCAAAGCATCTCACGTCCACGCAAGCATCATTTCTACACACTTGGACTAATCGTTAGTCACTCGTGACTTTCTTCAATGATGGTAGAATTGGCCGTGCACACTCTGATGTATGAGTGTGAGAGGGTTTTAGACGCGAGCCTCCAATGTAAAAAGAGGGTCGGCTTTGCGAAATAACAAATGGAATAGTGGTATGGCAAAATTATAGTTTTAGAGTCCAAACTTGCAATACCCTAAAATGACACTAAGTGTGAGCTTTTATAATATAAAATGATGAGTAAAAATTGTTGGATGAAAAGACACGTGGCCTCATCCTTGCAGTTGGGACCTCTTGTCACATACATCAATCAATCATTCCTAAGCCATGCTGCATTTGATGTTGTACCTGCTTGGTGCTTTGGGTCTAACATGTAAGATTAGACTTGATTTGTTTGATTGAGTAGAGCTGCCTATTCAGTGTCACATCATCCACTTGATACAAGATCTTCACATCATCCAAGAGGGCTCAGCTCCCCATGGAGGTTCGGCCAAATGCCACTTGAGCAAAACGTCGTGGAGTAAAGGACTAGATTCACTTGCGGTGTAGCAACCACTTGGCCTTACTTAGAGCTTTTTTTGGAAAAAGGTGTAACAATAGTATCCCACCCCATGTATAAATATTTATATAATGCGTGGATTTTGAATGTACAATGTGAGTAAATTTTTAAAAAGTTTGCAAACCCGATTTAAGGTAACACCTTTACATTTAGGCAAGGATTTCGGGTGAAGATGAAGCCCGTGATAACGTTGTATTGAACTGGGACGATGCCTTTTGCATAAAGGAGGGCCCATTCGAGAAGTGGCAATCACTGATAAGACCAAATTAAACTTGGGCGATGCTCTTTGCATAAGGAAGAGCCTATTTGGGAAGAGACAGCTATTTATAAGCTGAATTGAACTTAGCCGATGCCCTTTGCATGAGGGAGAGCCCCTTTGGGAAGAGGAAGCTGCTGATAAGGCTGAAATGAACTTGGGCGAGGCTCTTTTCATGAGAGAGAGTCCATTCGGGAAGAGGCAGCTATTGATGAGGCTGAATTGAATTTGGCCTAAGCCTTTTGCATGAGGGAGAGCCCCTTTGAGAATAGACAGCCCTTGATAAGACTCAATTGAACTTGGTCGAGACCCTTTGCATGAGGGAGAGCCCCTTCAAGAAGGGACAACCCTTGACAAGGCATAATTGAACTTAGGCTAGACTTTTTGCATGAAGGAGAGCCCCTTCGGGAAGAGACAGTTGTTGATAGGACTGAATTGAACTCGGGCGAAGCCATTTTGCATGGAGTAGCTTTTCCATGCAAGAGCTTCCTCTTTAGTGTTTGATCCATCCATCAAAGTGGGTCGATCCTCTGAGGCAACAAATTGTGGCTCTCTGTGGGATGCATCACACTCATCGTTGATGAGGCCATTTTACCTCCTTACAATATGATAGCTCTTCCTTGCAAGGGTTTTCTCCATGGTATTTGATCCATCCATGGAAGGGGTTGATTCTCCAAGGTAACAAGTTATGGCTCTTCCTTGTAAGAACTTTTTTCATGGTGTTTGATCCATTAATGTTAAGGGCTAATCATCTAAAGTAACAAGTTGTGGTTCTCTGTGGGATGCATCACACTTGTCCTTGATGAGGCTATTTTACCTCCTTCTAAGAGGATAGTCCTTACAAGTGCTTCCTCCATGGTGTTTGATCCATCTATGGAAGAGGTTAATCCTCTAAGGTAATAAGTTGTGTCTTTCTATGGGATGCATTACACTTGTTCATGATGAGACTATTTTACCTCTTTGCAAGGGAATAACTCTTCTTTGTAAGGGCTTCATCCATGGTGTTTGATCCAACCATGGAAGCGCTGATACATAATCAAGATGAAGCCTTGCATGGTGGAGGTACTGATGTATAGGCAATATGAGGCATTGTATAGCGGAGGTACTCATGCATAGGTTGGATGAGGCATTGCATAATGGATGTGTTGATTCTTAGGTGGGATGAGGCTAGTGATGGCAAAAAAACTCGACAAACACGATACTCGTTGGGTTCCCCCAAATCCGATACCCGTGAGGATAACCATCTTAATTGGGAATTCGGGACGGGAACGGGGACGGGGACGAGGTAACTGGTGCCCCGCCGTGCACAGTTTAATTTTTTTTATTTTTTTATTTTTGAAATTCAATACTTTAAATGAAAAATTCAAGAAATTACATTAGTTCTAATAGAAAATGACAATTAACATTATTTGCCTAAATCTAATGAATGGGGACAATAAAAATAAATTATCAAAAGCTTAAAAAAAATTAAAAGGGAAAGTAAACGGGGCAAGGGCCTCATCCCGTCCCTCCCTGCCCCGCCTAAAATGGGTGATGGGGCGGGGAATTGCTTCGCGGGGTGGGTGAGGTTGCCTTGACTCCGCCCCGCCTCGTTGCCTTCCCTAGATGAGGCTTTGCATTACGAAGTCTCATGTTTTAGGTATATGGCCTATTAATTCATCAAGTATGACCATTTTTTGTGGGTCCTTCCTTTTTCAGGAGTTATTATTCATAGCTTCTTCAGAGGTCTCCATTTTCAGGGTATTGGAAGCACTCATACATGGGCGAGCCTCCACACTTACAAAAATTGTAGTTTTAAAGATAATTTTATGCTTCATGGATGAATCCTCGTAATTCTTCGAATATGACCTCATCTAAGGGTCATCCCTTTTTCAGAGGTTATTCCCTTTTTTTAAGGGTTCTTTTTTATGACATCTTAAAGGCCACCCTTTTTTAGGGGTCTTCATTTCATGGGGAATGCGTTGATGCATAGGCGAAGCTAAAAATTGCTTTCAAGTCCCTCAAAAATCTCATGATCAGGTCCCTTAACTTTTCGTCTTCTACATTTTGATCCCCATATTTTGACTTTTATTTCAATCATACCCTTGATAAATTGCATCCAAAGTCCTTCAAATTTTGACAACCTACACTTTAGTGCCCAACTTCACTTTTTGTTCGTTTTTAGTCATTTTCTCTTCTTTTGCATTATTCTCCTTCAATCTGGGGATTTTTATTTATCACACGTGAGAGACACTTATGCATAGGCCAAGGAGGCCTTGCATGGCAGAAATGATGTTGAATAGGCCAATATGAGGCATCTACACTTGAAAAAATCATTGTGGTAGAGTTGGAATATTTCTACAAGGATGAAGCGTTTGAGAAAAAGATGAAGCATTTGTGTAGAGGCAAAGTCCCATGTTTCACGAATGAGGCATCTTAATTATTTAAACTTGTTCCCTTCTTCAAAGGTTCTCCTTCATAGCCTCTTCTTCAGAAACCTCCCATTTTTTCAAGGATTATTCGATTAGTGGCTCCTTTTAAGGGGCCTCCCTTTTTTAGGAGTTCTTTCGCTAATGGCCTCTTTTTTCATAGGCTTCACCATTTACAAAGATTATGCGTATTCCATTACATTTGGTGAAGTTGTTGCATAAGGGTGACTTTGGTCCAGAGAACCTCTTTTTCATGGACCTCTCTTGATCTAGGGTATCCATCTTTATCACTAGCACTTATTGTGGATGTATGCCTCTTTTATATGAGTGGATTTGTCCTTAAAATACTCATTTTTAAGGAGTGAACACCCAAGATGTTTTTGAACTTCAAATCAGCTGTGTTTGGGGGTTCTACTTGCTCTTTATTCAAGAACAAAACCTCTTTTAAAGGGGAAACCTAGGCGCTATTTGTATGTTATTTTCACAGGATGTTCGTGGTTATGGTGTGGCTTCCCACAGACAGATCCAATCCATTGACCCCAAAAAATGTAACTCTACCGTGGCCAACAAATCCCAAGGCTTATCATGTCCACGTAAGCCTCATTCCTTCACACTTGGACAAACCATTAGTTATACGTTGCTTCCTCCAATGATAACCACATGGGCAGAATGACATGGAATGCTGGCCTAGGTTCACTTGCTGTGTAACTACCACTTGGCATTGCTTAGAGTTTCGTTGGAAGATGCATAACAAGCTCAAAGCTTTGAACTAAAATAAGGTGTGCTTGGAATAGATGGGATGGTCAAGGCTATCCCTGACCGTTTGGCCATACAATCACATGCCCTAGTATCGTTTGATCCTTGTTGGAAATATTGAAGAGGAGAAGAAGAAGATGGAAATAAGAAATGAAGAATAAGGCTCGAACTCATATGTGATAAGTTGTCATAAAAAGCAAAATGATTCTTTCTAGTTGAACTTGTTGAAAACTTGAAAAATGTTTGAATATGTATATGGAATAGGGAAAATTCAAGTGTAGATTGAATGGTGATTTCAAAGATTGTGTTGCTTGTGTTTGGAATTGGAGATCTATCGCCTATCTATACATTTCTAACATTATGCCATGAAAATTATTCAAACACTCGTGAAAAGTAGGGAACTTTCCACCAAAGGGCACCAGAAATGCAAATAAAAAAAAAAATTCAGCCGAATGCCTAAATTTGTAAACCATGCTTAAGTATTGTAACGCCCTGAAGATTTTATAGAATAAGATTTATTTGTTCTATATGCTATATTTTTTATAGTTTAAAAGTTGAGGGACTAAAGTGAAATGTGTTTTAATTAAATTTTTATAGAGCGAATTTTAGTATATCTATATTAGGCTCGTTGGATAGTTATTAAATGAAGCACCATGGACTCGAGAAAAAAAATAATTTGTATTTTGATATATTTCAAACTCCACTTATTGCTATTCAAATTGAATTAAAATTTTAGTCTTCACTTAATTTTTATTGTTGGTCAGATTGTGCGAATAGATATGGTTGACTATTGTGATTATGGTATTTCTAATTAAACTAATATAGGACTTATTATATAAAATTACTCGGGAAATTTCCCATCTCCTGTCACTGCATGTGTCAAATTATTTTCACCTACAAAAAAATTTATAGAGTTAAAATTTTATGAAGTCATTCTTATCGTAATTGTGGGACACGACTCCTCAAGTCCTTTTGCATCCAAATTTAATTATTACTTTTTTATCCCATAAAGTCGAGCAATTTTCACCACAAAATATTTATATATAGACACAATCAAAGAGAGTCAAGACAAAGATAGGGTTAAGCATAGAAAAAGGGTTTTCACGTGCATTATTTTACATTATTTTACAATTTTTCAATAAACGAGGTAAGATATTTTTGTACAAGTGGTTTATTTCATTATACTTTTATATTCAGTAAATATGCATAAATTGTCAGTGAACCTTCTAGATCTTTATTAAGAGACATGAAATCCTTAGGAAACTTAAGATGACCTAAGATAAGTGTGTCATTTTATCACCAATATACTCCTTAAGGAAAGAGTGGTATGAAATGTTTATTTTATTGTTACATAATTTTGTATGAAAACTGCATATATCTTATTAGGTACTTTTAAATACTCACTCTTACAAAAAAATTTACAGATTAGTTCTGGTCAATTGTATTTGAGGTAGGATGGTAATGCAGGCTACTAAGAAGATTTGAAGAAATAAAATTTCTAGGTTTTCTAACTTTAATTGATTAATTTCATTTCTGTTTGAGTTTATTTAAATAGTAGTTTAGTACGTTTATCTTGAACAATAAAATTCTAATGTTTAATTTAAATTCAAGGATAACCCATATTTTTATTCTAAAAAAATATTTTTATTGTTCTGTATTTAATGTAAAGAAAAGAAATTTTTTGGTAACACTACAAAGTTTATAAAAATTTGGGATGTTACAAGCATGGTTATATGGGCATACGCATGGTAGAAGCAAAATTGCTCCTATTTTCTACAGAAAAGGTGGTGTTTACACATGGCCATTTAGCCCATGTTTACACATGGTTAAGTACAAATAACGCAACATTGCCTTCCAATTTCATCCAACATTGTGAGCCAATTTCATCATTAATTCATTCACATTTCAACCCAAAATAGGGGCCCAAATTTTGAAGAACAAATTATTTTATAACAATCCCCCACTTACACAAAATTTTCATATATTCATACCTGATAACACTATGCATAGAATTAGATATCTTTCGATTTGAATCTAATCATAGTGTAAATCTCACAAAGTATTATCAAAATTTCAGGTAGCATGATAGCTTTTAACCAATCATTCCTTGTGACAATACCAATGAAATCACACACACGAGTCAAGTTCTTCAAACTCGTTTAGTGCTATTAATGACCTTGCACTTATCCCATTCGTTGAACTTTAAAGAGAGAAACTCTAACTCTCTATTAGGGCGGCACCACCTCGAAATTCACATAAGTAAAATTCTTCCAATGTCTTTGTTACTGTTAGTGATACTTTTGTTTCATACTGAACTTCATTAAGAATTTTATTAACTCTTCTTTCCAATCATACAACCAACACTATTTATCAAAGATAGGGTTTTATAATAGGTTAATAGTGCTAAAACGTATACACTTATCGAATGACTTGTTATTACCCTTTAAACATAGATATATTTGTTTAGTATAATTAGGTAGGGTTACCATCATCGGTGAACTTTAAATCATGGAGTTTCAACCCCATCCTTCTTGATGTTGATCTTACTAACTCTCTTGTAAGAGGTTTAGTCAACGGATGAGCTAAATTCTCACTATACTTAACATATGTGAGAGAAATTATTCCATGCTTGATTAATTTTCTCACATACTCATGTCTTAGACTTTTATGTCTAGACTTTCCATTATGTACTTTACTATATGCTCGTGCTAAGGCGTCTTTAGCTACGAATATAATTTTATAGGTATTGAGTGTTCCATCATAATTATATTTCCTTCTAAAGACCCATTTACAACCAATGGATTTAAAACCCTTTGGTAAATTAACTATTTCCTAGTTGTTATTTGATATAAAAAAATCCATTTCATTGTTTATTGCATCTTTCTAGAATATGCTATCGCTAGAAGACATTGCTTCCTTATAGGTTTTAAGACCACTTTCGACTTGAAGAATAAAAGGAATTGTTCTTAAATCATCCTTCTTATCTTCATCTACTAAGTAGAAAGAAATATGTTGGCAATTAATCTCATCCGATTCTAGACCTTTTTCTTTTCTAGTTCTTTTTCTTTTTCGAGATTCACTTTCAACATCTCTTGTATATGTCTCTTCTTGTGATTATCTAGAAATTGAAATGTCTATATTAGTTTCATTTTGAGAATTTCTTGTCACCAATACACAAGTTCAAGTAATTGAGATTGTCTTACTACACTATGAAATGACTTGTTAATGATCTTTGATCTAATACATGTTTCACACTTTTTTTAAGTTATCAACTTCGCATTGTATTAATCCACATTTAACCATTCTTTTCATAGTGGTAATTCTTATGTGTGTTAATCTACCATGCAATAAATTAAATGAATCAATAATATAAGCAAAAGATTTGCTTTTATTAGAATCATTCTAAAAAATACAAAGTTTGACCATTCCTTAAGTAAAATAACAATTTCCAACAAAATACCCATTATGGGTTAGTACAAATTTTCCCGACTCAAATACATATTTGATTCTTGGTTTTTCCAAGAAAACCCCACTTTCTAAGTTCCTATTCATTTTCGGTACATGAATGACATTGGTCAAAAAGATTATCTCTACAGTTCCTTTGCCAATTACTTAAGATCTTCCTTCATTTTCTATTAGGATCTTTTGACCATCATCAATATCATGATAAATTTTGAAAAGACGCTTATTGTTGCGTTTTTTATATCGTAAGTGTACGATATCGTAACAAATAATATAGTGGACCTTTGAGTCCGAATTATCGTTTCCACGAGAACTATACTTTAGACTTAATATACTTTTTCTAACTCTTTTTTGATGAAAGTAAACAAATAAAGTATGATAAAAGTCGTGAAGAATATTTTTCTTTTATAAACTAACTATCTAAAACTAACAGAAAGTATAAAATAATTGCAAACAATGGATAATTGGAGAAACAGATATGTGATGAATATTAGGGCATAACAATTTCATCTATTGATCACATTTATTCTTAATTCAAGATTCATAACCTAATGTAGTGTTCGATCAAATTCTTCTATTGTTTTCAATTTACCCCTCTCAAGTTCTATTGTATATATATATATAACAATTTGAAAATACTCGTAATCTTCGTATTCAAACTAAGAACTTCGATGTTGATGAACGTTCAAAAGCTTTTGCTATAATATACGAAGTTTATTATAAACTTTTGAACACTTAGCTCAATATTCGTGCACTCAGATCTTCGCCAAGAGATGAAAGTCTCTTAGTTGAAGTTAATCCACTTCATTCAAATGTGATGATACCCAAGAGAATTCCTTGGAATCTTCAAGAAAGAGGTTTACATTGGAATTTTGAAAATGCTCAAAGTCCTATACCAACCCCTCTCAAAAGGAATCCTGAACAAATTATTCAATTCCCGAATGGAAGTGTTAGAATTATCTTTGACAAGCCATCCCCTTCAAGTACTTTTCGGAGAAGCTTTTCATCTAGAATAGATGATAAACCTCAATCTAATTATTTTCAATCTGCTAGAAATTTAGTTTCTTCTTTTAAAGGAGTTGATTTTGATCCAAATGTTCCTAGAGCTCATTTCGGTAACTCAGAAAAGGAAGGTGATCCAGAGCAACCTGGTTCACCGACTTTATCGGATATGTTACCGCCTTCTGAAAGACTTGTTCAGCAATGTAATGTAATTTCTTCTATTAATAGAAGAAATGAATTCAAAACTGATCAGACAAAAGAAGTCAAGAATTTTCAAAAAAGTTTTTCAAAAGAAGAAATTGAATCCTTCTGGGAAGAATTTTATGAATACTCAGAAGATTTAAGTTTTTATGAGTGGGTATATCTCAAAGGTTTTAAGAAAAAACCCTACTCAAAAGAAGAAGAAAACAATTCAAAATAATGATATTCCTACAAAAGTTTGAAAAATACCTTCCAGATAATCGATTCAATCTGTTCATCCTCCTATGCAAGAAATAGACATTTCTCAGGGAAATACTGAAATTCTTGCTTCTCCTCTAAAAAAAATATCTGCTGAATGACCAAACGAATCAATGGTTGTTGCTAAAGATATCAAAAATATTCAGTCTCAGAACAATTATACTAATATTGTTCTACAATCTGTTTGTTCTCAATGAAATAGAATTGAAATCAATTTTGGTGTTGAGAGTTCATCAAAATCTTCAAAAGCCATGAAAAAGAAAGTTATCACTCCTACTTTCTGTAGAATTCCTGAAGTCTCATCTTCAGACAGTCTCAACACCGAGTCAAAAGTTCTGAAAAAACTAGCCACTCAATTATCAAAAATTTCCTCTTCAAGAAATATTAACACCATTGATGAAATTGAATCTCAATTCATTGATGTTGAAATTCATCAAGTTAATAAGTTGAGTGGACGAACTCCTAAAGTCTCTCCTTATTATTCTGCTCATACTGCTCCTGATTTGCTCTTTGAAGAGAAACCTTCAAAACAACATTCATATTATGGTAAATCTATTATTGAATGGAATTTAGATGGTTTATCCGAATATCAAGTTATTCAACTATGTGAAAGAATGGTTATATGTTACAACTCATATCTTGCTTCAAATATCATTCCTGCTCAAGCATACAATTATATCACTATAGGTTTTGCTAGATGCCTAAAAAACTAGTGGTATAATTATATGACTGACGGAGAAAGAAATTAGATTCTTTCTGCTATTGATAATCAAGGACAAAACAATAGTTTCATGACTTGTTTATATCATTTTCAAACATTTCGTAGGAAATCCTATTTCTTTCGTTGAAAAGAATTCGAATATTCTTATGCACCTTCATTGTCCTTCATTACAAGATTTCAAATGGTATAAAGATACTTTTATTACAAGAATTATGCTTCGTAAAGATTGTGATGAGTCATTTTGGAAAGAAAGATTTATATCCGGACTTCCTAAACTTTTTTGCTGAAAGAATCAAAAACACTATCAAAAGAGAATATGATAGTGAAGGTAATAAAAATCTTACTTATGGAGAGATAATCACTATTATCAATAAAGAAGGATTAGCTCTCTATAATGATTTAAAACTTGGAGCCAAATTAAAATCATTAAGAACTGAGAGTTGTAAGGAACTCGGATCTTTTTGTGAGCAATATGGCTATGAGAAAATTGTTCCTCCTTCAAAAAGAAAGAATCGAGAATTTTCAAAGAAGGGAAAGTATTTTGAAAAGAATTTTACAAAAAGATATTACAAAAAATATTCAAAATTTCCCCATTCAAAATTTTCAAAAAGAAAATTTTCAAAGAAAAAAGGTTTTATAAATAAAAATGACGTCACTTGTTGGAAACGCAAGCAGACTGGACACTATTCAAATAAATGTCCTATAAAAGATAAGATCAATAGTCTTCAGATTGATGAAGATATTAAACTCCAACTTTTCAATATAATTTCTAGTTCTGACGAAGAATCTAATTCTGAATTAGAACCTGTTTTTCAATATCAAGAAGATTCTGACTATGAGTCAGAGAATTCTTCTAAGTCCTCTTCTTCTAGTTAAGAAAAAGAAATTTGTAGTTGTAAAACCATTAATGTTCTTACTAGAGAAGAAGAACTCATTCAAGATATTGTTGGTTAAATCAAAGATCCCCAACTCAAAAAGAAATTTGCTACTCTTTTACCCTCATCTTCTACATTTGAACTCGTCATCTTTCAAAATATTACGAATCGTTTTTCAGAAAAGAAAGCTTCTACTTCTGATTTGAAGATGGAAGTAAATCAAATGAAATCTCAAATTGCCATTCTTGAAAAACATATGGATGTAGTACTTTTTAAATCTAAATCTGAACATCTTTCTCAAGAATCTTCTGATGAGTCTGATTCAAATGATACTTCTCATGCTTATCATCCTAGCTATCATTCTCATCTCCGTCTGATAAGGATCATTCAAATTGATCTTCTGATAAAGAAGATGAAACTGAAACTGAGAAGGTTAATGTTATTAACCAAATTCAGTTACAAAAATGGTATTGTCATATGACAATTATCATTAACAAAGAATTCAAACTTTCAACCCATGTTCTTATTGATTCTAGTACTGATCAAAATTGTAGTAGGGAATGATTAATTCCTACCAAGTATTTTGAAAAAAAACTATTGAGCGACTGTATGGAGCCAGTGGTAAAAGACTCAACATTCAATATAAACTTTCAAGAGTACATGTTTGCAACTCAAATATCTGTTTCAAAAATATATTTTATCTTGTTAAAGATTTGGATCAAGAAGTGATTCTTAGTACACCTTTTATCGTTCAAATTTATCCTTTTAAAGCAGATTCTAAAGGATTGTCTATAAAAGTTTTTGGTCAAGAAATATTTTTCAAATTTACAAATCCGCCCTCTTTTAAAGATGTTAATTCCTTAAAAGAAGCAACAATTTCAAAAATGATTAATAATATAAATTTAAAAAAGCAACATCTTCAATTTCTTAAAGAAGAAATAAAATTCAAAAGAATTGAAGAACATTTACAAGAATCTTCAATAAAAGAAAAACTTTCGATTTTTCAAAAACAAATTGAAAAATAAATTTGCTCTATTATTCCAAATGCATTTTGGGATAGAAAGAGACACATTATTTCCCTTCCATACAATTCTAATTTTCAAGAATCCAATATCCCTACCAAGTCTAGACCAATTCAAATGAACAAAGATTTACTTGATCATTGTGTCGAGGAAATTAATGATCTCCTTGAAAAAGGTCTTATTCGGTCGAGTAAATCTCCTTGGAATTGTTCGACTTTCTATGTCAATAATTCTGCTAAAATCGAGCGTGGAGCTCCATGACTCATAATCAATTATAAACTTCCCAATTCTACTCTTCAATGGATTCGTTATCCTTCACCTCAAAAGAATGATCTCCTCAATAGATTATTCAAAGCATGTATCTTCTCCAAATTTGATATGAAGTCTGGTTTTTGGCAAATTCAAATCAAAGAGGAAAATAGATACAAGACTGCATTTAATATTCCCTTTGGACAATAAAAATGGAATGTTATGCCTTTTGGTCTCAAAAATGCTCCTTCTGAATTTCAGAAAATCATGAATGATATTTTTAATCCATTTTCAAATTTTATCATTGTCTACATTGATGATGTTTTAATATTTTCTGAAAGTATCGAACATCATTTCAAGCATTTGCATACATTCATTCAAATTATTAAGAAAAATGGTTTAGCAGTATCTGCTAAAAAGGTTGTTTTTTGTCAAACGAATATTAGGTTTTTAGGACACAGTATTCATTTAGGAACTATTATTCCTATTCAACGGAGTCTTGAGTTTGCTGACAAATTTCCTGATCAAATCCTAGAAAAATCTAGTCTTCAAAAATTTCTTGGTCGTGTCAATTACGTGTCAGACTTTATTAAAGACATTAGACTGATATGTGCCCCTCTTTTCAAAAGATTATAAAAGAAGTCTGATCCCTGGAGTCACGAGCATATTTTAGCTGTTCAAAAGGCTAAAGCAGCTGTCAAAAGTATACCTTGTCTTTCAATACTTGACCCACAAGCCTCGATAATTGTCGAAACTGATGCCTCTGATATAGGGTATGGTAGAGTACTAAAGCAGATTCCAAAAATGTCAAAACAAGAACAATTAGTCAGATTTTGCAATGGAATTTAGACTGGCCATCAAAGAAATTATTCTACGATCAAAAAAGAAATTTTATCAATTGTTTTAAGTATTTCAAAATTTCAAGATGATTTAATCAATAAAGAATTCATTCTAAAAACTGATTGTAAAGCTTCAAAAGACGTCAAAAACCTTATTTCAAAACAAATTTTTGCAAGATGGCAAGCTATCTATCTTGCTTTGATTTCAAAACTCTATATATACAAAGAAAATCTAACTATCTTGCAGACTTTCTAACAAGAGAGTTCTTGCAAAGGAATAGTGTTGATTGATACATTTGTGAAAAATAGATTTCTCTTCTTCCTCTAAGAAGAAGAATAAGCAAAAAATCTTCAACTCATTTACTTACAATTGATGATTATATTTCAAATTCTCATTCTTCATCTTCAAATTCTCAAAAAACTACATTAGCTTCTACTCAAAAGGCTTCTACTCAAAATGAACCTTCAAACTTCAAAAAAGTTGTCCAAACAGGGTCTGGTAAGTTACCGGAAATTAATCCATCTCAAATTACCTTTCATTATTTTACAAAACATCTTTACCTTCCTATTTGTGAAATGGAAATTTCATAGATCCATAGATATTCATCCCTTGATGAATGTATTCAAGATAATTTACCTCAAGACTTCCATTTCTTACCCAAAAATATCAAAAAATCAAGAGCATACTATGAAACTATTCTCGTCAAAACAGGATCAGCCATCATTACTCATACTCCAAATCGTCAAAAACAAAATTACATTGATTTTTCAAAAATTTCTATTCAAAGGGTGTGATCTTATGAAGACTGGGGGACCAATCCATGGAATGAGAAGAAAATGAATCTTCCAAAAAATGCTTCATTTGAATCTCGTTTCAATTATTTTGACTACATTGATGTGTGGTCTAATGTCTTTTTCTTTAGACCAGTTTCGCATTCCTGGTTTATTCTTTTTAACCAGGCTTGTTTAAACAATTTTCCAAAATGGTTTCAAACATGGTTCAAATATTTTGGCATTGACGACACTATTTTACCTAGTCTTACTCGTCAAGGGTTCGAACATTTCAAAAAAGAGGCAAAAGCATTTTTAAAGCCTCAAGAAAATCTTCTATTTCAATTTTCAATAAATCTCAAAGTCTCATGGATTTTCTGTTGGGACTATCAAATTATTCAAAATCCTGGTTCGGAATTCAATGTAAAAAAGATTGCAAGAAGATTCAAAATCAAATGGTGGTTGAAATTTCATGAAACAAATTGTTGTCCTAAGGTAGTAAACTCATGGATTCAAGAACAAAAGAATATCGGAATTCCCTCTAAAAAAAGAGCAAGAAAAAACTTTCGATTTTCTTACAGAAAAATTAAAATTATTGGCTATGTTAAGTCAGTGCAAAAATCTAGAAGAATTATCTATAATTTCTGAGAAAATTACAAATTTAGCAGAAGCCACATCAAAGAAATCAAAGTCAGAAACCTCAAATGAAGAATCAGATCATGCCTATGATAATGAAGATAATTGTTATGGGTACGATCTTGATGACTTAATTGATCAAAAAAATCAGAAAACTACCAAATGACTACATGGACCAAGTTTTCTTGATGAATTACATCAATACCGTGCTAAAAAATCAAAGGATTTACTTTTCAAGATGTGTTTGTCAGCCAACAAATTATTTCTCCCAGCTTTGCCGACAATCAAAAAGAAGACTTGACAAAAAATTCAAAAATCCGAGAAGGCGATAATTATTTTCCAAAGAAGAAAGTCTCAAGATGTTCTTCATTAGACCACACCCTTTGAATAGAAATTTTTGAAAAATCAATGTAATTTTGTTTTTGACGATTTGAAGTATGAGTAATGATGGCTGATCCTATTTTGACGAGAATAATTTCATAGTATTCTCTTGATTTTTTGATATTTTTGGGTAAGAAATGGAAGTCTTGAGGTAAAATATCTTGAATACATTCATCAAGGGATGAATATCTATGGATCCATGAAGTTTCCATTTCACTCCCAGGTAGTGGCTATTGTATGTGTGTATATGTAAATTTCTCTTCAGCCGCCGCCCCCCTTCTTCCGTCCGTTCTTTTTCTTCAATATATATATATATATATATATATATATATATATATATATATATATAGTGCACAAATTGCACTTATCACTTATCATAACAAACATGGATGGTTGCGCGGGTATCATACCACCAACCAGGAACCTTGCTTTGAATTTCATTGATTTCGCTCACCATAGCTATAATCTCATCAACAAAATTCACTTGTCCTTCCATTTTTTGTTGCTTTTTGTGCCTACAATCTCTTGTACTTGTTGCCTTTATCCTTTTTAGGACCAATAGGTATTCCTTCTTCTTGTACTTGTTGGAGTTATCTACATTGTCCACGACATTGACTTTTGAAGAGCCATCATAAGAACTTTCGATCTTATCTCTTGTCCTTGATTCTCCCTCTATACGAAAATATTTTTGAATGTGTTCCAAAGAGAAGTCTTCGGAATTGTGAAGAATCTTTTTCCTATTTCCTTTTCCAAATTCTTGAGAGTTTAGCAATAATTGCTCCAATTTGAAAGGATTCAAGAATATCGATTTTCACTTCTTTTAATTTGTTGATAATGACTTGTAATTCATATACATGAGGCAACAAAGGAATATTATCTTATATTTTGAAATCAAATTATTTAGATATAAAAAAAATTCGATACTTTCCTCATCGGCCTTATATTTGTTTTCAAGTGCATCCCATAGTTCCTTTGCTGAAGTGGTGTTAGTATAGATATCATACAACCGATCCGAAAGAGCATTCAGGATGTGACTGCAACATATCAATTCATCCTCGCCTTTTCTTTATCTCGGTGCAAACTTCTTTCGTATCTTCTTCGATTGCATCGATAATTGGTTGAAGTTTGGATGAAGAACATAGAAGATTTTTAACACTGTTAGAAGGAATTTGAGTTTGTCTTGCCATTTTGTGAAGTTTGATCCATCAAACCTATCCAAGCGCACCAAATCTTGATTCATCAACTTGATGGTAACCAATGTGGTTTCCGTCTCCATCGCAGTGAAATGCAATTATAGTTTTTAGATTGTTGGAAATATCGAATAGGAGAAGAAGTAGATGAAAAACAAAAAAGAAATGAAACATGTATGTGATACGTTGTCCTAAAAATGATATTTGCCTCCTCTAGTATGCATTTACGATTTTTGGCAAATAGTTTAGAGGATTGACAAGCCTTTAAGAAAGAAGCACTAAAGCAAAATGATTATTTCTAGTTGAACTTGTTTAAAACTTGAAGAAGGTTTGAATATGTATATAGAATAAGGAAAATTGAAGTGTAGAATGAATGATGATTTCTAAAATTGTTTTCTTATGTTTGGAATTGGAAATCTATTACCTATTTCTGGATTTCTAACATTATACCATGAAAAATCTCCATAAATTCAAATAAAAAAATCAGCCCAACGGCTAAATTTTTGAACCATGCTTTAAGCATGTTTATATCCATGCATGTGCATGGTATTTTATTTTATAAGAATCCCATGGCATGACTCTTTACTATAATGTTAGGAGTTAAAGCAATCCTACGATCACATGATGTTTATAGCCTTGCAAGCGTACCTCTAAAATCCTTTTTGAGCCCCATTTTTAGGCCAAAATGCATTTTGAAATAGCGTTTTTGTTGAAGAATTTGTAGTTAAAAAAAAATAAGAGAAAGATTTGATTTTACATGTAAAATTATTTTATGAAAGAATGTGGTTGAAAACAAGTTTTGAAAAATGGGGACCAAGCATAGGCTAAATGTAAATTCACTTATAACTAAGAAAACGTGTCAATGCGTTGATTACACCTAAAGTATAATGCAGTAGTTGTAGTTTAGCTTTGGGGTGTCGTATCCACAGAGATAGATAAATGAATCGGCGAATTCAATAATTTAGGGTTCTCGTGAATTGATCGAAAAGAATTTATTTATTGAATTAAAGTATATGAATATCAATGGATGAAATACTAGGATTAATATCAAAATATAGCATAGTGAAGCGTCGAAATTCCCTCAATTGGGTTGGATCAATCAATATCAATAATTCATGCAGTTTCTACTCTATTGGAAGTTTTAATCATAATTCTCTAATCGGATGATTTAGCAATTCAAATCAATTCAATTCCACATGTCATTTTAGAATTTATATTTCCTAGATCAAATTCCCATTTTTGTTTATTGAAATCAGATTCAAAAAGTGATCATATATTTTTAACATATAGCAGTAACTAAATCACACCAATACAATATTTGGAATTTAAACTCAAACCAATATTTCAATTGTTCAATGGAAGAAACATGATTAATTCCATGAAAAACTTAATAAAAGTTAAGTCAAACTCAAAACTAATTCATAAAGAGGAAATATAAACCCTAGAATTGTTTAATCAATGACAAAGCACGTTACATGAATATAGGATGTAAAAATCTCTAATTCCAATTGAGTTCCTTTGTAACTTCACCAAAAGATTTAGTTCTTCATGATTTTCTTGAGAAAAAATATGAAAGAATGATGAATAATGAAGAATTCAGCATTCTGGGACGTTCTGGGGTCTTTTAGGGTTGAGAAATCGTACCACAATAAATTACCATAAGTGTCTGAGTTGTAGAAGGAAACTTGAAAATTCGGGCTTTCTTTATAACTATGCAACAGCATGTTATAAAGCCTTGCAATCGCAAGGAACATATATCTCATCCTTTTTACTTCGCTGAAAATTGCCATGCGGTCGCTTAGTTAACCGAACTTCCATTTCCCTCCATTTTGGTCGTTTTTCACTTGTTTCTCCTTATTTCCACTACATTTGTCTCGTTGTCCTGCAAAACGTAAATTACATAGAATTAAACTATATTCCAACATATTAATAAACAATTTTCCATGTTTTGACAGTACGATAAGTGTATAAAACGCACTTATCAAACTCTCCCAAACTTTAACTATTGTTTGCCTCAAACAAAATAATATAACTCAATTCTATGTACAACATGGTCCAACAACATGCTGTGTCTCATGATTGGAATTGGGTAATAAAACAAACGAACAATTACAATAGTGCAAAAATTAAATAAATCTCCATCTATTACATGCATAACCTGACGTATGTGTGTGAGAAATCATGTCAACATATTAAGATTGTGATTGGTTCAATACCTAACCTATAGTAGTCAAATATATTCTTACCTCGCTCGAGAGATACATACCCCCAAACTTATAATTTTCACTCAATTTTCCCGGGTGCATCCTAAGTTGAACCTATTCAATTCTATTCTTACCCTCTCTTAGTTTGGATAAACCTCACTCTTACAAGTTCACACTTCAACAAGTCGAGATTCTCCTATATTTTTTATCGCTTCAACCCTTAAGACTAAACTAAGTTACTTGCTTCTCATCAAAGGTGTAGTTTTGTCAACCAAATGCGTGAGGCTTAATCAATGTCTTTAAATATTTTTTTATTTATTTGGAGTTTTTGAACATCTTCTCATCTACTTTCTATACAACCCATGTAGCGAGCTTTAGGCCGATGACTCCCCGAGTCAGATAACCATAGGGCACCAAGTTTTAAATCACCCTCACAGGCTTAATCACCTGAGTTATATAGGCTCGAAAATATGCTTTCATCCACTCAAAGATTAGTGCAATGCCTCTTTTTTAGGCATTCAGTTTCTAAACTAACCTCTAACGTCAAACTTTCACCTTGTTTTCTTCTTATTGGGTTTTAGACAATTCACACAAGAGTTTTATGCACGGAATCCCTACTCATCTCAATGTTTCCATGTAACGGTTCAATCATCTTCAAACTAACCTATAGTTGGATCATGGAGTAATACACTAGAGGTTACTAAGGTCTAGTTACTACGTTCAACTATCCTCTACATAATGAATCGCATCACTAACCCAATATGCCAAAATGAGTAACGTGCATAGAAAATGTCAAGTTTTACATAAACAGAGTTAGATTAATCTAATACTACACTATTTTCATTGTTCACAGCTGATACTTATTCCAGTAATCACATCATAGCTGGCATAGTTATCAAACTCACACAAGCACACAAAGCAATAATTATAATCTAATGCTAAAAGATAAAAACTAAAAATAAATGATTTTTTAGCACACACGATCATGCATAAATTGCAGTAAAATGTCGAGTGCGATACTTATGCTAACAAAAGAATCCAAATATGCACTTCACAACATCCTTGCCCAACCAAATTTTGCAGTGTCCTCAATGCATAAACATGAGTGCCAAATGAAAAGAAAGAAATGTATCACATGAGTGTTGCAGTGAATTAACATAAGCCCAAAAAATCAGAAGCCTGAAAGTACTCAATGGAATGGTAATGCAAGGAACAAAGTAAAACTAAAAGAAAATGCAAAACAAACTCAAACGAGAATTCTAAAATCTAATATACAGAAGAGTAAGGTGAAAGACGTACCTAGAAGACATCAATGATGGTAAACCAGGACCGCATGAGGAATTTCTTCCACTACAGGCACTGACTGCCCATAAGCTATCTTTAAACGTTGTCCGTTCACTTTGAATACCCTACCATCTTTAGGGTCCTCGATTTCAATAGTCTTATGTTCAAAAACGTGTTTCCCTGGATGTTTGTGAAGTCGAGAATCATACAAGTAAATATGCTGATTTGGTTCAAACGTTTTTCAAAGAATGTGTCTATCGTGAAATGCTTTCATTTTCACCTTGTAGATTTTAGAATTCTCGTACGCATCATTTCTCAACTCCTCCAAATCAGTCAGCTGAAACTTTCGAAGCTTACTATCCTCTTCTAGGTAAAAGTTAAAACGTTTGATGGCCCATAAGGCTCGATACTCTAGCTCTACAGGCAAATGGCACGATTTTTCAAAAACAAATCTATACGGTGACATGCCTAAAGAGGTTTTAAAGGCAGTTCAGTAAGCCCAAAGTGCATCACTCAATCTCAAAGACCAATCCTTATGATTAGGGTTTACCGATTTCTCCAAAATTTGTTTGATTTCCCTATTAGCCATTCAACCTGTCCACTGGTTTGGGAATGGTAAGTAATTGAGGTTTTATGAATGACCCCGTACTTTTTCATTAGAACCTTAAATGAACGATTACAAAAATGTGTGCCTCTATCACTAATAATAACTTGAGGTGTGCCAAACCTAGACAAAATATTTTCTTTGAGGAATTTCACAATCGTTTTATTGTCATTAGCTCTACAAGCTGCAACTTCTGCCTATTTAGATACATAATCTACAGCCACAATGATGTACAAATAGCCAAAGGAAGGTGGAAAGAGTCCCATAAAGTCAATACCCCAACAATCAAAGATTTCTATCATTAAAATGGGATATAAGGGCATCATATTACGCTGGGACAAAGCATCAAGCTTTTGGTACCTCTCGCAAGATTTGCAATAGATGTTAGTGTCTTTAAACAAAGTAGGCCAATAAAAACCACATTGCAAAATTTTTGAAGCAGTCTTCTTCATTGAAAAATGACCTCCACATGCGTGAGAATGACAAAAGTTGAGTATGCTAGGTATCTCCTCATCGGGGACACAACATCTCAAAATCTGATCAAGGCAGTATTTGAATAGGCATGTGTCGTCCCCATAAAACTTATGCACCACAGCCATGAACTTTCTTTTATCTTGTGCACTCTATTCTCTCGGGATTTGACCTAGGGCTAGGTAGTTCACAATATGAGCAAACCAGGGTAAAGAGGAAATTGAAAACAAATGTTCATCCTGAAAGTCATCTCTAATTGGCAATTGATTCACATTGTCTTGAAAAGTTAGCCTAGACAACTGGTTTGCTACCACGTTCTCTACCCTTTTTTATCTTTAATGGTAATGTCAAATTCCTGTAAAAGTAGAATCATCCTAATTAAGCATGCTTTAGCATCCTTCTTTGAGAGGAGATACTTAAGGGCTAAATGGTCTGTGAAGATTGTGATAGGAGAACCAATGAGATAAGATCGAAACTTATTTAGCTTAAAAACCACAGCTAGTAGTTCCTTCTCAATTGTGGAGTAGTTCATTTGAGCACTATTTAAGGTCCTACTAGCGTAGTAAATGACAGAAGGTTTACCCTCCATTCGTTGTCCAAGCACTGCACCCACCGCATAATCACTAGAATCACACATAATTTCAAATGGTAATGACCAATTAGGTGATTGCATTATGGGCGCTGAGGTTATCTTATCGATTAACATTTTAAATGCCTCTTGGCAAGCTGGGTCCATTCGAAGGTGGCATCTTTGGCTAATAGGTTGCATAGTGGTCTAGAAATGGATGAGAAATTTTGTATAAACCTTCTATAGAAACCTACATGGCCAAGGAATGATCAAACATCTTTTATTGTCATAGGCATTGGTAATTTAGAGATTAATTCAATTTTAGATTTATCAACCTCTATCCCTTCAGATGAAACAACATGACCTAAGACAATTCCCGAAAGAACGATAAAGTGACATTTTTCCCAATTTAAAACTAACCCATTTTCCTCACATCGGGTTAAAACTCTCTTCAAATTCAACAAGCATGCATCAAAAGAAGTCCCGAAAATAGTTAGGTCATCCATAAAAAGTTCCATGCAATTCTTTACCATGTCACTAAACATACTCATCATGCATGTTAAAAAGTCGCAAGAGCGTTACATAATCCAAATGGCATCCTACAAATGCATAGGTACCAAACAAACAAGTAAATGTGGTCTTTTCCTGGTCCTCTAAAGCTATCTCTATTTGATAGTATCCAGAGTAGCCATCCAAGAAGCAATAAAAGGGATGACCAGCCACACACTCAAGAATTTGATCCAGAAATGGAAGGGGAAATGGTCATTATGAGTGGCAGCATTCAATTTCCTCTAGTCAATGCACATGTGCCATCGGGTCACTATTCTTGTAGGGAGTATTTCACCGAGTTAATTTTTTACCATCGTGACTCCTGACTTTTTAGGAACCACTTGCATTGGACTAACCCGTTTACTATCTACAATCGGGTAGATAATACATGCATCTAATAGTTCTAGCACCTTGTTTTTAACTACTTCTTGCATTGACGGATTTAATCTACGTTGTAGGTCTCTTTTTGGAGTTGCTCTCTCCTTTAAGTGAATTTTATGTGAGCAAATTAAAGGGCTTATACCCTTAATGTTAGCTATAGTCCATTCTAATGTAGATTTATGTTCATTCAGAGTATCTAAAAGCTGTTTACCTTGTGCTGCATTCAATTATGAAGAAATAGTTATAGGAGAAGTATCGCCTGGTCCAAAGAACACATGTTTCAGTCCTAGGGGTAGTGGTTTCAACTCCAATTTTGGACTCTCAACACTTGATGGTTGCTGTCCTCCGGTCCTAGCCGGCAATTCTTCAAACTTGGGTTGCCATAGTGATGTCTCATAGTCCTAAAATTTGGGAAAAAATGCACAAGTGTTAGCATATTCTTCATTATGGCAAAGTACAGAGTTTTCAAATTTATAAGAAAGAGTTTAAAGGGTCGAAGTCAATAGTTACAGATGCTTCCTCCTAAGTGAGTGTATCAACCATGTACGTTTGATGGCACTGATCATCTTTCGTGGGCTGCTCATTGATGTGAAAAATATTGACTTCTAAAGTCATATTTCCAGAAGATAATTTCATCAGACAATTCTTGCAATTCAGATCTAGTACTAAAAAATCCACAGGATAGTAAAATTTGTCTATTTGCACCAAAACATCCTCAACTACTCCTCTGGGTTTTATAGTAGATCGATCAAATAATTGTGAGACTATGGATGTAGGTTTTATTTCACCTAAGCTTAACAGTAGATAAATAGCATAAGGCATGAGGTTAATACTAGCTCCTAAATTAAGAAGAGCTTGTGCAAACTCACAACTCCCAATTATGCAAGAAATTGTAGGACAACCGAGATCCTTATATTTTGGTGGGACTCTTTGTTCAATCACCGCACTCACTTGCTCAGTCAAGAAAGTCATTTTCTTGACATAATGCTTCATTTTATAGTACACAAGTCTTTAAGGACTTCAGTATATGTAGGAACCTGAGAAATCACATGTAAGAGAGGTAGGTTGATTTTTACCTGCCTAAGATGTTCTACGATTTCATTATGTTGGTTAGTAGCTTTCGAAGTAGGCTTGAGAGCTTGAGGAAAGGGTACTCTAGCTAGGTTTTCTTCCACGTTATCACTAGGACCGTTCTCTTCAAAACTACTAGTCTTTTTCAGTTTCCCTTGATTCCTTAAGCTTAATGATTGGTTCTATAACCTTTCTAGATCGAGTGGTGATGGCATTTATTTCCTTAAGGTTATTTTCTTCTACACCTGAGGTTTGAGCCATGTGTTGTCCCTTAGGGTTTGATTGAGCTTGAGCTGGAAATTTTCCACGTTCCCCTATCGCTAAGGCATTGGTCAATTTAGATATATGGCTTTTCATTTCCTTACCCTCCTCAACAACTTAATTAATCATTGCTTCAAACTTCTGATTAGTTTTTCCTTGTGCCTCCATAAAAGTATGTAAATTATCCTCTAAAGAATTTCTAGAAGTTGTAGGCTGGTATGAAGGTATATTAAAAACCCTAGGTGGCTGGGTAGGTTGCCGATTTTCAGATTTCCAGCTGAAGCTGGGATGATTCCGCTACCCTTGATTATAGGTATTAGAAAAAGGAGGTTATGGCTTGTTATACGTACCTAAAACATTGTAATGTTTCTTCATAAACCCCCTTCATCTCAACTAGATTAGAACACTGATGCACCAGATGATCAATTCCGCCACACACACCACATGGTCCAGAAGACTCAACACGGACAACAATATGTGTAGGCTTTGAGTTCTTAGTACGTAGGGTTTCAATTTCTCTAGTTAAGGCTTCTATTTTAACTCTAAGACTATCTTCTTCTCTAAGATGATAAATGTCTATATTAGAAGGATTTCCTACAGGCCGTGACCTATTAGTGCTATCAGTGGCGCTAGGGCCAGTCCAAGTGTGAGCTTTTTCAGTTAGGTCATCTAAATACTCTATGGCCCCATTAGGATCTTTTTGCAAGAACTCAATATTACACATCATCTCAATAAATTGACGTTCCCTAGGTGTTAATCTCTCATAAAAATAACTCACTATATGCCAACTCTCATAACCATGATGGGGGCAAAGAACTTGCAACTTTTTGTATATCTCCCATGCTTGGTATAAGGTTTTGCTATCTTTTTTAGCGAATGAAGAAATTTGCTTCTTCAAAGCACTAGTTTTATGATGGGTAAAATATTTGCTGAAGAAAGCTTGAATCATTTCACCCCATGTTCCAATCGAACGTGGTCTCAGCGAATACATCCAACTTTTGCTCTATCTTTAAGTGAGAATGGAAAAAATTTAAGCTTGAGTGCATCAGTTGTACCATATTGATTGTGGAAGGTCGCAGTCACCTCCTCAAATTTCCTAATATGCACATATGGATTTTCATTTTCAAGTCCATGAAAAGTGGGAAGAAGTTGAATCATTTCTAGTTTAAGGTCCATACGTGGCATACTAGGTGGAAAAATAATGCATGATGGTATGGATGTGCGTGTAGGATGAAGATAATCATGTAAAGTCCTAAAAGGTGCATCATGCTCACTATCACTCATAGTGTTGTGTGATGAAGTGTCAATTTTAACAGATGCAGAATCAAAAGCATAGTTAAAAAGATATTCAAACTCTATATCAGGTCTTTCAGCAGATCTTCCACGCTCGCCTCAATACCTGCTCATGAAATACAAGTAAAAAAAAAAGGAAAATAAAGAATAACAAAGAAAATATTAAACTGAAATAAAAGGTTAGAAAAGGAACGGACTTACCCTTTCACAATTGAATCATTGAATACCATCTCCCCAGCAATAGCGCCAAAATTTGATTACCCCCAAAGTATAATGCGGTAGTTGTAGTACAGCTTTAGGTTGTTGTATCCATGGGGAGATGTATAAATGAATTAGTGAATTCAATAATTTAGGGTTCTCGTGAATTGATAAAAAAGAATTTGTTTATTGAATTAAAATGTGAATATCAATAGACGAAATAATGGGATTAATATCAAAATATAGAATAGTGAAGCGTCGGATTGGATCAATCAACATCAATAATTCATGCAGTTTCTACTCTATTGGAAGTTTTAATCATAACTCTCTAATCGGATGATTTAGCAATTCAAATCAATTCAATTCCACATGTAATTTTAGAATTTATATTTCCTAGATCAAATTCCCACTTTTGTTTATTAAAATCAGATTTAAAAAGTGATCATATATTTTTAACATATAACAGTAATTGAATCACACCAATACAGTATTTGGAATTTAAACTTAAATTAATATTTCAATTGTTCAATGGAAGAAACATGATTAATTCCATGAAAAACTTAATAAAGTTAAGTCAAACTCAAAACTAATTCATAAAGAGGAAATATAAACACTAGAATTGTTTAATCAATGACAAAGCACGTTATATGAATATATGATGTAGAAATCTCCCATTCTAATCGATTTCCTTCGTAACTTCACCAAAAGATTTAGTTTTTCATGAGTTTCTTAAGAAAAAAATATGAAAGAATGATGAATAATGAGAAATTCAGCATTCTAGGACGTTTTGGAGTCTTTTAGGGTTGAGAAATCGTGTCACAATAAGTTACCATAAGTGTTTGAGTTGTAGAAGCAAACTTAAAAATTCAGGCTTTCTTTATAACTATGAGACTGCATGGTATAAAGTTTTGCGGTCGCAAGAAACAAATATCTCAACCCTTTTACTTCGCTGAAAATGGCAATGCGATCGCATGGTATAAATCCTTGTGGCCACATGGTTAAAACGTTTTTTCGATGGACAATTTTCAGTATTTTGGTCGTATCTTCCTTCCACAATGTCCGATTTAGGCGATTTAAGATGCATTGAAAAGCTGACTCAAAGGAATACAACTTTACTTCATATATCATTGTCCAATTTGATCATTTGCCATGTAAAAAATGGGTCTCAATATAAAGCTGAAATTGGTGCACAACTTTTTTCGATTGGAAATTGATGTGTGATCATACTATGATTGTATTTCATCCTTTTGACTTCTTTTCTCGTCCGACTGATCTCTAACACCCTCAATCTTCACTCCATTGCTCGTCACATCTATGGATTATTTGTGATTTGGTCCATGAACTTCCGTTTCCCTCCATTTTGGTCATTTTTCACTTATTTCTCCTTATTTCCACTACATTCGTCTCTTTGTCCTGCGAAACGTAAATTACATAGAATTAAGCTATATTCCAATATATTAATAAGCAATTTCCATGTTTTGACCGTACGATAAATGTGTAAAAACGCACTTATCATGCGTAAACATATATTTTTACGTAAAATGCAATAATAAAAAAATTCAAAAGTTAAAAAAATAGGTTGCCCCCTCATTATTTCTTGTTTTGTAGTCTCAAGCTCGGCTTTGGTATGTAATTAATCATGGTTGCTGATGGTCGCTCGATCATGATTGTTTCAGCATTGTAGTCCTTCCATTCTCCAGCCTTGTATCCTTTTACTCTCTAAATTTTGAAATTTCCATTTTCATCTTTGAAAGCCCCAATTATTCCATCTTTTACCCTTTGGTGTTGACTTCTTTGTTGATTTAGTGGATCTTCATCATCAACCCTACTAGACTCTCCATAGTTGGATGGTTGCTTGGATACACGTGTTAAATGTTTCTTTTGTTGTCTTCCATCCTCAATATCACCTCACCCTTCTCCATGTCGATTAGGATTCAACCGATTGCTAAGAATGTTCAGCTCAATATAACTGGAATGTTGTGATCTTTTTCCATGTTCAACATAATGAAATATGTAGGGAATATCAATATTCCTGCTTTTATTGGTAACCTACAGTTATATGGTTATTGCCTTAACTTCACATAATCCCAATTTCTTGAAACATTATATGTCGTTACATTCATACTAGCACGTCTCACAAGTATGGGAGGCGATTTATTTTATAGATTTTAGTTTGGGAGGTAATTTAAATATCTGACAGTTGCACTCTACTCCAGATAGTTATGGCCTAAATATTTTCTTACTTTAACCCCTTTCAAAGTATTTGGGTGATTGGGGCTAGAGGTATATATGTTCAAACTTTTCTACTTGTCCTTGGTTGATGGTTGCCATTATAATCAATTTTACCTTCTCCTTAAGATTGGTCTCTATATTACTAGACAATGTTTCTGGTGTATGTTTTGAAAGTATTCAATAAAATCCCATGATTGTACAGAATTGTTGACAAGTAATACATAGTGATTTACGAATATCGTCCCATGAGGAACGAAATTCAAGTTTAGTATACCAATTACTAACAAATTCAATAAATGTAACACAAAATACTGACTATTGGTTTACTATACTAAATTTAACTATGAAAGCAATAAAGATTGGATCTTATCAAATAATGAAATGAATGTATTGGATTTCCGACTCCACCTATTGATGTCTAGTTCCAATTCTCAACTCATGTTAATTAGTATGGTTAAAGTGTTTGTGACAATTGATAATCCAATAATATTCAATATTCTTTCCAAGAGATATCAAACCTATATTTTACACGACTCGATTCAATTTTTAGTCCGAATTCATATGAAAAATGTGCATTTATTCATAGGATTATCACACGCGATCTCACACGACATAAATAATATGTCTCAATGGTGTAAAAACATTAACAAACATAATTAATTCATATGAAACCACAAACACGAGAATTAATTGAAAAAAATAAGTCTCGAATTAAAAAATATAAATCAATATGTTTTGTCATCCATGCAATACAAAAAAGATTTAGCCTAGCATTTCCATATGAAACTTATACAAAAGAAAGAGAAACGACATCACCCGAGATTAAGAAACTTGAAAAGAACGAGAAAACTTCAATTCCTGCTTGAACCACGACCCCAAAAGATGCAATTTCGATCCTTGAATGTAAAAATCTTCAATTTCTTGCTCGACTTTGATAAAAATAGGGCTCTCCTTCTTCTGGATGAAACTTACAATTTATATAATGTACAAAGATTGCCTTCAATTTGTTATCAAAACGAAGTAAGGAAGGAATTTTTTTTCCTAGAATTAGGTCTAGGCCAGCGCGCAACTGACCTCTTTAGGAAGCCTCGAGCAAGGTTGTTTTGGTCTAAGGCATGCGGGGCCTGAGGCGAGGATGTACGCCTTAGGTTCCTTTTTGTTGGCCCCGGAACTTTCTCCAAGATCATTTATTTTCGGCCTTTTGCTCATTTTCTTATCCAATTGTGTCATCACACTTTTGAATCTTCATTCCTTGTTGAAGCCAAATTTTGATTGTTTTTGTTTTTAATCCCCGAACTTTAGATATGACTCACTTTAGCCATTTTCTTGCTCGTATTCCCCAATTTCACCAATGTCATCAATGTAGCCTACAAAATCAATAATTACATAGAATCAAGCCATGTTTCATCTAATTCATCAACAAATAGTCTAATTTAATGGCCCAAACAAGTATATAAAATAAACTTATCAAATACCCCCAAACTTGACCGTTTATCTGTCCTCAAACAAACACTAGCCTAACTCAATCTAAACTTGGTTAGATAGCATGCCGTTACTCTTGGGATGATGACTTTTGCATCGATACTATGAATAGTGCCAACATCACATAGTTAAAACTAAATCTACTCATTCAATGCGAAACTTGACATGCGTGTAGACTCATGTTAACATCACAAGCTCATGATTGGTTCAATTTTTGGCCATCAATAGTCAAAATTTTACTTTCTCCACTTGTGAGATACACATCCCAAACTTATACTTTTCGCTCACTTTTCCTGAGGTGCGTACTTAAGTTGAAGTTTGGCTGATTCTAATCATTTTCCTGTCTAGTTTGAATAGATTTTACCAATACAAGTTAACACTTCAACAAGTAAGGATTCTTCTATATTTTTGTACCAATTCAACCTTTAAGACTCAATTAAGCTACTCGCCTCTTATCAACGGTTTAGTTCTTTCAACCAAGTGTTTGTAGTTTAATCAAAGTAAGTAGTGCATCTTCTATTTCATGCACTTACTTTTTTTTTATTATACCGTGTATAGTCTTTTTCATGCACAAGCTTGATCTCTTTTGTATTTTTCTTTTTAGGATTTTCAATAGGCGTCCTCTTTGTGATTTTTTAGGGTAGCTTCGTAGCATGACCATTTCCCCCCTTTTTCATACTTGATTAGTGCAATACCCTTTATTAAATGCATAGTCTTTAAGATCAATCAATCCCTAACTTAAGAATTTCACTTAATTTTCATCTTATTAGTCTTAGACAATCCATACAACAAGTTTCATATATGAAATCCCTACTCATCTCAATGTTCTCTTATACCAGTTTAACCATCTTCAAACAATCCTAAAAATGGTTTAAGGATATATATAATCATGATTTTTCTGGAATTAAATCGACTATGTTCAACTTTTCTCATAATAAGAACCAGTTCATTAACTCAAAATACAAAACATGAGTGTCGTGCGCAATAAAGATCAAGTTTCACATAAACAAGTATCAACCAACTAAACAACTATTATCTCTATAATTTCTAATCTAACACATAATTCCAATATGTACATCATTGTCGACAAAGCCATCCAACCTGTACAAACACATAAAAGCAATAAAAAAAGCCTAAAAGAAAATATTTTTGTCATTTTCTTTGGTTTTCTGATTTTTTTTTTTAACATTCAACAATCACACAAAAGTAGTAAACTATATACAACCATCGATGATAATATAATATACCAAACTTAACATATGCACTGCCTTAAATGTACAAAATATAATAGTGAAGTGCAATAAGAAAGGCAAAGAGGATAAGTAAAGCTCCCCTCATCAGTCTAATGGTGGTGGTGGAAACTGTGGAAACATCCCAAAGCCTAAAGGATCTAACAATGATGGTGGAGACCGGTAAGGTAAGCAAGGAAAGATCTCCCTCATTAGAGCACACTATTGCCCCATATCGACCTGTATGCCTCTCATCATTTCACTATGCTCGTCATCACGAGTTGGCATGTCCCTCATCATCTCACAAGCCTTATTGACCCTAATACTGAGATCATCGATACATCTGTCATATCTGTCCATCCTCTCAGTAACCATGTCACCCCGCTGGCCCGCACTTAATGCATCCTACTGTATGACCAATATCTATTCCTAAATAGTATTAGCGCGTGTCTTGATGCACTCCACTCTCAAATTTAAGGCCTTAAGTGATTGCTCGGCCTGTAGCATGAAGTGGATGGTCTCAAACGAGCCATCCATCAACGTTGCAAGAGTGCACTGTCAGTGACAAGATCTGGCTATGGAGATTGAAGGCCAATGGACTCCTACTGCTATTGACGGTGCTGTCTTCTTTGAAGGTTGTTTAGCTAAGAGTTTTTTGACGTATTGTGGTTGGTAGGGGCCATTGGCGGAGTTAATTGCTGTGCTAGGAGAAGTCTCACCCCAAAAACTATGTATATCCCACACTGGGAAAATCATCTTCGACGAGCCTGTAGTGCAGAACCAAACTTAACAATCTAATTATATATGACCCCGTGCCGAGTGAAAGAAAATCCCCGCTTTAGCATATTTGAAAGTAGATAAGTAAGGTGTGCTCAATGTTGTGGTAGATGAGTTACATTAGCACTTTTAGGGAACGAGTCAGTGTATTATATTCAAGCTCCTATCTACCTCTTCCTGTCTCGCGTAGAGCATTTGAACCATTAGGGTCATATCATGCTCCTTAGGCATTAGGACAATGTTGTCCTGATTTATTACCATATCATTCACTTCGGGGTGAACATCACCCACTTGTCCCTAAACCATGTGTAGCACTCGTGTTCTATATCCTGATCATCGATTTGGTTGTTGAAGTTTGTATAAAACTCTTAAACCATAGTGGGATATATCATATATGGCTTATCTATCACCCATGCCCAAGTTGCATTGCCTAAGAAAGTAGCTATCTCATATCCTGCGAAATCTCTTAATATAACCTGCCTCTTCAGCCACATTTTTCTCTTCATCAATACCCGATCAAATAATCTACTACAATCTATGTTATGAAAACGTTTCATGCCTTCTTCATCGACATGTGTACGTGTCGTGGTGTTAGATGCGCCGACCTTTTCTTTTTCTTTGGATATAGACGCCTCGCGTGGTCTTTTGGTGGCATCGTGGTCACATAAGAGAATGAAATCATTAGTACAAGTGTGTAATGGAAAGGACCTACGTGATTTAACTATAGTGCACATAAAAGGAAAATGGGGGCTGAATGCATGGAATGCAATGCTTTAATGTGAGGGGCCCATGCATGACACGAAGGATGGAATGCAGGGGCTGCAGTCACAGGAAATGGTCGTAAGCTGGGGACATATGTTTGTGTCCCTCCCAATTTTGTGCATAATGTGTTTCAAACACGAATGCAAGTATGTAGGAGTGCTTATCTATTAACATGAGGGTGTTGGGTGAGTTTGGTGCACTATATATCAAACGAAAACCCGACATTAACATTTAATCAAACACGTGGTAAGCATATGACTTATAACCAAAATCAGAGAATAACCATTAATTGTGTTTAATCCCCAGAAATCACAACTATGCCACAAAATCCAATCACTACCTAAGCTCATTCACCAATGTGATCCAACTCTCATCAAGAATTCAAGTATTATAGCACAAAAATTGAAACTTGGCAAGTGTAGCAAAATACATGGATTATCTTGAAATGATGGGGTTGGAAGAGGTGAAATCTTGAGCTAATGCCCTTGATAATGTATGCCCAGGGGGATTGATGTATGTTGGTGAATTCATGTGGGAATGTGAGAATGGGCATGTGATTTTGTGTGAAATGGAATAAGAGTGTTGTGTAATAGGGTTAAGAAGTTTTAATACTCCTAACTCGGGTGCAAGGTGAGTACCTAGAAAGGTTTAGGGCATGTAGCTCACCCAATTGGCTCGCTTTAGACGAGTCAATTTCCCAAGCAAGTGCGCCCTGGCCATGCCTTACATTATTAGTAGGGGAGTTTTTCCTCTGCTCGAAGTGTATTTTTCATTTTGGTCCCTCTCAACTCCCCCAAATTTTTTTCCTCTTCTTCCCAATGGCATATTCAGGAATCAATCTCAGCTAAGGTGGCCGTTGACCGTTGACCATCGATATTCAATAATCATAATAGCGATATCGTTTATTAATATTTAATTAAATAATATTAAAAAAAATTCAATCTATATGTAAATGCCCTAAATCCGAAATCACTATTCTTCAATCTATCATCAAGTTCCAATTTCGAATCTCCAACACCAACTTATCATTTATCACAAGTCACAAATTCCCTCACTTTATCATTTATCACAAATCACAGTCCATGTATATTACATATTCACAAATTTCCCAATTTTCATAAATCATAAACCTCATGAGCATGTAACAGGCTCACGGTCACAATTCAGAATTCATAAATCATTCTCTAGTGAAAAACCCAGTCACTCACAAGGTTGAAGGCTAGGGGTGCTTGGTTTTAACATATTCCTCAAAATAAAATAAATTATATTGCTTCAAGAGAAAAGGATACTACAAATTTAAAGAAAATGTGCAGAAAGTAAAGCTTGAAACAAATCAATGCACACACTGATGTCAAAGAAGTATTTCTATTTCTCGAACTAGAGAGATTTGGTACCTGGTCTTGTTAATAGCTAAAACTTGACAAATGAACTAGCAAAGTAAATACAAATACGAATTCCCAATAGGTAAACTATAAAAAATAAAGGTGTTGATTAACCACTAAATGGAGTGGCAAAAGGTAGACAGACCAAAGCTCTTCATTCATAAATCATCGACCTTTATGATTAAATACTACTCTTTTTTGGTTGACAATAAATAGTGAAATTGTTCAAAATGATCAATTGAAGACTAAAAAATAAACAATTAAAAAATGTATTATTCCAAATAAGAATAAATTCACAAAATTACAGAACTTTCATACTAACCAGCTTCACGACAACTTCTTCTTCAATTTGTATATTTGCTCCTGAAATTAATTAAAGTAAAATCATTTCAAAAAAAAATCACACCCAAAAGAGCTCCTAAAAAACAATTTGTAGTTTAGAAATGGAAATCAAAATTACCTAAATAAATCTCTCCAAAATATCCACTACCAATCTTTCTTTAAAAGATCCAATACCAATCCACTCAAAGGTTGAAGGCTCGATCACTGCGTCACGGCTGCCAGCTGCGCAACAGGAGGAAGTCGGAGATATAGCATATAACGTTTGGTTTGCGCCTTTCATCTTTGTTCATCTTCTGAAAAATTCAATTTGTCGTACGGTATGGGAGCTGGGTACAATACAAAGCAACAAATGGGTCTAATAAAAAAAACCAAGATAAAAGGCCCAAAATAAAAAATAAAAAAAGAAAAATTGCCCAAGTCCAAACTTATTTTTTTTCATTCTTCCCTAATCCATTCGGCTTCTTCCCTATGGTGACTAAAGTGTGCAACAATGATGGCATCCATCCTATAAATTCCAACGGAGCTAGCACAGGATGTCGCGCCACCTCGTCGAGTACTAACTCCGCCACTGCTGCTCCCCCAAGGTTTATGCTAAGCTAGTGATGTCACTGAGTTTGGCGTAAAAATACTTGAATTGTTCATCTTCTCTCAATGTCAATTGTTTGAGCTCTAAAGTGAGCATTTAAAGTTTCAATGACTTTACAATGGAAGTTCATTCATGAGAAACTTGTAGTATATCCCAAACTTCCTTGCCCACCTTACATGTAGAGATCAAACGAAATTGGTTAGAATCTACAAAAGAAAAAATGACATTTAAAACATTTGAATTCAAACTTGCATCGCTAAAATCTGTAGTCCCCTATTTTTCAGCCTTTTTCTCTCTCTTTCTCATTTTCAGTCACAGTGGGTGTTTTAAATTCATAGACAATATGCTAAGCTATTTCATTTAGGGATTGAACATGAACCTGGATCCTAATCTTCCAATAGGAATAGTTAGTCCAATCTAGGATAGGGGGTCTTAAGGGTGCTCCATCAACATCTAGGTTTATCCTAAATATCATTTTTTAAAAGTAAACCCACTCTAATACCAGCGTAAATTCTAAAAACTAGGCAAATTAAAAATGAATTCTAATTAAACTATTAAAACACTGGATAATAGACGGATGGAATTTCCTATGCTCAATTTTGAACGATTTTGACTAAATATGTAGATTGATACTGTGTTCGAACAATTTTAACTAAATGTGAAATTTAAATAACAGATTAAAATTGAACACCAAATACGAAATGGTAAATCCCAAAGGGAAACATCTACGGGTCCCCATGCCATAGGTCAAGCAATCCACTAATTAATTGATAAAAATCCAATAATACCCATTTTATAATTTCGTAAAATTAAAGAAAGAGCAATCAAAAGTAACTAACAACTTCATTTGTATCTTATTCTTCTAACTTTGATGAAGTAGAATCAAACCCAACGATATTGAACTTATTACCACTTTTCTATTGTACTCGATCGCAACCACCACTTGGATTAAAAATTAATATCCTTAACGCACACCAAGCAGCTTGATCAATAAATGGGATTAAACATTCAGTGCAAATTGTTTTGTATTCTTCAAATACTTGAAAAAGACATTGAAATAGAAAATAACCAATGAAGTATCAAATCCAAATGGACTTGCATGAAAGATGGCGGAACTACTTGCTACTGGTTCACCGGACGAAATTAGGTTTTCAAAGCTTAATTCCTTTCTTGTTTAGTTACTTTACTTGTAGGTAAAGCAATTATCAATGATATGAATTAATTCTTACCTAAACAGTAGTCATTAGAACAAGATAATAAGATTATTATATCACATAATTTAATTAAAGATATTCTTGATTTATTAATACAATAAATTAAGGAAAGACAATATTAATTTAATCTATTGTTAAATTCATCTCATTAACTAATCTGAAAATATCTAGGATGGAAAGCAAAAGTGTTGGCTTTATAGATCTCTGCCAGTGGCTCGGCTTCTACCCATTTTGCGATGTAATCAATTGCGACTATAGCATAGTATGCATGGCCTCATCTCCTAGGTGGGGGCCAATGGGTTCGATCCTACATCTTGTCACCATAGTGAGTTTTTGGGAGGGTTGTCTTGTTATAGTGGCAAAGCATTGGTATTTATTGCTTTTACGCACATGGTGTAGTAGTACCCTTGCTTCAATACATTTAGTGTCAATGTATAACCTGTGGTGTGGTTATTCACTCGTGGATTTCCATAAGAACATAATTGGCCTCTTCTCCTCTTGTGCATCCAAGGAAAAGCAAAGACAAATCCCTTTTTAGGGCACATCATCTTGGAGGATGAAGTGTGTTGCTTTATGTCTAAGTTTACAGGCCTCTTCCTTGTCCTCTGGAGAGGTTGATCTCTGAAGTATGAAATATTAGCTTCATCCTTATTGTAGATGCTCAATTGGCACTATTTGAATAGTTGTGAATCTTTGCTGTTGATCCATTTTGATAATGCACCTGCATTTGTATTTTCAGCTCGAAGGATTTACGTAAGCTCATTTTTTTCAAAATAACACAAGAAATTCATCGCTTGTGTAAAATATGATGCCATGCAGTTTTATCTCGCTATAAAATTTCCATTGACTTAGCTCATCATGAGCTAGAAGTCGCTACATATGATTAACCTCTTCACTTGTTGTAACACCTCAAGCCTAAAGAATTTTAAACATCAATTACTAAATAACATCAATTAAATTTAATTGATATCATAATTTGCGGAATTTACAAAAAAAAAATCATAAATGATTTCATAAAAACTACATTGTCCAAAAGTATTTATTTTATAATACCATAAATAAATTTCAAAAGGCTTCAAATTATCTTATTAGTGTAGAAATAGAATATTCAGCTCAGACAAGACTGAATCCTTCTCACTTCGTATCATATAGCTCTCATCATATGAAAATATGGTGATAACATGGAATGAGCTAACACCGAAGTAAGCGAACCTCATGCACATGCATTACTTAAAAATAAATAGATTTTCCGTAGTGTCCCTTTTTCTTCATTTCTTCAAAAGAACTTTAACATTAACATTGTGATTTCATTTCAGTGTATCGTCTAACCAATCAAAATACAGCGAGCAATTATTATTTGGAAGCCGATTCATTTTATCAGTAGTACTGCAAAGCGTTTAACATTAGAATTAAACATTCAAAAGTGAAAATTGTGTGTCAGTCCCCCATTTCTCACTCATACCTTTCACAACATAGATATACACATCTTAATAAAAATATTTGGAACACATATCTTTTAAAATATTCCTTCTCCCTTGGACTTTTAGAAACATTTTGTGTGTCAGTCCCCTATTTCTCACTCATACCTTTCACAACATAGATATACACATCTTAATAAAAATATTTGTAACACATATCTTTTAAAATATTCCTTCTCCCTTTGACTTTTAGAAACATTTTATTTTCTTAAAACTTCGTGCTTGCTTAGGTATGCATTGTCATTAATGAATATGTTATGGGAAACATTAATAACATAAAATGTAATAATTAAATATCATATTCACATAATAATAATTTAGGTAAAGTATTTATACATTTAAGAATATAACGTACGGATGAAAATAAGGGAAGGTTTACTTACCTGAGTCTTTAAGATTTACTCTTTTGAATGACAAGTGGAGATGTTCCTAACCATTCACAACATCAACGAACCAAGATCCTAATCCATTATCATTCAATTAGAAACTTCGATAAATTCAGTCTTTAAATATGAACACATAACATGACTATATTAAGCCCCCGTTTGGCACCCATTTTTTTTCTCATTCTCATTCTTTTTCTCTTTCTTCATTTCAACCACACATTCTATCAATAAAATAATATTACACATAAATCTAAAAATTCTCCCTAATTTTTAACCACACATTCTTCCATTAATCACTATTAAAAAAACACATTTTTCTACTAAAATGGGTGTCAAACGGGGGCTAAATTAATTACTTAATTTATTATTGTTTTAGAATCCTATGTGTAGTAAACAGAAGTGGTTCATAAAATTAAAAGTGAAATACAATGTAAAAGACATATACAATATATATAGACACGCATACAAAGCCTACACTATGTACACAACCCCCCCCCCCCCCCCATATATACCTATAATGCACACCCATACATAATATAGGCTTGCTACATGTATAGTTTTGGTTGTCAGTTTGTTTACATTTAATAATGTGGCACACAATTTTGCCATTGATTTCACCAACACTTAAAACAATCATTGACCTCGATTTTGCTACAGCTAACGATGTCGAACTAGTTGTACAACTAGTTTAATTCTACGTCACTCCTGCTACATGTACAATTTTGGTTGACAATTTTTTTTACATTTCATGATGTGGCACATAATTTTGCTATTGATTTCTACAACACTTAAAACAATCAATGGCCTCGATTTTGCCACATCAATGTCAAACTAGTTGTTAAAAAAGGATACCAATTTCCTTTGATATTACTTGTTAAATTCAAAAAACGAGAGTCATATGGCAATATGAAAGTAAACAATCACAAACACAAAATTTTACGTGAAAAGGTCACGAACGGGGGAGGGGAATTCACTATATGAAGAAAAATACAATGATTTTATGTTTTAAACTTGTTATCTATCACAATGAAGAGCCAATTATAGTGTTTTAGGTGGAATTGATGTCTTAAAATTCGTCAAAATCGCAAATAGGCCTTGGCCAAATAACAGTGGCGTTCAAGCGCTAAAGATCGCGAATAGCGAGTGGTAGGCAGCGCTTAAGTATAGTGCTAAGCGCTAAATCTCTGTTCCAAATCCGATTTTCACACTTGATTTCCACATAGGCGCCCAAATAGTAGTTCCCAAACTCCGCTCCAATTTTATTAGTCCATACTTTAACCTCTTCTAGACTTCTTTCAACCAAGCCATCTATATCAGATAATATGGGTCACATTTAAGGGTCTCCACCTTAACACAAATTTCACTACAATAAACAAAGTTTTAAAAAATTCTCCAAGTAGAGATGAATTCCGCTGCAAGAAATAGAGCTTAACTCTTTAACAAAAAATTCCCAACAAAACTTTCCACTTCTTCCACAAAGCCCAACAAAGAAAAACTTAAAACTTGAATATTAACTGAATCTAGACATTGCTCAGCAAGATTACCTTGGGTGCCAAAGTTTCTCAAATTATCACCACGAGCAACTAAATTACAAATAACTCAATAATTACCAAACATGGTAGAAACATACTCTATAATAGAATCAACACAACTAACTGCTTCCGTAGAAGGTTCTTCGCTAGATTCAATACCTTCAACAATATTTAAAGCATAAGTAACAAATTGTGCTTTACTATTTAGGTTTTAAAGATGTTGGCAATCTTTTGACAAAACTATTGTTGAAAAAGAGTTTTTAAAAGTCAAAATGTCAAGTGGTAAATTATATAGGTGAGTTAAAAGTCCTAGGGTTCAAGTATGGAACGAAGAGAAAAGAGTCACTGCAATTTCGCTAACATAACGTCCAATTGACCATCGCTCGCGTGTTACTGAGCTTCGTTCAAGTGACAATGTATCCCGAAAAAATCTAATTTGCATTTTTTTAGTTTTTTATTTGACCATACTACCCAAAAGCTATACACTATATATATCCACGCCTCCATTCAAGAAAATGAGTTGAACATTGAGAAAAACAAGAGATTACTTTGTACATGTCATACTATTAGTTCAACCTTCATTTTGATTTCTTTATAGCATTGAAAAACATCAACTTCACATAAACCAAACACCAAAACACTTACTTCAACAACATTTGTCAGAGTTCTGATGATCAAGGAAGGTGACCAAAGTTCATGTTGCTGGAAAACGAGGAGTTCTCATTAATCTATAGGAAATAGACGAATTCAGAATGTCGAGAGTTGGTGCAGGAGCATGCAATCCAAAAGGGCTTTGGTGATTACAATCAGGAGGTCAAAAAGTACTAGAGGTAGTTGAGTCTAACAGTACTATAAGTTGATTTGTTTATAATGAATTTTTGCTGGCTTAGGCCGGAGTTTTTACCTAGTTACGGGTTTTCTCCGTTAACAATTTCAAGTTTGATTTATTTTTAATAATTTATTAATTGGCATAATTCAACATAGGATAGTTGTGCAAGTGAATTCATCTTGATTAATTAATAACTGTAAATTGTTGCATTTATTAATTGGTAAATTTAAATTCCGCATAAACACCTATTCATCCCTTCTTGGTGTTAGTTGGGTCGAACTTCATTATTTCAGGTGGTATCATTTCAAATCCTGATCCATATTTAATCTAGATGAGTCGGTCTCTTTCTGTGCCTCCATTTTTTTTACGGAAGCAATTATGCATATTGGAAAGTTAGAATGAGAGCATTCATTAAGTCTCTAGATGAGCGGATTTGGGTTAGTGTACAAAATTGTTGGACTATCCTTTCCTCTAATGTTTCAAGAGTAGTTACCCCTACAGACATTTCTCTCTAGACCAAGGATGAACTAGATGAATGCAACTAGAATAGTAAAGGGCTCTATGCCCTATTTATGGCTATGTTTGCTAAAGAGTTTAGGAGAGTGTCGATGTGTGAAATAGCTAAAGAAGTTTGGGATATTTTAGAGACCACACACGAGATAACCAAAATTGTTAAGAACTCCAAGCTATAGATGTTAACCACTATGTTTGAAGAAATTGGAATGAAGGACAATGAATTGCTCGATGAATTCTGTGCGAAATTGAATGACATAGTGGACTCTGGTTTTAACCTAGGTGAGAGAATTCTTGAGTCTAAGATTGTCAGAAAAATCTTGAGATCATTAACTGAAAGATTTAGACCTAAAGTTATGACTATTGAGGAGAGCAAGGATCTCGATGATGTTAAGATTGAAGAATTGGTTGGATCTCTCAAAACTTATGAACTCATCATATCTTAACCTAAGAAGAACAAGTCTATAGTTTTGAACACCGTTAGGGAAGAAAATTATGATTCCTGTGATTTGGAATCACTTAATGATGAAGAAGTAGCCTACTTTGTTAAAAAATTCCAAAAAATATTTAGAAATAAGAAGAAGCCGAAAGAGAGAGACGTAGATGTACTTCTAGTGAGTCTAGAAAGAGATCTAAATTTGTGAAATGTCATAAGTATCAAGGTTTTGCCACTATAGAAGTGAGTGCCCTAATGGTAAGAGTGATCAAGGTAAAGCTATGAATGCAACTCTCACTGATAAATAGTCTAGCTCAGATAATCAAATAAGATGTCTACACATGAGGAGAGTTGGAAGTTTATGGCTTTCACTACTAGGATTAAAAGTAAATCTAATGAGGACAGTGAGAAGGTTGATGAAGTAAAAGATTCTGAAGATGAAGACGAGATTTGTGAGGCTTATCAAAAAATTATTTGATGAGAGTCTTAAGATAAAGAAGCTCAATAAAGTTGTACAGAAGAAGGTTAATAAACTTGAGATAGAGAGACAGAAATTCATAGCTGACCTTCAAGATTCTACCAAAAATATGAGTGAGTTGAAACTTGTCAATGAGAACCTAGAAGCTAAAGTTAAAACCTTAACAAGTGACCTAGAAAAATCCCAAACTCAACTATGAACCTTCTTGAGTGTTTCTAAAAAACTTGATAATCTGTTGGGATGAACAAGCCGACTGAAAATGGGTAGGGTCTAGGATATACTCAAACTGATAACAATATTGCTAGTGCATCCAAGATCACGTTTGTCCCAGCCACCAACAAACTTAAGAATCTTGCTAATCCTAAACCCAATGGCAATAGTGTTTTAGGACCGAGTCCTACTAGATAATGTAGGACCAATTAACCTATAAATCAATATCAATCATCACATGATTTTGAACCAATGTTTATTGCCACTTATCACAATTGTGGTGTACTAGGACACGCAAGGCCTAAGTGTCATAAATTTGAATAGAAATAGAAATCATTTCACTAGAGTTAGAAATCAAGATTTTGATAGTCGAGTTGATTTCCTCACTAATCAAGTGAGTCATTTGACCATGTTAATGACACGGTTGACTCAAAATAAGTCTTTCACTAAACAGGTTTGGGTGATAAATAGTAATTTGAAAATTTTTTAAATTGATCACAGTGCTCTTAAATGTAAGAGCGTTTTTATACATAATTGATTAAGTACTTATGATGCATGCTTATACTTTTTAATTGGTTCATTCATTATTGCATGCATCTTATTTTTTGTTTGATTTTAATTTTTAGATAGTTTGATTTTAAGTCTCTTGCAACTAACACTTTAGAAGATATCGTTAAGTTTCTTGCAACTAACACTTTACAATTTCAACAGGAGACGAGGACCAGCATTCATGGTTTGAAAAATCAAATGGGTCAGATGGCGACTGCAATCAGTTGGTTGGAGTCACAAAGTTCGGGAAAGCTACCCTCTCAAACACTGGTAAATCCAAGGGAGAACGCAAGTGCAATTGTATTGAGGAATGGCGAGGAAGTGAAAATCCAAGTAAATGAAATCCCTACATCGTCAAAACAAGCAAATGAGAAAGACATCACTGCGGAAAAGAGTGATCCAACTGACAATGATACACCCAAATGTAAGTTTCCTCCATTTTCTGATTATAAACCAGTAGCCCCATTTCCTCAAGCTTTGGTAGAATCTAGAAAAAATTATCCAAATAGGAAACTTTATGAAACTTTTTGAAAATGTGAGGTAAACATTCACTTGTTAGATGCCATTAAGAAAATACCATGTTATGCTAAATTTTTGAAAGAATTGTGTACTTTTAAGAGGAAGCAAAAACTGGAGGGGTATGAAAAGGTGAAAGTTGGAGAAAACGTATCTGCAGTCAATCAAATGAAACTTCCTATAAAATGTAAGGACTCGGGTATGTTTACTATCCCTTGCACGATAGGTAATACTAAATTTCAGAAAGCCATGTTAGACTTAGGAGCTTCTATAAATGTCATGTCATATTCTATTTATGCTTCTTTAAAACTTGACCCCTTAATTGAAACTTGTTTGGTAATTCAATTAGCTAATAGATCAAATGTCTACCCCAAAGGTATGATTGAGGATGTCATTGTACAAGTTAATGAATTGGTTTTTCTTGCTGACTTTTATGTGCTTGATATGAAAAATATTGACCAAACTAGCCCCATCTTGTTAGGAAGACCATTCTTAAAAACATCCAAAACTAAAATTGATGTCCAAAGTGGTACACTGACCATAGAATTTGATGGTGAGATAATTAAATTTAATATCTACAACTCCATGAAATATCCGTATGATAATAATCATGTTCATTTTATTGATGTGATTGATCTTTAGCACAGGATGTTTTCGAATTTGGTGCTAAAAATGAATGGGAAGCTACCATTAATGAGCATCTTGGGAAAAAGAATCAAAAGCTGGCTTTGAACACTGAGTTACAAAAAATTGTTGCAATATTAAACAGTCTTCCAAAGCTACAGCATTCAGGTAACAGTTCTTGTTTTGTATTACCAGTTTTTAATGAGAAGCCTCTATTTTCTGTTTTGCAAACTTCTATTCTAGATTTGAAGCCTCACCTTAGTCATTACAAATATGTATTCCATGGAGATAGAGAAACAATGCCAGTTATCATTCCTATTGAACTTGGTATACCACAAAGAAGATCAAAGCCAGCCATCATAGACTCGGGCTAAATAAGGGAACATTGAGTCGAGTCAAAAACAATAGACAAAGGCGCCGCTTGAGAGACAACCCAAAGGGATTTCACTATTTTACTTTTAATTTTTTACTTTTGCATTCTTCTTTCATCAGTCATTTATATCATTTTTCTTGCATTACACTTTACATTGGGGACAATGTAAGTTTTAAGTGTGGGGAGGGAATTTATGCTATGTTATTTTTATACTTTGATTTCAGGTCATATTTTTGTTCATTTTAAATGATAAAAAAAATTGAGACTGTGGTTTTAAATGATTTTTGGTTATGTATGCTATGTGTTAGAGTCGATTAAACTTCTAAAGAATTCATAACATGATTGAATAAATAATCTTCCGATTTAGAGTTAATTAGTTAGTTATTTTCTTTGAGGATGGTAGTAACTAAACGTTGTAGACAAAAAGCTAGTGAGATTTTGAGCTTTTTGACTGACATATCCATATCAGTCTTACTATTTTCTTTCATGAGTGATATTCTTTCATGAATTTACTTCTCTAGAACTTGTCTTGATTCTCTTCGAAACCATATTGATACATGAATGCATGAATGTGATTAAGGTCATCTTTGACACATAAGTTAGCCACCTTAGCCAAATAGCCTACCGTGCAATTAATTTTGTCTCTTTGTAGAGCCCATTTGAGCCTTATTGTCTTTTCTTTTTGTAAATTCACGTTACAAGCTTTAAACAGAAAAAACAACATCTTTACCCAAGCCTTAGAGCTAGTGGAGTATTGTTTATCATCATGATATGTGTAGATGTGCAAGAAAATAAGTGTGGGGATATCAGAAGTTTTGGTAGTGCTATAATTGGTGAATTGGAACAAGTTTTCTATGCCAATTCATGAAGTTCCATTGTTGGTATAACATTTGGAATTTATTTGTAGTTCAAACAAAAAATGAATGATAGAAGAAAAAGAAAAGAGAAAGAAAATAAGTTATGGAGGAGAGTGATTTTAAGGTTACAAAAATATCAATGTTCATAATTCCTCCTACGTTTCAAGAAAGGGTTCAGTTTGTGTGGGATAGATGCAAAGTGAAGAAATTATTTGGTGTAGTAGTTGGTTTTACATAACTTATGAATATATATGAGCTAAGTTTATTCATCTTTGCTCTACTAGTTCGATGGCTTTTGAGTTACATATCCAAATATTTCTCACCTTGATCCTAAGCCACATTACAACCCTTGAAAAGACCTTATGATTTATGTTATACGTGTGATCTAATTGGTGGAGAATGAGAAGATATGCAAGCATATGGTAGATCGTCTTCATTGGAATGAATTTGAGCAAAACACATACCCTTTAAACATATAAGAGTTGAGTACTTATTCCCGTGAGTGTCTACATGTTTAGTTTATTCCATCTTCATATGAAAATACAAGCTAATTGATTATGAGTAGTGTGAGAATGTTTATTTATGATGTGTTGTGTGTTTTAAAGAGTTTGATTGTTTTATGTTTATGGCATTGTGACCTGGGTGTTTTTGGGAAACTAAAATTGAGTTTTGCCTAAGGACAAGCAGAAACTAAGTGTGGGAGAATTTGATAGGAATGTAAAATGCATATTTTTCCTTCCTTATTTTATGTGCTCGTATGATTATTTTATGCCAAAATGTACTCATTAATCTCATATTTTGATTTATGTGGCAATTTAATGGAGATTACATAATTTGAAAGAAATATGTGAAAATGGACCAAAGTTCAAGAAAATGAAAGTTCAAGGACTAACATGCAAATACATAAAATTTGTGTCGAACCTCACGATGAATATTTGAGAGTGTTAGGAGTCAATTGGATGAAAGAAGACGTCAAAGGGATAAACTATCGTCAAAGTATGATCGCACATCAATTTCCAATCGAAAAAGTTAGGCATCAGTTTTCAATTACATGTTGAGAGCTCTTTTTGACATGGAAAACGATCAAATTGGAAGATGATATCTGCAGTAAAGTTATAACCCTTTGAGTTAACTTTTCAACTCATCTTGAATCACTACAATCAGATATTGAGAGTGGAATATATGACCAAAATACTAAACGTTGTTCGGCATAGAAAATTGCTAACACTATGCAGTCGCAGTGTTAATTTCTTGCGACGGTATAAACCATTACCGAGAGTTTGAGGGTTGAATTTATTTGTTATATGCGACCACATGAATTTATACTATGTGGTCGCATAGAAGACTTCCGAGGATTTCCTAATTCCAATCAAATACTTATGGAAACAAATATCTCTATACTTTATAAACCCTAGAAAACGTCCAGAATGCACAAAACGGCTACTAACTATTTCTCTCTTTTATTCTTAAATTTTTCATGTGTAACTAATTCTTGGTGCTTGATCGAAAAATGCCGAAGCCTTGGAAACATTATAACTGTGAGATCTATCTATTTTTATTATTTAATCTATATTTTTAGTATTGAATGTTCTGCTTCGCGTAATTACATGGTTGTCGTGCTTGATTGCTAAGAAAACCTATTAGTTTATCATGTATTGCAATCTATAGTTAAGTTAAATTTTAAATTCATAATTATTTGAGTTCTTTAACTTATGAAGCACTATAATTTGATGATTTTTTACAATAGAGGTTATTGAATCTTAAGAAGAGTGTTTAAATAGATTGAATGCAACTACTGGTGTTTGTGTTATCTAGTTCATCGATTTCTCTATTGTGTAAAGTTGTTATTAAATTGAATCTTGAGCGCTGGTCTAGAGTTATTTAATAATTAGGGTTAATTAGGACGCTGGTTTCTAACTAACTAAAATTAAAAAGATATAGGAATTAATTCCAACGGTGAATATTGAAAATATGGATTGATTATTCTTTGTGGATCGATGATTGGTTATAAGTCTCCAATAGTGGAAGTTGACTTAGATCAAGGTTCGTTTTATTGATTTAATACAACTCGTTAATTTATATTGTTATTGGGTATACGATTGATTTCATTACAAACAAAACCTCCATATCTCGTTAATATAGCATAAATAGTAAACTAAACACTCTTCGTGGGATCGACCCTTACTTCCATTGCTACATTAGTTTTTCGAAGTAAAGGTATTATTTTTGGGTGCCTACGACAGCACACCAGTGCTTAATGACATATGATTTCCTTGTTGTTTCTCCTTCTAATTTGCAGCAACAAATTTTCCTTATTCTACAACTTATGACCATCCTTCTTAATGTGAGACTTTTTCGTACAGTAATTACAAATTTTATTGCTGCAATCGAACTCAATTTTCCATTTATATCACCACCATAAACAATAAGGCCTTCTCCATGAGCCTCAAATCCAATAAGATACTTCATCTTCTCCTTTGAAAATAGAGCATCATATACTTCTTCATGGTGAGAGTATCACGACTGTATAAGATTGTGTCTATTAAAGATATATATAGTGGACAACAAACACAATAAAATCAATCAAAGATCCTCCTCATCATATTTAACCTATGAAGTTGCTAAATCCGTCACAATTGCCTTAAAAAGGTCAAGTGATCCTCAAGCGACATACCTTCAGATATATATTGAGAATACAAGCACTGTTTCAAGTATAGCTTACTAGGCAAATTCTTTGTCATGCAAAGTTGCTCCAATTTCAACCACAATGTAGCGGACTTCTCTTGTTAAAAACATCCTAAAAATCTGATTTGAAAGATGAAGGTGAATTTGGGCCATGACCTTTTGATCCCTATGCTGCATTTCTTCCAACTTCCAAGTTGAGGACATCTTGTCAAATCTCAATAAAGAATCATCCAAATCCATTTGAGTGAGCACTGTTCATATCTTTACATGCCATAACAAAAACCTGGTACTACAATCAAAAAGCAAAATATTATACTTCATGGTTGCCATCACAAAAAATCAATCATCGAATTAAGTTGATCGAGTCTCACTCTAATACCACTTGTCAAAAATAAAAAGATACTATTGCTTTGATATTGTTGACCTATGGTCAAACCATATGTTTTGATTATAACAAACTATTTATGTTTATCTCTAATTTAATCTTTAAATTAATTACATGTTGGCAAATTAGGTCAAACCCATTGAACGAGAAACTATCAATCAAGGAAGCTCAAATGAAGATCAATCAAGCACTCATGGAAACAAGATTTACGTCTTTTCAAATCAAGTAACAAATCGAGCCCTTGCACCAAATTGTTTAAAGACTATGTAACTAGATTCATCTTGGCTTGGTTGTGAAGGTAAACCACTTTAATTTTTGACAATGACACTTTGCAAGCTCAAGTAATGATTTTCTCGTACACGACAAAATTTACGAGACGAAAAATGTTTGCACAAAATTATTTTTTAAAGGAAATTTTTTCCAACATATTTTTGGAAACCATCAAACAAGCTTACTTCGAAAAATCAGGTAAAAACATCATTGATTGCAAACAAAACAAAAATAAAAAACGATGGAGACCTACTCCGGTCATCCGGAGATCCGGTTCACCAGCAACGGTCAGTTTTTTTTTACCATTTTGACAGAGTTGTTCAAACGGTTAGTTGAGTCGTTCGGTTTTGAACCGAACGTCCGGATGATCGTCCGATTGGACCGAAAGTTTGGCATTTTTCAACTTCTATAAATACCAACTCACCTACCATTTGAAAAATAACTTTTGGGCATTCAATTTGATACTCCTTGAGCTACACATTGATCTCTTACATTATTTATTATCAAATCATTTTTGCTCTTGAAAAATATTTGATCAAAACTAATTCTTGAAAATCATTTTATACATCAAAGATTTACACACCAAACACTTGAGCTTCATTCATTGATATCCATTAAAGTGTTTGCCTACTTCCCTTCTTATACTTACCTTGTATTCATTATTTACTAAGAAGAAAAGATTTCATTTATAAACTCAATTTAAATTATGGGTCATGTTGAGGTCTCATAAAGTTCAACGTTGTAAAAGGATCGGTGCTCCTCGGTTGTAAGTCACCGGAAGTATTGTAAAGGGTTGGATTGTACCATAAGTCAATTAATATAGTGAAAAAAGCATTGCTCGTGCTGGAGAGCTTGGTAATGGGGGACGTAAATCATTGTATTTGATCAAACCTCCCTAATTATACCATTGGCACTCTCTATCCCTTTTACTTAATGCTTTTACTTTGTACAAATTATGTTTCACTTATGTGCTTATTTGTGTTTAGTTGTCTTTGTTTATTTGCTCACTTATTATATTAAAACTTGTGTTATTAACGATGTTATTAACGAAAAAGTTTTAATAACCAATTCATATCTCTCTTGGTTAGTCAATCTTGGGCTTTCAATTGGTATCAGAACAAGGTACTCACTTTCTTAAAGATTTCACAATCTTGAATAATGGCTAACATCAAGTTTCAAAATCTTGAGGGACATTCCACAAACCGACCTCCTTTCATTGATGGCACATACTACAATTATTGGAAAGCTAGGATGATGATCTATGTTCAATCAATTGATTATCATATTTGGAAAATAATTGAATATGGTTCATATGTGCCTACAAAGACAATTAAGGTTGATGGAAGACCCGATCAAAGTATTTCCAAACCTAGAGAGGAATACGATGAAGAAAATAGAGAAAATTGTCATTAAATGCTAAGGACAGAAATTTGATTTATTGTGCACTAGATAGAAATGAATTTAATAGGATTAGCACATGTGATTCGACTTATGATAGTTGTCATGCTCTCGAAGTTGCTCATGTTAGGACAAGTAAGGTTAAAGAAACTAAAATAAATATGTTAGTTAAAGAATTCGAAAATTTCTTTATGAAATAAGATGAATCTATTGTTAATATGATCACTTGTTTTACCGATATTGTGAATGGTTTAAAAGTTTTGATCGTAAATATATTAACGGTGAACTTGTGAGCAAAATGATTAGGTCACTCTCACAAGAATGGAGTCTTATACGAATGTAGATAGAAAACACCAAGGATGTGAATACATATCCCTTGGAAGAACTTTATGGAACCTTGATGACCTATAAGCTCAACAATGTCTAAGTCAAGAAGAAGGCTAGAAAAAGCAAAGAGGAATCAAAAGAGCTTTCAAAACGTCAAATTGCTCTAAAATCAACGATTGAAGAACAAACAACAACATGAGCGATGAAGAGCTAGATGATTTAGTCCTCCTGGTCAAGAAATTGAGAGGATTCTGAAACAGTAGAAAATTTCAAAGGAAAGATGACAAAGGAGAAGAAAGAAGCAAGAAAATCATTTGCTACAGATGTGATAAATCCCGTCACAAAAGAACCGAGTGTTGGAACAAAAAGAAAAATTTCAAGAAAAATGCACTTCAAACTAATTGGGACGATAGTGATGATGAAGATCAAAATAAAAGCGATGGTCAAGATGAAATCGCCAGCATGTGCCTCATGGCATCGAAGATGAGGTAAGTTCAAAAGAAGAATGCTCTTATGATGAATTATCTAGTTCTTATGATAATTTACTTAAAGATTTTGAAAACTTGCTTTGAGCTACTCCATTCTTAAAAATAAAAACTCTTTATTGAAAGATGAAATAAAGAAGACTTTGGAAAAACAAAAAGAAAATCTTGATTACAATTTATTAGTTAAAGAAAATTCCTCTCTAAAATAAAAAAGTTGAAGATTTGAGGAAAATCATTTATAAATTCACCGAACGAAAGAAAACTCTTGATTTAATTCTTGGAAATCAAAAATGTGTTTTTGACAAAGGGGGACTCTGGTTCAAACCCTCTTTGAAACAAAAATCTCTCAAAAACATGTTTGTTAAAGCTTCAAATATTACTTGTACTTTTTGTAACAAAAGTGGACATGTTGTGTTTAATTGCTTAGCTAAAAAGAAGGTACATTTTGAAAACAAAAATAAGTGGATTAGAGAATCCTCAAAAACTAACAATCAAGGACCCAAGTTTGTATGAGTACCAAAAATCAAAAATTAAATTGTACTTGTAGGTACCGAAGAAAACAAAGAGCAAATGGTTCTTAGATAGCGGATGTTCAAAGCACATGGTCGGAGATTGATCACTACTATCAAATTTCAAAAGGAATGATGGAGGCCATGTAACATTCGGAAACAACGCAGAAGGAAAAATTATTGACATTGGCAACATTGGTAATCACTCATCCCCCTCTATTGAAAATGTCCTATTAGTTGATAACTTCAAGCATAATTTGCTAAATATTAGTCAATTATGTGATAAAGATTACAATATTAAATTCGATTCTTCCAAATGCCTAATTAAGGGTGCTACATCAAAAGAGGTAATTTTCGTAGAAAGTCGAAATAAAGATGTTTATATCATAAATATTGAATATGAAAATAATGAACATTGTTTACTTGGGGTTAAAGGATGAAACATGGCTATGGCATAAAAGACTAAGCCATGTTAACATGTATCTCATTTCAAAAGCTTTCAAAAATTATTTTATGAAAGGATTTCCAAATTTGAAATTTGAAATTTGAAAAAGATAAAAATTGTGATGCATGTCAATTCGGAAAGTAGGTAAAAAGTTCTTTCAAACCAAAAAGTTTTTCTTCAACTACAAAGCCTTTGTAATTTCTTCACATGGATCTTTTTGGACCTTCAAGAACGGCTAGCTTAGGCAGTAAACATTACGCTTTCGTTACTGTTGATGATTTTTCAAGATTTACATGGGTCATATTTTTAAATGTAAAAGATGAAGCCTAAAAGCTTTTAAACATATTTGCAAAAAAGTTGAAAATGAAAAGAGCTACATTGTTATGATTATTAGAAGTGACCATGGTGAAGAGTTTGACAACCTTGCTTTTAATGAATTTTGTAACGAAAATGGATATGAACATAATTTTTTTGGCTCCTAGAACTCCTCAACAAAATGGTGTAGTAGAAAGGAAGAATCGTACATTACAAGAAATGGTTAGTACCATGTTAAATGAAAATAATTTACCTAAGTACTTTTGGGCCAAAACCGTTAATACCGTATGCTACATTATAAATAGAGTTTTGGTAAGCCGTAAGAAAACTAAAACTCCTTACGAGTTTTGAAAAAATAGAATTCTCAACATTAGCTATTTCAAATTTTTCGGATCCAAATACTTCATTTTAAACACAACAGATAATTTGGGCAACTTTGATTCAAAATTCGACGTTGGAATTTTTCTAGGATATTCATCGACTAGTAAGACTTATAGAGTTTTCAACAAAAAAAACTCTAGTCGTTGAAGAATCTATGCATGTCACTTTTGATGAGACTAACATTTTTGATCGCGGGAAAGGTATTGATGATGATGTAGGTTGGGAAACTCCTTTCGAACAAATAAATATTCAAGACCAAAACAAAGGAGTGTCATCTCACAAATTGAACCTAAAAATTTTAAAGAAGTCAAGTTTGATGAATTTTGGATCCTAGCAATGCAAGAAGAATTAAATCAATTCGAAAGAAACCATGTTTGGGATTTAGTCACTAGACCAAATATTGAAACCATAATTGGTACTAAATGGGTCTTTAGAAACAAACGAGATGAAAATGGATTTATTGTGCATAACAATGCTAGATTAGTAGCATAAGGTTACAATCAAGAAGAAGACATTGACTATGAAGAAACATTTGCACCGGCTGCTAGATTAGAATCCATTCACATGCTTCTCACATTTACATGTCATAGAAATTTTACTCTTTATCAAAAGGATGTTATAAGTGCATTTTTAAATGGATTTATTCAAAAAGAAGTGTTTGTTGAATAACCGCCCGACTTTACAAATCACAAGTTTCCAAACCATGTTTTTTTAACTTAGAAAAGCTCTTAACGGTCTAAAACAAGCTCCTAGAGGTTGGTATAAACGGTTGAGCAAATTTATACAGTCAAATGGTTTTTCAATTGGAAAGGCGGATACTACTTTTTTTCATTAAAACCCATAAAGAAGATACACTTATTGTTTAAATTTATGTGAATGACATTATTTTTGGAACAACAAATGTTCATCTTTGTGAAGAATTTTCGAAAAACATGAACATATAATTTGAAATGAGCATGATGGGAGTACTTAAGTTCTTTCTCGGACTTCAAATTAAACAAACATGTGATAGCATATTCGTAAATCAAAGTAAGTACATTTTAGACATGTTGAAAATGTTCAATATGAATGATTTAAAGCCAATGAATACTCCGATGAGCACATCCATAAAGCTTAACAAAGAAGATCGAGGTATTTTCGTTGACATCACTAAATATCAAGGTATGATCGGATCCCTTCTTTATTTAACCGCTAGTAGGCCCGATATTATATTTAGTGTATGCTTATGTGCTCAATTTCAATCAAATCCTAAGGAATCCCATCTTAAAGTCGTAAAATGAATATTTAGATATCTTAGTGGAACTCGAACCTTAGGACTTTGGTATCCTAAAAATACTCACATTGACCTACTTAGCTATTCGGATGCTGATTGGGCTGGATGTCAAATTGATCAAGAAATTACTTGCAAGGCTTGTCGCTTTCTAGGTTTCGCTCTAGTATCGTGGTTTAGCGAGAAACAAAATTCCATGACTTTATCTACAGTCGAGGCCGAATATATCTCAGCCGCAAGTTGTTGTACACAAGTGTTGTGGATGAAACAAACTCTTAATGATTTTCATTTATGTTACGATCATATTCCTATTATGTGTGATAACACTAGTGCCATAAATTTGTCTATAAATCCCGTTTTGCACTCTCAAACTAAGCATATTGAAATTAAATATCATTTTCTTAGAGATCATGTTCAAAATGGTAACATCACGTTAGAGGTTGTCGATATCAAAAACCAATTGTCCGACATCTTCACCAAACCTCTTGCACTTGACCATTTTACCTTCATTCAAAGAGGTTTAGGCATAATCGATGAAAATGAAGTGAATGATTAAAATTATGTGCTTATTAATTGATCCATATCCACTTTCTGGTGATCCGGACAAGGAATCAGACGTTCGATTCAAAACCAGATCATCCGGATCAGCATCCAGTTTGGTAGAAAGTTTTCTGCCAAACCAGACGTCTGGTTCAACGAACTGAAGCGATTTTAAATCGTGTAATAGCTTCATTTTTCTTTAATTTTTCAACTCTTTCCACCATTTCTCTCCCTAAATCTTTTCTCCATACCTCACTTTCTCACCTCAAACCTACTATTAAACTCGTTTTTCACAAAACCCATCATTTCTACATCTTAATTTCTCACAAAATTTCACTTTTCATATCCAAATCTTCATTTTTTCCCCAAATTCGAAAAACGTAGTTTTTAAACTTCATTTTTCCAATCCTCGTTGAAAATGTCGAGATCTAGAAGCAAAGGGAAATGACTCAAGAGCAGGGTATGACACTCCCCTCCACCATCTTCCGACGAAGACACGAATTTTGAACTCGATGAGCCGGTCAACCCTTTTGCAAAATCACCCATTTTAATCTGTAAAAGTGTTGATTTTGTCGATTTTACCATTGACGCACCTGCATTTCACATTAAGGAAACTTTTGAAAACGTAGGTTGGATTTCTATTGCCACACTAGAAGAAGATGCATACCCATGTCTTATGCAAGAGTTTTATCATACCATGGCAACTTCACATTCAAATGAAATTTCTTTTTTTATTAAAGATAAACCTGTTGTTATAAACTGAGCACTCATTCGTTACCTCTTAGAGCTTGAAAAATGTAGCACTAAAATCTTTTTACACAAAACACATTCCAAGTTCAACGGTTATGCCCCTACCAAAGCTTGTCATCACATCACTAGGAAATTTTTTGAAAATATCACCAAAGTCAGTGCACATCAATTATCTATTCCATGTAAGGTTTTGCACAACATCATTGCAAATGCTATAGTTCCCTGGAAAGGCCATCGAGATGAAGTGAGCGCTTTTGATCTCTTCCTTCTCGCTTTCCTTCTTGTCAGTAGGAGACTTAACTTTCCAACCATTGTAATAGGCCTCATAAAACTTGTTCACTCCGCACGAGCTATCAAGGTCTTACCATATGGCATGCTTCTTACAAAAATTTCAAACATTTTTGTATTGCATCAGATGATGAGGCATACATATCACCAAAACCCACCGACGCCATCAACATTATTACACTGAAACGCATGAAAATATTAAAAGAACACGGTCAATAAGTGACATGTACAAAAGGGTTCGACCCCACCTCGGGTCCATCGACTCTACCCTTTGATGGTGATGAAGATAAAGATGAAGATACCGATATACCGGCCACTCTACAACATGCTCCAAGTACTCATTCTTCGTCTGGTGGCTTTACATTCACTGCAGATCACTACAACATAATGAATGGTCACGTTGACTCTCTTGCATCTTCAGTTGATGGACTTGGAGGAACGCTTTAAGAGTCGAAAGTATAATAGGATGAGATTCGAGCTCAATTGGATGTTATTCTAGCACAACAGGCGGACATGTAAGCTCAGTAGCATGCGTTCTATGCTCACTTTTATGCCATGTTTCCTCCTCCTCCTCCTCCTCCTCCAGAGTCATAGCTCTTGCTCACTCTGGGTTTATCATGCATTTATGTTTTCTTGCTTATTACTTTGGATATTTTCTCCTTAGTTTTTATTTTATGATGTTGAATATTTCAGTTTGAATTATTTATCCATGATTTTAAGATGTCATTCCGTTATGTTTTGCTTATGCTTCTCCATGCTATATTCTTTTTGTTTATGCCAAAAGGTGAAAAACATATATGAGATGATTTGATGATATGACTTGCATGCTTAATGTAAGAGGGAATTCTTGATGATATGATTTGCATGTTTAATGTAAGGGGAAACTCTTGATCTATAAAACATAGATTGAACAAAATTGCAAATATTTGAATTGTGAAAATTATATGAGGCACTCTTTCTATTACAAATCATGTAGTGTTTGTCATAATCAAGAACGGGAAAATTGTTGACCTATGGTCAAACTGTATGTTTTGATTATAACAAAAAAATTATGTTTATCTCTATATTAATCTTTAAATTGATTACATGTTGGCAAATAAAGTCAAAACCATTGAATGAGAAGCTGTCAATCAAGGAAGCTCAAATGAAGATCAATCAAGCACTCATGGAAACAAGATTTACATCTTTTCAGATCAAGCAACAAATCGAGCACTCGCGCAAAATTGGTCGAAGACTTTGTAACTAGATTTCTCTTGGCTCGGTTGTAAAGGTAAAGCACTTTAATTTTTGACAATGACACTTTGCAAGCTCAAGTAACGATGTTCTCGTACGCGACAAAATTTACAAGACGAAAAATGTTTGCACAAAATTATTTTTCAAATGAAATTTTTTCCAACATATTTTTGAAAACTATCAAACAAACTTACTTTGAAAAATTAGGTAAAAACATTATTGATTGCAAACAAACCAAAAAGAAAAAATGGCTCAGACCGACTTTGGTCACCCGAACATCCAGATGGCGAACCAGACGTCCGGTTCGCCACAACGATCAGTTTTTTTACCATTTTGATAGAGTTGTTCAAACGAATAGTTGGGTCATCCAGTTTCTGAACTGGACGTTCAGATGGTCATCCGGTTAGACATAAAGTTTGGCGTTTTTCAACTTCTATAAATACCAACTCACCTACCATTTGAAAAACAAATTTTGAGCATTCAATTTGATACTCCTTGAGCTAACATTGATCTCTTATATCATTTATTATCAAATCATTTTTGCTCTTGAAAAATCTTTAATCAAAACTAATTCTTGAAAATCAGTTTATACATCAAAGATTTACACACCAAACACTTGAGTTTCATTCATTACTATCCATTAAAGTGTTTGCCTACTTATCTTCTTATACTTAACCTTGTATTCATCATTTACTAAGAAAAGAAGATATCATTTGTAAACTCAATTTAAATTGTGGGTCGTGTTGAGGCCTGGAAAGCTCAACGTTGTAAAAAGACTGGTGCTCATTGGTTGTAAGTTACCGGAAGTGTTGTAAAGGGTTGGATTGCCCTACAAATCAATCAACATAGTGAAAAAGGCATTGCTCTGCTGGAAAGCTTGGTAACAGGGGACGTAAATCATTGCATTGGATCGAACATCCACAACGATATCGTTTGCACTCATCCATTTTACTTAATGCTTTTACTTTGTGTAAATTACGTTGTTTCACTTATTTGCTTATTTGTGTTTAGTTGTCTTTGTTTATTTGCTCACTTATTATATTAAAACTTGTGTTATTAACGAAAACGTTTTAATAACCAATTTACCCACCTCTTGTTTAGCCAATCTTGGGCTTTCAGATATCACTTTATAAATTCAAGAAACAACAATAATATAACAATATGAAACTAAACAATCACAAACACAAGATTTTAAGTCGAACAACTATGGACAGAGGAAGAGAATTTACTATATGATGAAAGAATACAATGATTTTGTGTTTCCAACTTATTTTCCATTGCAACGAAAAACCACCTATATATAGAGTGTGTGTCAAACCCTATTTATAGTGTTTTAGGTGGAATAGGTGTCCCAAAATTCTTCAAAATCGCGAACATGCTATGGGTCGGATAACATCGACGTTTGGCAGCCTCGTGCCCAGTTAGCGGTGGGTGACGCTCGAGTGGCAGGCAACGCTTTAGCATTGTACAACTAGTTTAATTCTACATAATATATACACACTCATATACATATATACAATAAGTATTTTTATATTTGTGGAAGTGTGATATCCATATTTATTTGACTATACTGTGATATCCAAACAAGATAAAATAAAATAAAAAGTTCGGTATTATGTCAAATCCCAAGTGCAAAACGTAAAACAAGAAGAGAAGCACATATTTCCTTTTGAGTTTCACATTTATTTTCTTCATCATATTCAAACCCTTCTTTAGTGTTTTTCAAGTTTTGGAGAATTACACTTAATGCTTGAGGGTTAATTCTTTACTTAGCATGTTTAAATCTTGCAAATCATTTGCCAAAATCCTCCAAGCATCATTATAAATCCGAAAGGGGGCAAATATAGTTTGAGGACAACGATATCGTGTTCAAGCCATTGGTGTTTGTTATTCACATCAATTTCCTGGTTTAGTGTTTGGTTCGTGGATTTCATTGGTGATCTTCAATTTTTTGTATTGATTCGTTGTTTTGTTCTCCAATCCCTCGAGTAAGTCATTAGATTTTCAACAATCTCAAACTATAGGAACTCCTTCGATAGAGAACAAAAGCACGATGGCAACAATCAAGTTGATGAATCAAGACATTGTTCGGTTAGATCGTTTTGATGGCACGAACTTTACGAGATGGCAAGATGAATTGAAGTTCTTACTAATAGCATTGAAGATCTTTTACGTACTTGATCTGGAATTGGCACCATTACTAGAACCTACAAATAGAAAAACTGATGCAGTGAGGGTTGAAAGACAAAAGCGCCAAGAAGATAAACTTATATGCCGCTGTCACATTCTAAATGCATTATCAGACCAGTTAATGATCTCTACACTAATACTTCATTGGCAAAGGAAATCTAGAATGCTTTGGAGAGTAATTACAAAGCCAAAAAATAGGGCACTAAGAAATTTTTAATCTCGAGGTATTTTGATTTCAAGTTTCTAGAGAATTTTCTCCTTATTCCCCAAATTCATAAATTACAAGTGATTGTCAATAAATTGAAGGCGGTTAAGATTGAGATTCCAAAAACTTTCCAAGTGACAGCAATCATTGCTAAACTTTTCGGAACTTGAAAAGGATATCTAAAGAAAATAATGCATAGTTCCAAAGACTAAACTTTGGAACAATTGCAAAAACATTTTCGAATTGAGGAAGAGTCGAGGGCGAGAGATAAGAATGATAATTCTTATGAAGGCACATCTAAAGCTAATGTCGTGGAGAAGACTGAGTCTTCTACTAGATCCAGCAAAAGAAGGCCTTCAAAGAACTTTAACAATTTTAAGAAGAAGATCAAAGGTGGTTGTTTTGTGTGTGGTAAATATGGACATTGCAAAAGAATGTCGATACTGGAAGAGAAAAAACTCTGAAGGAAAAATAAACTCCATCAAAGAAGATAATAGTGTGGCTACTATAAGCGAAATTAATACTATCAAGGGAAAGGTTCCCAGTTGGTGGTATGATACGTGTGCAACTGTACATGTTTTATATGATAAGTCATTATTCAAGACTTATTATGAATTTGATGGAGAACACGAGATTCAGCTGGGTAATGAGGTTCGATCCAAGGTCTTTGGAAAAGGAAATGTGGATATCATCTTCACTTCCAGCAAAAATGTTACCTTGACAAATGTACTACATGTTCTTTATATGAATATGAACTTAGTTAGTGGAAATCTCTTAGAAAAATCAGGCATAAAATGTGTTTATAAATCTGGTAATCTTGTACTATCCATAAATGGGAAATTTGTTGAAAAATGCTAATCTAGTGAATGAATGGTCAAACTTTGTACTGCTGACAAATCTTTTAATAATAAAGTTGATTTTTCTTATATTGTTGACTCATTTTCATTACGGCATGCTAGATTAGGTCACATAGGTAAAAGTACTATAAAAAGAATGTTGAAATGTGACATGATATCATATAATGAAAATGATGTATATAAATATAAAATATGTATAGAATTTAAAATGATTAAAAAGCCTTCTCAAATTGTTATAGGGTTTCTAGTGTTTTAGAATTAATTCATACTGATATATGTGAATTAAATGGCATGTTAACTAGATGTGGTAATAGGTATTTTATTACTTTTATTGATGATCACTCTAAATATACGTATGTTTATTTGATGAAGTATAAACATGAAGCACTTGATATGTTTAAAGTATATAAAATGAAGTAGAAAATTACATTAGTAAGAAAATAAAGACTCTAAGAAGTGATAGATGAGGTGAGTAATTTTCTAGTGATTTTAACTCATTTTTGAACAACAATGCATAGTTCATCAATGTTCTATACCTAGGACACCCGAACAAAATGATTTTGCTGAAAGAAAAAATAGAACTTTAGTTGAAATGATAAATGTCATGTTGATTTATGCTAAGTTGCCATTTAATTTATGGGGTGAAACATTGTTGAGTGCATGTATGGTATTAAATAAGATTTCTTCTAAATTTACTAAGGTTTTTCCTTACGAATTATGGAAATGAAGGAAACCGAACATTGGATATCTAAGTATGGGGGTGTCTTGCATATTGTAAGAACACAAACCCTAACAGGACCAAGTTAGTTCCAAGAGGCATAAAATGTGCCTTTATTGGATATGCTAGCAATAGCAAATCATATCGATTGTTAAATTTGGAGTTCGATGTGATTATTGAATCCAGCGATGTAGAATTCTTCGAGAATTAGCTATCTTAAAATAATGAATTAAGGAAAATTAATAAAGAAATTCTCAGCTCTAGTGGAACACAAGATAAAACATCTTCTAAAGATGTTAATGAATCTAGTGAAACTCGAAGGATCAAAAGAACTCGAATTAAGAAGTCTTTAGGACCGGATGAAATTGACTCTCAACTATTTCCTTTTACTTAGTAGAAAGAAGTGAGAAGAATGTAGTAAGAACAATTTCTTTTGTTCTACAAGTGGAAACTCATCCTAAAACTTATAGAGAAGCTATGAATTCTCAAGATAGCATTTTTTGGAAAGATGCGGTTAAGGATGAAATGGATTCAATAATGTCTAACAATACTTGGGAACTTGTCGATTTACCACCTAGATCCAAACCTATTGGATGTAAATGGGAATTTAGGAAAAAAATATAATGTTGATGGTTCTATTAATACCTTTAAGGCTAGACTAGTAGCTAAAAGTTATCGACAAATGAAGGAATAGACTTTTTGATACTTATGCACCGATAGCTAAAATAACATCAATTAGGATATTATTCGCATTAGTTTTGATATATGACTTGCATGTTCATCAAAGGGATGTCAAAAAGGCATTCTTGAATGGGGATCTCGGTGAAGAGGTTTATATGGAACAACCTGAAAGGTTTGTTCTACCTAGAAATAAACGTAAGATGAGTAAATTAGTTAAACCATTATACGTATTGAAACAAGCACCTAAGAAATGGTATGAGATATTTGACTTAACTATTATATCATTTGGTTTTAAACATAATAGTGTTGATAAATGTTTATATTCTAAAGTATGTATTGATTATGTGATATTTATTTGTTTATATGTTGATGACATTTGATTATGAGTAATCACATGGATGGAATAAAATAAACGAAGAGGTTTCTATCTTCCACATTCAAGATGAAGGATCTTAGAAAAGTGGATACCATTTTGGATATTAAAGTTACTAAAACTAGTGTGGTTTATCATTCAAGTCAATCACACTATATCGAGAGTGTGATAAATAAGTTCAAACATTTGAACATAAAAGAATGTATTACTCCTCTTGATCCAAGTTTGAAGCTAACAAAGAATGATGGAAGAGAAATTGCTTAACTAGAGTATGCAAGTGTTATTGGAAGTCTTATGTATGTTGTTCAATGCACAAGACCGAATATAGCATTTTCAATTGGTAAACTTAGTAGGTTTACTAATAATCCAAGCAATGATCATTGGAAGGCCATTGGAAGAGCTTTATGATATTTAAAGAAAATCACGAACTTAGGTCTACAACACACTAAATTCCCGGCTGTATTAGAAGGATTTACATATGCTAGTTGGATATCTAGTACGGGTGAAAGTAAATCCAGTTCTAGTTGGGTATTTACTCTTGGAGGTGGTGTTTTTCTTGAAAATCAAAGAAACAAACATGTATAACATACTCAACTATGAAATCTAAATTTGTAGCATTATCAGAAATCGAGAAAGAAGCTCAGTGGCTTAAGGATCTACTCTATGAGATACCTTTAGGACTGAAGATTACATCTCCGATATCTATCATGTGTGATAGTCAAGCCACACTAGCAAAAGCATACATAATGTATATAATGGAAAATCTAGACATATGAGTCTAAAACATGACTAAATAAGGAAATTAATCAAGAGTGGAATAATTTTCCTAAATTATGTAAAGTCAATAGAGAACTTAGCGAATCCATTAACTAAACCCCTAAATAGAGATTTAGTGACATCTACTTCAAATAGAATGAGGTTTAAACTCTTCAACTAGAAGTCCATCAATGATAGCAACCCTACCTGTTATTACTCAAAACATAATCAACGAGTTCAAAGAGTCATTCGATATATGGATAGTTTCAGCATTATGTAATCTACAATAACCCATTCTAATTAAATAATGCTTATTTTTACTAAAGTGAGGGTTGAGGTTTAAGCTCTTAATGAAGTTTAGTACTAAGTACAAGTATCTCTAAAAAGTAACAAAAATAATGAAAGAACTTTACCTAGATAAACTTCGAGGTGGTGCGCCTCAATAGAGAGTTAGAGTTTCTTTCTTTAAAGTTTGGTGAAAAGGAGGAGCGGAAGGCCATAATAGCGCTAAGTAAGATTGAGGAACTTGAGGACACGTGATACTTGTGTGTGTGTTCTTACCGGTATTGTCATAAGGAATCATTGGTTCAAAGTTTCCATACTACCTTTAAGTCCAACTTCACCTTGTGTGAATTACACTATGGTTAGATTCAAATCGAAAGATATCTAATCCTTATCCATAAGTATTGTGTATCTTGAATATGTGATTTTATAAATTTTGAACAAGTGGGGGATTGTTAGAAATATTGATCAAAATTGATAAAAAAAAAAAAAAAATAGATGTGTTTCATTCTTAGAGGCCAAACTTGGCTGCAGTCGCATAGGCCATGAAGATAACTATGCGGTCGCATAGTGTTGAACTATGCGCCCGCATAGAGGGCCAATATAGCCGTTAGCGGCCGTTTTGTTCAAATTTCTTTATGTCTTTTGGAGGGTTTTTGGCACCATTTCATATAGTAATATTTCATGGCTATACATTGGTGGATTGTGATCATTAAAATATATATTGAAAACATACAAAAATCATAGACATATTCAAGAGCAAAAAGATCATTCCAAAACAACAAAGAATTCACAATTTTCTTCATCATATTCAAACCCTTCTTTAGTATTCTTCAAGTTTTGGAGAATTACACTTAATGCTTAAGTGTTAATTCTTTACAAGGTTTGTTTAAATCCTGCAAACCATTTTCCAAAATCCATCAAGCATCATTATAAATCCGAGAGAGGACAAATATAGTTTGAGGACAACGGTATCGTGTTCAAGCCATTGGTGTTTGTTATTCACATCAATTTCCTGGTTTGGCGTTTGGTTCGTGGATTTCATTAGTGATCTTCAATTTTTTGTATTAATTTATTGTTTTGTTCTTCAATCCCTCAAGTAAAGTCATTATATTTTCAACAATTAAAGGGCAAGCTTTATAATTATATACAATAATCACGTAAGAGACATGTAGTGTTGCACTTGCATGTCATGACATTATCTAAGCCCGTCCTGGAGGTCCTCATATTCAGTGGTATTGTTGGAGCTTTTAAACTAAACCTAACCATAAAATTGAGTTTATGCTTTCTAGACTTGTCAAAACAATTGTTGTCCCAGAGCGCGCTTCTTCAAATGATTCACCAACGAAGAGGTGCCATGCATGATGCTCTACTAGTTTCATGGTCACTTCTATTTTACACACAATGGTGAACTAAATAACAAAGCCCTTTAACAAAAGTCCTTGACTTGACAATGATGTTGAACTGACTCAACTCAACAACCAATTTTATTAATCTTTTCGAAGTGGGGGACCTCTCTATCGCCTGTGTCTATCTCCAATCAAGTATTCTCCATAAACACGTTCGGCTTCTGTAGCACTTACTTAAGTGAAAAATTTTGTAAGCACGTGAATGCTAAGAGATTAAAAGTATGGCATCAACTTTCTGGAAGCGATGACCAATGATAAGGCGAGCTTCTCCACATCAAGGTAGAAGGTATAACTTGTAGAATAGCCTTGCCATGTATTAGATTGAAAATTGTTGATTGTACTCTTGTCATAATAGCACAAAGCTAATGGCCTCTGCTGAAACAAGCAAGTATAATAATAAAGCTTCTCCAACCACCCTTAGTTTGGATATGAGGGAGGCGTGATAGAGGTGGTCCTTCAAGGCTTGGAAGGCCTCATCACACTTTTCTATCCATTCGAACATCTTTCCCCTTTGAGAATTTTGAAGAAGATGAGGCACTTGTTAGTGATTTTAGACGTAAAATGGCTAACGGCATTCACTCACCCCTATGAGACTTTGCCACCTCTTTAGGTTTTCAAAATGATCGGATCTTTACTAAGGCTTTAATATTCTCTAGATTGGTTTGATGCCTCTCTGATTGACCACATAGCACAAAAATTTTCTGAAGGACCTCGAAGGCGCATTTTATGCGGTTCAGCTTCATTTTGTACTTCCTCAAAATGTGGAAAGTTTCTTCTAGGTGCTTGGCATGGTCATTAGTTTTCAGGCTTTTCACCAACACGTTGTCCATGTACACCTCTGTGGTTATATCAATTTACTTGATGAACATTTTGTTCACTAATCTCTAGTAGGTGACCTCGATGTTTTCAATCCGAATGACATTATCTTGTAGTAGTAGAGGTCTCTATCAGTAATGAATGAGATGTGTACTTCATTGAGATGACGACTAATTTACAAAAGAATTTTAATCAAAAGAAGGTGATAAATTGATTGTAAGTTATTACCAAATTCTTAGGAGTTCTTGGAGCTTCCCATGAATTAAGTATATTTCTTTTGAGGACATAAAAAAGGGAGAAAGGAAAAAATTGTTACATCAACACGACCTATCCTTGTTGACAGTTTGTCCAACATACTTTTTGAAAGAGTAGAGCGGCTTAAGGGTGGCCTGGCGCAAATCCAAAAACTTGACGATAAACTAGTTTGAATCGTGTCATCACCTTACATAACAACATGGTTTTTAAAATTGTAGTTAGACCTAGCAAACAAATTGTAGCTATCAAGCTCACAACTCTGCACAAAACACGATGTTAGATCCTCTTGATGTACTTGTGACAAATATACAAACTCAAACCTCATTCAATAGGGGATTTTGGTTCTGTAATAGGAATCCATGGGAACCTTCACAGCAAAAGCAAAAATTAAAAAGCAGAAGAAGAAAGATTTAAACAATTAAGATTTGTAAGTCAAACACATCACCAATTGGAATTTCTTAATCATGACTGAAAGTTATTATTAATAACATTTAAAATATAATTTTTAAATATAATTTTATATGCTATTATATTCTTAAGACTTTCGATAAGATGAGCAAAAGTAATATAAATTGTTAGCGTACTAAAAAATCATTGACAAGTTGATAACTTCAATAGTCCGGTCATAAACATAGTTTTATAGCTTATCTATGTGCTTATACTTGTAATAATTATGATTGGTATTTCGTTCACGTTAATACTTGACTAATTATGTGTATAACTCCATTAGTTTTGTACACGTTGTGACATAATACTTGCTTTATGGTCATCTATCCATGTCAAGTTTGACTTTGTACAGAGGCATCTCAGAGGTTGATATGAAGAATTCTTTTGGGATATTGCATTTATCCTCAAAACTGGATATGAAAAATACAATTTATATGCCAAAAAAGAAATAATAAATAAAATTAAAAAGGTTCAAATTCATTTTGAGTGTTTTGACTTTTTATTGAACCAGTAATCAGTAATGATTAAAATAGGACATCCTTTATTTATTAGTTTTTTTTTTTTTAATATTTAGTAAACAGTGATTGGATGCAGAAAGGACATTAGGGCCAATATTAGACTAAAATATGGTAATATAGGATACGAAAAAAATAAAATAATGTATATGCATTTACAATAAGCCTATGTTTGATGATCATTATTTGGCAAAAACAATGTTTTGAACAGTAAATTTTTGGAGGAAAAGTTTTGAAAAACAACACATCAAACAGGGGCTAAGTTGCATCGGATGTGACTGAATATTGTGTTTGAAAACCTTTATCTTCATCCATATACAACACTAACCAGCATAACATAATAAACAAAATTTTCACATCAATAAGTTGACATCAATAAAATCTACTCAAATCAAGCAGCTAGTTTGTGAATTTAAAAAATTGAATTTGTGTCAAAATATGCGGGTTGATTTTCGTGAGGCCAAGGAGAAAATTGTGAGATGCATATTAACTCGCATTCAGTCAAGGGAATGTATGAACACACTTTTTTTTTATGTTTGTAATGAGTTTTAGTAAAATAAATAAATAAAAGTTAAATAAGAAAGTTGTCCAAGTTGGGTTGAGTAGATCACGAGCTCGAGGCCAATAGGGACTAAAAATTAAATATTGATAAATATTGATGAAATATAAGGTGAGAAAATTGATAAAATTAGTTATTGAATATATAAAAATGTAATTGAAAATGAGTTTTAACAAATAGAACTCAAGCAAGAATCAAAAGTTTGACACTATCGAAATTAGCTCATTGATCAACCATGAATTCAAGAAACTAGATGATTCGTCGATTAGATCATCACAAATAGGGATGGCAACGGTGCGGGGCGGGGCGCCAAGAAATTCCCCACCCCGTTACCCGTTTAAGGCGGGGCAGGGCCCTTGCCCCATTTACCGTCCCGTTTAATTTTATTTTTTTTAAGTTTTTGATAAAAAAAAATATTTTATTTCCCCCATTTATTAGATTTAAACAAATAATTGTAGTTCACATTTTCTATTAAAACTAATAAAGTTTTCCATTTAAAGTATTGAATTCTAAAAATAAAATAAAATAAAAATTAAACGGGGCGGGGGCGGGCGCCCATTACCCGAACCCGCCCTGGGGCAAAATTCCACGCCCCGTCCCCACCCCGTTCGGGGAGGGGCCTCGCGAGTATCGAGATGTTTTGTGCAAGTTGCAAAACTACGTAATTCGTGCCCCCTCTGCCGTCCTAACAGTATAAAATAAAATTCTAAACAGTCCCAAAAAGTTCAACCTTTTACTAACAAGCCAAAAAAAAATCCAAGAGAGTGGTCATATAGGCGGAGAGTTTATATATATATTTTCATATCAAAACAGGCAAACAGAATATTTTAATTAATCAAATGTTGATTATAAAATTGCCTAGAAAACACTTTGGACCTAAGTGGTCTATATAATGATAAGAGATTACCGACTTTAAGAATGTGTTTGATTAATTTTATTTTTCACGTTGTTTTTCCATCCAAATTTCTACTATTGGGTGTTTGATTGACATTTTTTTCATGAAAAATATGTTTCCAGCTTTTTGTCATATGACCACATTTTTCTCAAAAACAAGGAAATATTTTCTTTAGGGATGAATGATTTTTTCTTTTTCAGTTAATTCATTCTCTCTCTCTCTCTCTCTCATGTATCTCATATCTCTTATCTACCACCAACACATTAAATTGATAATTTATATATATATATATATTCTTTTTTCACCGTTAGTTTTATTGTTTCCATTAAATAGTAATTAAGCCAACGTTTGTGGCCATTGATGTTGTGTTTGTTGGAATTCCATTATCAAATAGTAAATGAATGAGAAATGAAAAAAGGTTTTGTACTACTAGAAAAAAATGAAACTAAAATAAAAAAAAAAAAAAAAATGAATGTGGAGATTATCAATTTAAAAATGCTAATAATTTATTTGGTAAGGTACATTGAACTCAATAAAGAAAAAATATTTATTTATTTAGTTTTGTATTGTAATGTTATCTATTATTTTATTATGTACAAAAAGTTCATGATTAAGTGCAAAATTTGATATAATATAATAGTACGAAAACAAAAATTGATTATGATTTAATGCAGAAAGCAAAATTCTGGATATAGGCGAAGATAAATGTGATTGAGTTTGCCCAAGTATTTTATATCAAACAGCTTTCGTAAAACTATGAGCGATGTTTATTTTTAGGACCATGCTATATATTCTATTAATACTCTTTTTTTAATATATCACAATGTGTAATTATTTATCAATTACATAAATATTATTGTTGACACACTAAAAGTGCAGTCCAAATTGAATGGCCCAAAGAGTGAAGCCCAATTGGAAAAATCAGAATAAAGGCCCAAATGGGAGTATTGATAAAGTAGAAGCCCACTAACACGGCAACATCATCGCCCAAGCTTGCGTAGCGCCCAGAATCTGCGAGAATGGAATTCTTCATGGTCACCCAGAGCGATGACCCCATTCTCGCACAAATCTTTGAATCGCCCAGGATCTTAGCCACGTCGACATTATAGTTATCTAGAATGACAGTTATTGAAGCGGATATTGCTCTCATCACGGTCCACAATTCTAGGAGCCCGTTAGAGGCAATTGAACGACAAAAAGTAATGGCAGCAGTTAGAGATGACGGTTACACGATTACTCAGCCACCATGAAGAAAGTGGGTAGTTATTGATCAATCAAGCAATTTCCAAACGATTTATCACGAAGAAATCATCAAATGAGTATAAAAGGAAGAAAAGACATAGAGAAAAGGACCTCGAATCAAAAACTCCCAACAGAGAATATGTAATTTCAATTCCTTAGTATAACTTTAAAATTCTTCTTTTAGTAATCGTGTGCTTGCGCCCCTTGGAGGCATTTTGTTCGTCCTCAATTGTAAATCTTCGCCAACAATACACCCTTTTTTGAAACTTCGTCTCAAGAGATTTGTTCCTTACACAATCGTATGATTCCCTTTTTAATTGTTAGTGACTATACCCGCGAAACAATTACATCATTAGTTATTTAATTAACCAAAAAAATTACATCTTTATTAATAAAAATTTAATATTTAATCAAAAAAATTATATGTAAACTAAGCAAACGTGCATTGTACGTTGCTTAAATCTAGTGTGTGTATATCTTTCTATATATATAAAGTGCATATTTAACAGAATTTGTTGGTTTAACGGAAAAATTAACGGAATTTCTTGATTTAACGGAAAAACTGACGGAATTTCTTATTTTTAATGGGAAATCTTTTTTCACCACCCCCTACTTTCAAAATTATAATTAAATAGTAATAATAATAAATGAGCTTTTGATAATTCCTTCAAACTAAAATATCTTGGAGCTAATTTATCCGAATCGACTTTTTCTCGAATCTGATTTATATATTTAATTACGATTTATCCAACGAGACCAATATTCATATATTTACAATAACTCCATCAATATCTAAATATTTGACACAAATAAAATATAATTTGATCAATGTATCATTTAGTCCTTAACTTTCAAAATATTAAAATATAGTATATAAAAATTGAATTATATTTTATGAAAATTTTTAGGGTATTACATTCTCACCCCCTTAAAATATTTTCGTCCTCGAAAATTTACCCGTCACTTACCAATACTAAGTCTAACACATGATATACATATATTATCGTAATACATATAATACTTTAGCGATAAAATAAATTGTATTATTACTTAAAAAGAGTAAAGACTTAAGTCATGCAAAAAGTTTAAACGTCCCGTTTGTTTCTCATTAAAAACTCATAAAAATAAAAAATATGACTGTTATCCATCACATCAATCTATCAATTTTGAATTTCTATCTCTTGTGTGGAGTTCAATAACGGCTATATTTTTCATTCTCATTCTACATTAATGAGAATCAAATTGAGTCTAAGTAAACTCATCTTCTTACTCCTTAACATACCTTGAGTTTTTTGTTTGTGATTTTGGGTTGGAAATGACAACGATAAGCACTTTATTTAATTATTTATCAATTATATAAACATTATATCATTAATTATTTAATTAACTAAAAAAATTACATCTTTATTAATAACAAATTAATTTTTAAACAAAACTATTAAATATAAACTAAGCAAACGTGCATTGCACGTTAATGCACGTTTGCTTACCCCTAGTGTGTGTGTATATATATATATATATATATATATATATTTGGTTTGTGGAAATACAATTAGCCTTTCAAATTCGCGCAAGTACGTGACGTACGCTCTTCAATACTCGTGTAAGCATATTACTTGTTTCACAAACATTGGCTTAAAAAGTCTTCTCATCCAGTGAGAACCATCCCTCAGATTTCTCCATCAATTCCTCTCGATGTAACGCCAGCGCCAAATTTATTTTTAATTAATTAAGCTATACAAGTCCATTCGTTCAACAGAATTTACCCTGTCAAATTATATTCCTTTTTTAAATATTAGATCATGTCACTTCAAAATTAGGTGTGAAAATAGGGATGTGACAAAACTCCCAAACAGAACTAACTGAATCAGATCCGAACTAAACCCTTTCTCTTAAGTCAAATGCTCGAACGGATATTTGAATCGAAATCGATGGGTTCGATTCAGTTCTCTATTCTAAATCAAGAACCGAATATCCCTAATTTTGTTTTTACCTTAAATAAGACAAGTTATTTTATTTGAATCAAAACCGATGGGTTCGATTCAGTTCTCTATTCTAAATCAAGAACCGAATATCCCTAATTTTTTTTATCTTAAATAAGACAAGTTATTTTATTTTTTTTCTAAATAAATTTGCTAACTAATTAATTTAGCCCAAACCCAAATTATGATTTTCCTATTTCTAATTTTCAACCCAAATCCAATTAATCAAATTAACCTAAATTTTACCCAAATCTCTTATTTTACCGTAGTGTCGATTCTACCTTTCTAGAGAAGTCGAATTGGAAGCATATATAACTGTAAACTCACCATCTTCCTCTTCATGTGATTTTAACAATCAAATTTATGAAAAACTCAACAAAGAGAGGCCCAAAAAATATCACGAGATTGAATTACGTTATTTTGTAAGAGCTATAATTGAACATGTCATTAATTGAATTAATATAACATTGTTGTAAATATTAAAAAAATTAATTAGTGTACGGAACCCAAGGACCGAAGGGGATCGAAGGAGAACTGAACCATGCCATATCCGCCTTATGGAAAGTGGTTCAATTTGGATATTTTGTACCATATTTCAACTCAAACTATTTAATGCGATTTGTTATTATTTCAAACCAAATCAAACTATTTTATTTTTCAAACAAAATCATTATTTACAATTTGGTTCAATTTTAATCCGCAATTTACGTATCGACATTATAGTAATATATTTAAAACAAGTTAATATATAAGGTTAAACATGAACTAATAATAGTGTTAAATTACATTCATAATTGTCTGAAATACGAAATTCAAACAAAAGACACAACATCATATCACGACATAAAAGAATAAAATGAAAAGGATTATGGAAGAAACTTATAGATTAAAGCGATGAATTTCATTAGGGTCAAAAACAAATTCCGATTTTGAGATGTCTCGACCGAAGATTGAAACGGAAACAAGAGGATTTTGTAGAAAAATCTTGACAATCTCTAATATAAGGAGAAACGAGTAATTAGGATATGAGTGGAAGGGGTGAATAAAGAAAGATGTGTGTACTGTCCTAGATATTTTATGTGGCAGTGCAACGGACGATAGAGCTTTCGGGTTGAGTGAAGAAGCACCGCCAACCATTCATTTAACCCGTATGTAGCATAGTTAAATAGCGACCAAAAAATTAATAATGAGAAATTATTTATTTTCAAATGTAAATTGGTATTTTTTCTGAAAACTATAGAATTTATAATTTAATAAAATTAATTTTTATTTAAAAATAAAAAATGGTTCGGATCGATTTGGTGCGGTTTTTGAAAATTAAAACCTAAAGCAAATTATTTTGAAACAGTATGATTCTATTTGAGGAAAAAAATTGTGGGTTCACGTGGATCCGAGCCAAATGTTTCAAACCAACGAGTTCAATTCGATTTATGATTTCGCGATTTTTTTGTGTAGCCTATTCAAAATGATACATAAAATGACTAAGCCGTTGCTTGACAACTATTCTTTCAAAATTAGTAAATTTTTAGAGGATGTGTAGTTAAAAAATAGAAAAATATTTTGACTTTAAATAAATAATATCTTATTATGAGAATGTATAGTTCAAAATGAGTATGAAAAAACAAATTGAAACAATGATTGTCAAACAAAGGCTAAAACTACTTTCAGATTCAAATAATATATTTGCAACTATCTCATATTTCTTTGAGTAATTTTTTTTAAAAAATGAAATCTGGAAGTAATAAAATTTGTAGGATTTGTTATAAATTAAGAGAAGAGAAAAGAATAGAGAGAGAAATCAATAAATTTGTATATTTTATTAAGAACCAAGGTCTCGTATTTATATGGTTCAAAATTAGAGTTACAATTGAAATTAAATAAACTCTCATAGACCAAATAAAACTTATCTATGTATTATGATAATACAAATTAATTATCAATACTAATCTTATTATTTTAAAACACCCTCTCTTTCATGATTATTTGTGATAAATTATTTTGCACATTTATTTAGGTCATTTAATTAAAGTATGTGTTAGTGATTTGAATGAGTATAGCTTAATTTTGTGTTAGTTATATTTGCTATGTTGAACTCAATGCAAATTGGTGGATTTCGAAGAAATGAACGAAAAATGTGCAAAAACGAAGGAAACTCAAAGTTTGGGGACCAATGTGTAGACATCCAATAGTTGATTCAAACCACTAAAACGGTGATTAAAGATCATATAGGATCAATTATATTCAATTTTAGGTCAACAAAGTGAAATATAGTTGAAATATTCTCACTAATCAATTTTCAACCGAAGAAGTCATGTTTCAGATTTTTATTCTCAACTTGAGACTCATTTTTTGGATAGTAAACGTTTGAATTGAAAATTTTTAATTCTAGAATAATTGTGGCCCTTTGAGTTAGATTTCTAAATGACGTTGAATTATCTTAATTGGATATCGAGAGAAAAAGTTATGACCAAAATTGAAAACTGCTCAAGGAGACACGACGCAAATCGACGCGCGCATGAGACACAAATTTCATGACCCGAGAGCCATATGGTTCAATAGCGCACGCAGTGGGCATACCTGTGCGCGTGCACGGGATATTTTTCAAGATGAATCAACAATTTCCTTTCGCAATTAAAATTTTTAAGACCCAAATTAGACGATTTCTTGACCAAAGACTCAACCCTTATAAATAGAAAACAAAGGCTACACATTGAAGAATTCTTTATTGCTTCTTCATACATATTAGTATCATCAAATTCATCAAGAACAATGGGTCAATTGCTATATTTTAAGAGAGAAGGTCAAATTCTAGCAAAAACAATGAAGGTCAATTACATCAAGATTTTGAAAAAATTAACATTGGATTTGAAGATCAACATCTATTGAATTATTTCATGATACGGGTTATATTTTTATATTATTTTTCTTGTAATTTATATATTAATATTTTAAGTTAGATCCATTTTTGTATTGGGTGAACATATATTAATTATTTCATGGTGCAGTTAGGATATATTTAATTTTCCTTTAAAAAGAAAATTATATATCATAATTTTGTCAATTGTCGGAACCTGTGAACGAAATTAGATTACAAATCAAGAATTGAAATGGATGTAATAGGCGAATTACAAATCCAATATAATAATGCATAATTTGATACAAACCCTATCTTTACAGTTTTATTAGATTAATTTAGAATAATTCAAAATCAATCACTCTTTTTTTTTTTTTTTACATAATCTGAATTTCATACAAAACTAGTAAACTTAAATTGAACTTATTCATTGTTGGACGATACATTCAACTCATCAATTCTTACTTGTCAACGATCTCGTACGTTTGCGGGTTTCGCACGAACAATTTGGACTAATTATCTTAGTGAAATATTGTTTGGAAAAAAATTTGATCGGCCAAAAATACCAACAAATGAAAAAAGAGTACAAATAATTTCGAGTAATAAAAAGCTTCCTTGTTAAAACCATGTTAAGAAAATTCAGTGGGATAAAACTTGATTGAATGAAAAAATAGTATAGCTAGTCCCCCTGATTTAATATATGAAAATTCTTGTATCAATTGATTCATGTATGTTACGTCAATGTCTTCAATATTGTAATTTCTGGTAAAGTATGTCTCATGTTGATAAGTCTTCAAAAAATATCGCCTTTATGCGAGATATTTATCAACTTTTGATAACTGTAGTAACACGATGATTCAGAAAATAACTCTTATTGATTTCTTCCCGAGTTGCATACATATAAGAGTAAACTTTTTTAGACAGGTTAAGGACATCATTATATATAAAAAAAAAAATTGCCTCGTTAAAACTTTATTAGGAAAAATCCTATAGGAAAAGTTCTAATGAAGGAAAAAGAGACCATTATTCCTTTGAATACGCTATAAAAGATCTAATTAGAAACCTTGCCAGAAAAATTCAATAGAACAAAATCTTGGTTAAGGAAAAAAGTACAACGCGTATTTACTCCCCCCTCGTGATAATATCACTTAATTATGCTTCATGTATAATAAATCATTCCTAGATAATGTCAAAATAATACAAGATAAATATTCAATAATCACATTTATTATATGCATATCAAATTTTATGCATTTCACGCTAATGAAATAGAGACTCGTGATTATATTCACCATGTGATAATTTATTTATTTACACAAAGTTTTCGCGAAATTCATCATGCAAAGAGTTGTGCATTTCATATTACGACTTTACCTTTTCAATTTTCATTTCACATAAGTATACACCATTATGTATTCCGAATGTAGTTTCAAAAATTTCAAGTTTCTCTAGTAAATTTAATTTTAATATGATCACGTCATTTATTTGGCCAATCATTACTTCGATCGATATGTTTAATTTATTTTGATTCCTTGCTATTTATAATATAATGCAATACATCGTATGCAAAAATATTGTCGACAACTTTTTCGTTTTTTATTCTATTTCTTTTCTCATAATGACATAACTGATTGAAATATCTCAATTTTCATTATTTCAGAGGTTTTAAAACTTGTTATGTTTAAATACTTATCAAAAGTATATGCCTCTTTAATAGAATCATCTTTGCTAATTGCTTCATTTTTGTTTGGAGATTTTTATATTAGAATCGAATATTATCACGCTTCGAGCGTGCCATCAAATATCATATTAACTAATTATTCTCTAGAACGTTAATTCGAGTTGAGAACATTTAAAGTTGATGTGGGAGATATTATGATCTCTTTGGCCAGTAAATCATTCAAGTGGATTATCTTTTTTTGAACTTTAGGTTCGAATGATCTTTTGCGAGAATTTAGATGATGATGCATTAGTACATTATTTTCAATTTCTCAATTCTCCTTCACCCTAATGCTGAGAGAATTGTCCAATTAAATTGATAATCAATCAACTGTGCTATTAAATATTACACATTCGAGGTAGGGGTTCGAACTACGTATTTCTTCTCAACATTTTATAATTTTCACCTCAATACAACATGGTAGATTAATTGTACATATATTGCATTATCAAATAATTAGATGAAGAAATCATGCTCTAATCATAAGCTAATTACAATATGGAGAATTTGATGTTGGTATAATGCATAATAACATTATCTAAGCAAAAATGAAAAGTATTATGTTCTTAATTAAATTAATAGGAAGCGTTTAACAAGTAATATTGTTAAATTATTTATCGACAACTCAACTAACACTCATTAAAATGTTGCGATTTATGTCCACTAACATTAACAAGACACGCCTCTTGATTGTATAATTTGAAAATTATGCACACAATTTAGCAAATTTCAGATTACAAACACTATACAATCATCTAATATATGATCAAATCTATTAAATACAAATAATATTTAGATGGTAAACGTGAAGGATGATATGGTCTCATTTAATACCCTAATTAATTTTCAAAAATATAGAAAATTCAATTATTATTTCAGCTAGTGATGCTCAATGATTAATTATCAATAAAGATAACAAATTATATATGAATTTATTGGATAGAAGAATTTTTTAATTCTTTGTTGAATGTCCATTTGAAATTTTAATTTCGCATTATTATTGATCTGTGATGATCCAATTGGTCATGCCAAACAATAAAATCAAATTGAACTTCTAGTTCAATATAATATTTGTTTCAATTGTATTACACATTTTAGAAACTTAACATATTTCTCTTTAATTTAGGATCTGTCTAGTACAGATTAAACTTGGAAAAAAGGGATTTTTTGTCAATTGTCCTTCAAAAGTGGCCGTCCTTTTTGATCACTTGTGAGTGACGTGGGACTCGCCTGCCAAAAGTAACGATCAAAAAATGGAAGAGAAAGCTGCACCGACACGGCCTTAGTAGAGAAACAATTACTATCAATAGTACAATTTCATTCTCCCACGTAACGCAGTATTGACTCTTCTATAATATCAAAATAATATTATTCTAGAATATTAATTATAGTATTATACTACTTTAGGAGCAACAACAAATGATTTATAATGGACAGACCTACGGTTAATATTCTTCCACAATATATTAAAATATTGGGATACTTCTAGAACAATATTGTCATACACTATGAATTAAAATTTGCACAATAAAAATGTAGACATTAATAATTTTCATGCATATATATTTTGCATAATCATAACATTAGAACTTGGCACACAATGATGGTCAGCGACTATTGGACTACTCAAATAATAATGGGCACATAAAAAAGGGCCCTGCTTCTTGTTTAGTGCCCTATATATTTGTCAGCTCCCCACTTATCATGGGGCGCTAGCTCGACGCCCCTGTATACATGCCCTGTACAAGGGACATTTTCCCATAAAAAAATATCATATGGTTTCAATCTTGTAAAACATGACATGTTCTGAAAAAGAATTGATGGAACCATTATTGAATTTTGATGTTTGTACATAAAAAATCCGCCAGAAGGAATGACCAATGTAATGTAGCGGAAAAAGATTGGATGAAATAGCGAATGTATTTTAAACTGATAAACGATAGAGTGTCATGTGACAATATGTAAACATATAGGGTCTGTTTGATTGCATGAATTAAATTTGAGTGGAGAAAAAAAATGAATTCTAAGGAATTGAATTGCTTAGAATTTGTTTTACTATGAATTGTAATTAATTGTGTTTTATTGTTATAATTTTTCACCTGCGAAATGTTGAAAGATTGATATCCGTTTGACTTTATTTTTCATGGAAATTATCCATTAAAGTGATATTGTTTTTACCACTGGGTCTAGAATTTGTTATAATTGCCTTCAAAAAAATTTACTATACCGAATACCATTCATTTGGCTTTGTTTTGCATAGAAATTGTCAATAAAAGTAATAAATTTTTTTTACCATTTTGTTTAGAATTTTTTCCAATTGCCCAAAAAAAAAAAAATTATCTGGAAAACCATTTTCCCACCTAAGTAGTGGGAAAATGATTTCAAAGAAAAGCAAGAAAATGTGATCTTGTAGCCTCAAGTGGGAAAAGTATTTGCTTGGAAAGAAAATCTATCAAATAAAGGAAAAGTGGGAAATGACTCTCTATCAAACACCCCTTTGTGTCAATCTTGTTGTACGTACAGTAGAGTCCAACATTATTTATACTATTGATTGAAACATTTGAGAAAATGATTTCAAAGAAAAGCAAGAAAATGTGATCTTGTAGCCTCAAGTGGGAAAAGTATTTGCTTAAAAAGAAAAACCTATCAAATAAAGGAAAAGTGGGAATTGACTCTCTATCAAACACCCCTTTGTGTCAATCTTGTTGTACGTACAGTAGAGTCCAACATTATTTATACTATTGATTGAAACATTTGGATCTTGGAGAATCTTCATTACAAACATGCATTAAAAAAGGTAATGCATAAAAAGTGATTTGCTGCAAGTTGGATTTCAGTGATATGCATACACAACAATTCTCACATGATATGAGCCCCTATGTGAATGAAAAAAATTATTTTGAATTAGATAAAGCTTATCTATGCATCGTGATAATACTAAACAATTATTTAATAATTAGCTCATTATTTTAAAGAACAACACCGTCAGTTTTATATTCATTGTATTGTTGAAAACTACTTACGAAATTTTAAAAAATGTTTTCTCACTTTAAAGATACTTATTTTTATTTGATTCAGATAGGAGCATTTATTAAATTAAAAAAAAAATTCAATGTAATTTTTTGTAAATAAAATTATGAAACATAACTATTTCTTGAAAGATTTAAGTAGTTTTTTTTTTTTTTTTTTGGCAATACGATTAAGAATAACTCATTTCTTAAGAAATAATCAATGATCGTTTGGAATTTAATAGAAATCATTTGAAAATAAAAAGAAATGCATTAAGCTCATATTTGATAATGATTAAAATTAGATTTTTAATAGATTTTAAAAAATGTTGATGAAATGTGTGTCTAAGAAATTATGAATTTTATAAGATGTGTTATCAAAACTAATTGTTAAAATTATGTAAATTAAAATTTAGATTTTAATTCCAATCAAATATGGACTAATTGAAGTTTAAATAATTTGTAAATTGATCTGATATAATATGATAAAAATTATTAACAACATATGACGTCAAAAAAAATCCGCCAGAGGGAATGACCAATGTGATGTAGCGGAACAAAGATTGAATGAAATAGCGAATATATTTTAAATTGATAAATGATAGAGTGTCATATGACAATATGTAAACATTTAGGGTCCGTCTGATTGCAAGGATGAAATTTGAGTGGGAAAAAATGAATTCCAGGGAATTGAATTGCCTAAAATTCGTTTTACTATGAATTGTAATTAATTGTGTTTGATTGTTATAATTTTTCATATGGGAAATGTTGAAAGATTGGTATCCGTTTGACTTTATTTTTCATGAAAATTGTCCATTAAAGTGATATTGTTTTTACCACTGGTCTAGAATTTGTTCCAATAGCCTTGAAAAAAATTACAAAAAAATTTACTATACCGAATACAATTCGTTTGGCTTTGTTTGGCATGGAATTTGTTAATAAAAGTAAAAGCAAGAAAATTTGACCGTCTAGCCTCAAGTGGGAAAGTTACTTGCTTAGAAAGAAAAATCTATCAAATAAAGGAAAAGTGAATCAAACATGCCTTTATGTCAATCTTGTTTTATATAAAGTAGAGTCCAACATTATTTATACTGTTGATTGAAACATTTGGATCTTGGAGAATCTTCATTACGGACATGCATTAAAAAAGGCAATACATAATGATTACGAAAAAAGCATGATTTGTTGCAAGTTGGATTTCGGTGATGTGCAAACATGACAAATTGTTCATGATATGCACACACAGCAATTTTCACATTATATGAGATCCTATGTGAATGAAAGAAATTATTCTGAACTAGATAAAGTTTATCTATGCATCGTGATAATACTAAATAATTATTTAATAATTAGCTCATTATTTTAAATAACAACACCGTCAGTTTTTCTTTTTCACAATATATTCATTGTATTGTTGAAAACTACTTAAAGAAATTTTAAAAAATGTTTTCTCACTTTAAAGATACTTATTTTTATTTGATTCAGATAGGAGTATTTATTAAATTTAAAAAAAAAAATTCAATGTAATTTTTTTTAAATAAAAGTATGAAACATAATTATTTCTTGAAAGATTTAAGTAGGTTTTTCTTTTTTGGCAATACGATTAAGAATAACTCATTTCTTAAGAAATAATCAATGATCGTTTGGAATTCAATAAAAATCATTTGAAAATTAAAAAAAAAATGCATTAAGCTCATATTTGATAATGATTAAAATTAGATTTTAAAAAATGTTGATGAAATGTGTGTCTAAGAAATTATGAATTTAGATTTTAATTCCAATCAAATATGGACTAATTGAAGTTTAAATAATTTGTAAATTGATATGATATAATATGATAAAAATTATTAACAACATATGACGTCATACATCTCAAGGCTACACGCGCGCTTCACTAATAAGTAATAACTAGGGTTTCATATATGCACTTCTCTCAAATCGTTTCATAAACTTCCAATGTCCCAATATTGTCTTTTATAAATGTTCATCTCCAATGGTTTCATAAACTTCCAACGTGGGATAGTGGCATAACAAAAAAAAAAAAATGTTAAAATACTCATCAAAATCAATTTCCAAATGCATGTCTAATTGACTAATTTGATTTTGAATCTCAACTAATTAAATTGTAATATTCACCTTCATCCTTTCATTTATTTTATTTTTAAATTTAACTTAAATCGCACTTGATTATTAATATATTAATGTTAGTTATCATTTTCTATAAGTTTAAACTATTTTAATTTAACAAAGTAAACTATTTTAACATATTGATTTTTAATTTTTGAAGTATCGAGACTAATTGTAGGATAATGAATCTAATTAACAAAGATAGATTTACATTGAATTATTAATATGAAATTTAAAATAAAAAATTGTTTTCATAGTATTTTATTATTTTTGTATCTATTTATTGCATTTGGTTCGATCCCAGTTCGATCTCGGTTGAACATTTTGACCATTCAGTTTTTTCGGATCGATGACCAGGTCGATTTTTAAAATATTGGTCATAATATATTTTTAAACACTCGTAACAAAGTTCTAACAAATAAATTTTTAAAATATCGGTCATAATATATTTTTTACAAAAACTTTAATATGGAAAACAATCTTATCTTTTAGAGATAAAAAAGGGCAAAAAAAAAAAAAAAAGTAGAAAAAATGCTGTTGGGCTGGGGGTAGGGTGGGCTATAGCCCACCCCAGCCCACCCCTCCCTCCGCCCCTGTCTAGGGGCACTCCTTCAACAATACAAGCAAAGAATCGTTCTGATTCTCTACCACTGACTCGGCAGATCACCACCGAGTCAAACTCAGTCCCGACCTTTAACTCAGCCACTATATTATATATATTGCGTTAGACATCGTCTCTCACGGTAAAACAGCTTCTTGATCTCCCCTAAAAATCTAGGCTCCTTTTCCAGAAGATGGGTCTCTCAATTGTTCAAGTATAATTCGCTTCCGCTATTATTTTTTTCAACTTTTTTTTTTTTTTTTGAATCGATTGGTTATTTATTTTTGGTTTTAATTTGGGAACTCATTAGGGGTTTACGAAGTCGTTGGCGATGACTGTGCTATCGGAGATCGGAGACAAGACGTTTTTCGCTGCTGCTGTGAGTTTAGATTTGATTTTTAATTTAAAAAATGCTATTTTGTTCGATTTTTAAGTGATATTATGGATTATCTGGTTTTGATTTTTGATTTTATTTTTATTTTATTAATGAGCTGAGTTTGATTGTTGCATTTTGATTATAAACTGATCTTTTCACTTCCTTTTTATGGGTATTATTGCTTTCTTTGTTTATAATCTACTCGCATGCTAATTATATATAGAACTTTTGAGGTGAAGTAGATTGGATTTAGATTTATTTATTTTTTCAATTATTACGAGGTTAAGAAATAGGATTCTCTTATCCGAAATTTATCTGTTTTTTGTTTTCATTGGAAGTAGATAAAATCAGCTACTCCGAAATCAAAATACTTGAAGAATCTTTATCTCTTTGTATTTTTTTGTATGGTTTAAAATTGGGATTGAATAAGGTTGATAACTTACTTTATTGTATTGAAAGATACCTTTTGATCTTTTTTCTGTCATGTGGTGGTGGTGAAAAAGGGATAATTCTCTCTCACAGCTTTTTTTTTATGTAACCTCTATGAAGAATACACCCCTTATTCTTTATTCCTTAAGCAATGAAATAAGCTGCTGGACCTAATTTATCTGAATTTTATGTACTCCAACAGGTGAGAATATTAGTGGTACTGAGATTGACATGACTGATTTACTTCACTTTGTTAACCTTTATGTTATAATTATTTATGAGCCTACATTCAATTGAATCTCTTTTTAGCATGTACGCATCAATTAATAAAAAAAGATAAGATAAGATAAGATAAAGAAATAATAGGATGATATGATTTAAATCATTACTGATGTTATGCTTGATGAATGCAAAGGGGTTTGAGTCATTCTGTGATGTCCTGAATGGAATGCATGAGAATGCTCCACAGATTTCCCCAACTTATCTTTAAAGACATCAATTGATATTTGAAATATGTTCCTGAAGCATTCTATTTTTAGTGAACTAGATATATGCAAGAAGGATTCTCTTGAGGAACTCCAATTGGAAATGCTACATGGAATTATGGAATTGTATCATAAATAATATTAGGATTATGTTTACTCCAATATTATCTTTACATACGATCAGATAATTGTGATAGCATTTTCTTGAGCAGAGGTAGAAGCCATGTAAGTTCTTTGAAAGAGAAATAAGTATACTCTATTTTTATTTATTTTTTACCTAGAGGATAATCAAATAAAATGCTACGCATTGTGCAAAAAACCATATGTTTCTATTGGGCTTCAAGCACTTTTGCGGTTTGATCTCAGAATGGTTTCATTTAGTTATGCCATTATTTTTTCATGCTACTGCCTTAGATCAAGAGCTGAAAACTACTTCATCATTTTAGAGACATGATGATTTTTTTTGAGAACTAGAGCTTTTGAGATCTCATTTTTTTTTTTCAATCAAATTTCTACTAGACTTCCATAACACTCTGGCAAGGCTTTGATGTCTTCTGACAAGATTATTCTTGTTTATAGATCTTAGCAATGCGTCATCCCAGGAGACTTGTGTTGGCAGGTTGCCTTGGGGCTTTAATTGTAAGATTTGTACTTTCCATCTATTAGTTATTCAGTTTACTATCCAATTGCTAATATCTGGAAATATTCAAATAACTGAAAATATGCTGATTTATAGATCATGACCATCTTATCTGTTCTTGTTGGCTGGGCAGCTCCTAATCTGGTAAGAGTGATTTCAAGTCCATATTTTTCCAAGAGACCTTATATATATATATATATTACGTTTCCTGAGTTTAATTTGATCTTACACAATCCAATATTTGAAAAACCTAGGGCATGTTCTCTTTACTGTTTTCAAGTCATTTTCTATTTTCGATTTTCTAAAACAGTGAAAACACGTTCTCTTATTTTCGAAAACGCGTTTTTTAAAACAAGTTAAAAATTTACAAAGAAAACCCAAAATTTTGGGTGTTTTCAATTATAATAAAACCAAAATTTTAAAAACGCGTTTTGAGTATTTTCAATCACCGCCAACCACCATTGCACCACCACGACCACCACTACACCGTCGCCGTCGTCACCACAGCTACAACATCACTACAACCACCGCCAGCAAAAAAAGATTGGAAGACACTTTCCGGCCACCTAGACCGCGGGATTCCACCACCAACCTCGCCTCACTCCCTCTATCGCCTCCAATCATTCATCAGCCATGAAACAACAAAAATCATTTAAAATTGGAAGCCAAAAAACCATTCTCGTGCTACCTGTTTTCATCGAAAACTTCAAATCCGGTGACTCCCAAGATCGTGTGACACCACTGGTCGAATGCCTATCCCCATGTGACTCCAACCATGTCCCCAATCCATCCCAAACAACTCTGCAATGTTAGGATTTCTTCAGAGAAGAACGACAGTTGCGAAAGTCGAAAACGCTATTCGAGTTTTGCAAATTCCTACGCCGTCTAGCCGTCTCACGATCGCAGATCACATGGGTTAGCCTCCTCTCCACCTGGTGCACCTTGCCCAACCATGGGTCAAAGCCAATTTTTCCACGTGTCAAAACTGATTTAAGGTGGTGGCGGTGGCAGTGGCTATAGCGGGGGGGTTTGAATTATGGATTTCTTTAACCAGCAGGAAGGTTGTAGGTGAAAATGGTGATTGTGGTTAGTGATTTAGGTGGAGGTGGTGAATGTGGCGTAGACTGCAGAGGCGGACTAGATGAATGTGGTGGCGATGGGCTTCGTTGAGAGAGAGAGACGAGAGAAAGAGGGGAGGAGAAGGTAAATGGGTTTTCCATTTTTTTATTTTCGAAAACAATTTTTAAAAATTTCCAAAAGAATACATTTTCAACAATCTCAAAATGGACATTCAAAACACACAACCCAAAATGAATTCAAAACTCAACACAAAACTAAAATACAAAGGGAACATCTCCTTAACTATTTAAATTTTTTTTTCCTGTGAAGTTCAATAAAAGAGCTCTTGATAATAACAATAAAGAGAATCTCCCTCCTTGCCGTCTTCCATCACTTCAGAACATACATTTTCATTTCAGTGGCCCAATTAATCCCCTTATCAGATTATTAAATGCTTCACAGTTGATCCTATGCTTCCATTCCAGTAGTTCTCTCATCATTATACATGCTGGTGTCATCTAAATGTTCAACCACACCTTTTGTCCTATGCTTTTGCATTGGCAAATTTGGATGCTTTTCAAGCTTGGACAAAGAGTGCCATGGTACCGCGCAAATATTTTATAAATATATATTTGTTGCGGGCACACTATCACCATTCTTCTTTCCATGTCAATTATTGTTTCAGTTGTCATTGTTTATGATTTGCTCACTGATGCACTGCAATTGTAAATTATGTAGATCTCCCGTAAATGGACTCATCATATCACAACCATACTGTTTCTGGGTTTCGGTTTCTGGTCTCTATGGGATGCATTTCATGAAGGGTACTGATTTTTTTCCTTCTCTTCCTTCTTTTATTGTCCTGTTTCAACTTTGCTAGACATAAAACGACCTTTTAATGATTTCGATAGTCATAAAATCATGTCAATTGTGTTTCACTTCCTTTACAGGGAAGCAGAAGAATTGGCTGAAGTTGAAGCAAAATTGGTTTGTTTCTTTATTCTTTTCTTTTAGGATTTCCTCTTCATTGACTTTGACTTTACTGATTTCATCTTTTTGGCATGAATAGGGTGGTGATATAAAAAGTAATGGTGGATCTTCCAAAGAGAACAGTAAGGTATGGCTTACATCTTTTCTCTATTTGTTGGTACTAAATGTATGCTCTGCTATCCTTCGCATAGAGATTCATGTGCTACTAGAAAAGAGCAGTTATTTGTTTTTGGGTAAAAGTAGTTATGATACTGTTAAGAAGTTTCTAAGGAGCTGCACTTCCGCATTATCATGATACATTCCTGTTACTTTAGGACATATTGGATGCATATAGTTGCTATTAGTTTGCATTGTTGGTTCACTTTTAGTTTTAAGCAAGAACAGGGTTCAATTATAAATTAAGACATTTATTTAGAAAAATCTGTTGTCCAAGTTTAGAGTGACCTGTCTATGTAATTCGGTGGAGAGAACTGCAGAATTAGAGTATTTAGAATGATATTAGATATGCATATTTTTAGTCATGCCAAATATCCTTTTTTTGCCAAACAAGGCCCATGCCACTGTCAACTTCTTATATGACATTAATAACATTAAACTTAAGATTGCTTTGTTGCCCAGACTTCCTTTCCAGGTACTTCTAGCTAGTTGTACGAATATTTTGAGTACATTACTTTCATTTTCAAATAATAAAACCCTCATCGTACCCTCTGTTACAAAATGTGTTTTTCTTTAAGATTCATTCTGACTTTCTCCATACATGCCCATAAGGTGTTTTTCTCATGAAGAAACCTCATTAAAGACATAGTAAGTTGCAGAAACTTGTATGCTAAAAGTTATAAGCTTAAATTATTGAAAATTTTAAAAATGTGAAGATAATTTGTTTGTCCATGCCAAATGAGAATGTTTGATATTTTTGGAACTTTCCAGGATGATGACAATTTGAAGAAGCAAAATCGTCCTGTTCTGGCTCAATTCTTCTCACCCATCTTGCTGAAGGTTTTCATAATGTTTTTGATTAAACTGGACCATGTTCAAAATAACTATTATGCAACAAACCTCTAAATTAAATTTCATTCTCTTTCTGCAGGCATTTTCTATTACTTTCTTTGGGGAATGGGGTGATAAGAGCCAGGTAAGCACACAACACTACAACAGTCTGGTCTAATGTTTATGATTACATTGCCTGTCACCATTTGCTGTTGCTTTTTTCCAATCTAACAATCCATAAACTCCATTTCCAGCTTGCAACTATTGGTTTGGCTGCTGATGAGAATCCATTAGGTGTTGTCCTTGGTGGAATCATGTAAGTTTCTTGTGGCTTTAAGTAACGTGGATGAGCATCATATTTCCTTGTCCTCATTTTTCTTATCATGTGATGTTAATCGTGTCATTCCTGTTATTCTGTGTTGTCGATGTCATCGCAATTTGAGGGACCAAAATAATGCTTAAAATGCTCTCTTTATATCTCTTCACATACACACAAAAGGGGGAAAAAAAACGAAGGAAAAGAAAAAAGAAACACACATTTATATATGGGCTTAAACATAAACTATGTATTGGAATCAAGAGCCTGCAGCAGAAGCACATGATCACTCTTTTAATTAAACATGGGAGGAAAGGGAAGAATTAGACCTCAATAGTTGTGAAAATTAAATATTCTGAGCAGTGCTCTGAAAACAAAGGCAACTTTTGTACTATATTCCGAATTTTTTTTCTTAGGTCTCAAGCTATTATTAGGAGAGTATTGTGGGATTTTTCTGAAACCAAAATCTGTCCAAAAGAATAATAGTTATTGCCTGAAAAATCAGAATTTAGAGGATATGCTTGCCAAAAAGTCCCCCCGCTTGTGAAATTTGTGCTGCTATTTTTTGGATTAAGTGCATGGTAAAGATTTGCATGACCAGCTTCCTAATTGAAGTCATATTAAAACATAGGCTGGCCAATGATCTGGATGATATCTACCCCATTTTTCCTCATGGAAAGATACTATTGTTTTTTAAAATTATTTTTGGACTCGTTAACTATATCCAACAAGTCAAAACTCTCTTATCCAATCATGGTTTGATTTCTATTCCCAATAATATCTAAAACCAAACAAAAATTGAATATGTCCTTTCTTACTACACTTAAGATTATCTTATTCACATCGATTTCTATTATTTTTAGTAAATTAAAATCAATTATTCAACATCATTGGTTCTCTAGACCATAAATTCACAATAGTGCAATGAGTAATTAACCACTAGTAGCTTGGCCAAAACACAAGGACCCATACAAAAGTCGTAGTTCTAATAATATTTTATGAATCCCAAGGATATCATTGCTTTCTCCGGATATGTTTTAGTCAAATATTCACTCCACCACAGAGATATAACTGTACCCTAGGATCCTAATAAAATTATGTTAAAGGAACTTGTTTTATTATGTCATTGACCTACAATTCTTCGTGTGTTCTCTCCAAACAATTTAATGACACCCATATCATGAATAATTCTTCCCATGACTATAAAAACTAATTATTAAAGAAAACTAGGATAGTAATGGACAAAAAGATAACAGTAGTTGATATCTTTAAACCATGAGTTCATCTCAAAATTAAGAACATATGAAATATAGTAGTTCATAGAGCACTAGTCTACATTAGTTTTTTTAAAAGGGATCTATAACACCAAATCTAGAAACCTTACATAGAAGTACTAAAAATTATTTATTTATGATCACAGTAATACTGAAAGGAAACTACATAATTTGAAATGATTTATTAAAAACAGTTCAAATAACGTGAAAGGATTCAAAGTGTTTTATTTTAGAGGTCATAAAATATTTAGCTTGGACAATACCGAATTCATCTTGCACCAGCAGTCACCTCGAACCATCTACCTCTTATCATTAAAAATAAAAATAAAAAATGGGATAACATGGAATGAGCTAATGCTCAGTAAGAAAGCCTTGTACACGTGATGCATTCTTATGATATTCATTCATTTAAGAGAATTGATTTTTAAAATATGCATCTCTTTTCCTTCATCATTTTTGATAAAAAAGTTACATTAACGTTGGGAACTCACTTTAGTATCGTGTAGCCAATCAAAATTCATTAGGTCATTATTACTTGAAATCCTTTAAATCTGTTGATGGTACAGTAAATCTATTAACGTTAAACATACAACATTAGTTTGTTGTCTCGGTCCACCACTTCTTTTAAAAAATATCGGGTACATTTCCTTCAAAAATAGTCTTTTCCAACAATATCATTTATCAGTCTACATCCCATGCATTCGCATGGATGTATCAATATGATTATATGTATGAGTACGACATGGCAATTAATCATGACAAACAACAAGTTTCACTTAATTTACCTCTACACATAAAGAACAATCAAAGAAGTTCACTTATTAGCAAGTCTTTATGTAATATTTATATACATTGAACGTTGTAACTGACGAATGAATGAGGGGACGTTTACTTACCTGGAGTCCTTAGCATTTTAATTTTGAGATAGCAAGTGGAGATCTGCATGAAGTCAACATGCCAATTATCCTTGGTTGTTACTTTTCATACAAAAATTCAATAATATTTGTTCCGAAAATTGATCCTTATCCTTATTCAATTAAGATAAAATAGTTAATGTCATTACGGCCCAATGTATAGATAAAAAGTGTTCATAAATCATATAGAAAATTAAAAGTGTAACCTATTGTTAAAAAGCACTTTTGGCCCAGAAGGAATCCAGTTAATTTTCCATTGTCTGGAGATAATTACACTTTTTCCGTGCTATAAATGGTATTAATCTAAAGATAAAAAACTGCCAACAGGAGTGCAAAAATATGAATTTTTAAGGGACTTGAGCCAATAAATTCTAGAGTAAGCAACTTCAGAAGTTTTAAGTGTTGACACTAGACATAGCAGAAGAGTTGGAGTGCCTTTTTCTTTTCTAAATTAACAAGATAACTAACTCTTAATCCCAAAATTGAGACTAAATAATTAGTTTATTGGACAAAACAGAAAGCTAGTGCTAAAAAAAAAATTCCAGCAATTGGAAACACAGACAAAAAATGCAATGGTGAAGGAAAACTGGAACTTTCTTGATGTAAAATTTGTTAACATGAGACAAAAGGCAGTTCTTTCAAACAGAAGGAAGTCCCACTTCATTCCAAAATGGTTTTGTTTTGTCCCATTTCCTGAGTTACACGAATTCTGACTTCTTTCGGTTATGCGATGTGCAAAATTGGCTTACATATAGTTGCTTATAATTATTGTCTATGTTGCATAAGAAAAACGTGGGTGCTTACTGGGTTATACTTCAGTATGACCTGGGTTATATAGTTACTTCCGTTTCTCTGGTGGAAAGGCGTTAAACTTTATATATTTATAATGTTTGAATTGTTTACCTTTGTCAGAGGACAAGCTTTGTGTACTACTGCTGCTGTCCTTGGAGGAAAGAGTTTGACAACTTCAATATCTGAGAGAATAGTAAGTTGCAGGAATTGGATCTGCCTTTGTCTTTCTTTTGCTTTCACTAATAGATGTAACAATAATGCTGCTCTGTAAATGCAGGTTGCACTCTCGGGTGGAGTTCTTTTTATTGTTTTTGGAATCCAATCCTTTCTTTCACCGGTTCAGTCATAATGGCTGCACATTGCTAGGGTCGGTATGACTTCATGTCATGTAACCTGTCCTTCACGATGCTTATTTGATAAAGTAGAATGGAAATACTTACCAAAAAATGTACTATTGGTCGTCAATCTATTGTCCGGGTTATAGTTCGGGTCCTCAAGGTTTTCATTAGGGTTTCGCCATGAGGTCGTCAAATTTGTTTTCTGAACTTCTGTTGTTACTTGCATGCAGAAAGTGAAGATGAACCATCGATTTGACATTGTGACAATTGTGTTCTCTTAGACAAGGGCCAAGGTGGCTTCTGCAAGAGCTGTATTCGTATCAGTTATAAAACGATTCATATCATACTTGTGATTCACGATGTCAAGGATAAGATAATGTAGAAGGTTGTCAAATTTTTAGGGCCAGGGGTCACATTATCAGGGGATCAATTCGTTCAAATCATTACATCTATTTTGACAACTTTTAATGATGTTTACCACACATTTATATAAATTTTATTTGATATTCTATCGCTGTTATGTTGTGTATTAGTATATTAGTGCTGCTCAAGACTGCTACATCGGCTTGAAGCTATTGGATTTTCTGGCAAGAACCTGAAAGTGGAAAAAATCACTCGAAATATGATGCTCAAGATTTATTTCATCAATAACTAGCTGTTGTACTCGAGTTTCGATCATCAAGCCATTATTCTAGCTGCTAGGACTTCGACAACATTTATCCATGACAAGATTAACAGACTCATGTTAAAAACTACAGGATAAAATTATACACCTTTTTTTTTTTTTTTGAAAGTATAATCACCAAATGTTTAGACAGAATCAAGACCAGCTATTTTCAGACTATATGAACTATAATAAATATGGTTCTGCTGAAATAAATCAATCGATACTCTTAAAATAGACTTGTCAATTCATAAAGGCTCCTCCTCCAGGCAAGCTTGGTTGCCCTTGTGATGAAACTTGTCCCTGAGATAATAGCTGTGATCGTCCCCCACCTTGAATATAAGCTTGATTCATCCCTGTACCAACCATCGGCTGTGTCTGTTGTTGCTGTAGCTGTAGCTGCGACATATGCTGCTGCTGCTGCTGCTGCTGCTGCTGCTGCTGTAGTTGTGGAGTTTGCTGCTGCATAAGAGGTTGCTGTTGCTGTTGCTGAAGCTGTGCAAGGGGTTGCTGTTGCTGAAGCTGTGGATGCTGTTGTGGTTGAAGTTGCTGTTGCTGCTGACTCGATATCTGTGGCTTAAATACAACCATATCCTGAAACCACAAGTGATTATCGATTCAGTACGTAGGCTTCAGTCAGACAATGAGACCAAGAGAGAACAAGTATGAAGTTATTCAGTGTCTATTTTTAGAAAAGTGAACATAAACTTGCAATATATTACCCCAGGAAAAAGCATTCCAATCAAACGACATGCCTTGTCGGAAACTGAGAGCAGCAATGTCTGAAATGGTAACTGTATAACTGCACACTAAAAATTTCCAAACAAGAAAAACACGAGGAATCCTTGTCAGACTATCAATTGCACAAATTGGAATAAAGACATACTTCATCAAGATAAGTTTCAAGGAAAGAATAAAGCTATTTGTACAATCTTTGTTGACAATCTATGTGTTGTCAATATTCGTGTTGTTGATTTAAAAAACAGTCTTTAAAATGAATGGTGTAAATTCCTGCCAACTCATGGTTGTACATGTAGCACGGTTGTTAAGGAAATAAGTTGAAAAAATAGAGAGATGGTGTGTTGTCCCTTTCACAGTCACACTGAACCAAGCCTCACTCTAATTACAGTGCTCCTTTTCCCACCTGAGAGGGTTGGGGGTGGGAGGAAGAGAGGAGTTGATGACATCCATCTTCAAAACTTATGCTTTTGGTGATTGACTGAGCAGTGAGCATTCCACATGTTAAATTTTCGTGTTTTCAAGCTGTTAAAGCAACAAAACTTGCAAAATTTTGTTTGCTATTTCTGAATCAGCAGACTAGAATTATTTGGTTGACTATCTCCATCATCACTCTTAATCCCCCCACCCCCAGAATCTTTGTTGCCTGTAGTTACATTTAGCAGAGCCCCTTGAGCTTCCAAAGTTGATACCAAAAGGAGGACTACAAATACTTACGGGATGCTAAAAAGCTGCAATACAGTTGAGAGAAGTTGTGAAGGAAGGTCCAAAGGGGTTTGAAGAAAAACAAGCATGTTTTCTCAAAGCCTCAGCAACGTGGCCACTCTGTTTCACCTTGTGGGAGGGCAGAGGGCAAATAAGATAAAGGAGAATTGCCTTATTCTGGTATGAAATCACTATCACTGAATGATTTCTGTCTTCAAGATTCAGGAAATACTCTCTTCATACATTGCAAAGGCAGTACAGAATTGTCAAACTTCCTTCGTTTCACCAAGGATTAATGCTGTATAAAGTAAGAGCAAACATCCCTTCTCAAATAACAAATAGCTTGAGATTCAAGTCAGAAGGTAACAGCTTGTTGTGTTGATGTATTGATTCAAAACTTTCAGTATAAAACTTCTTTGACTAGATAAGGAAAATCATCAGCTTTATCTTCAGGGTTCAATGTAAGCACTCTAATGTTATGTTGCGTAACTAATTCCCCAGATTTTGCTATTTGAGAATCATTCAATTGATGTTTATAAAATGAAGCATACAGCATAAAGCTTATTCTCCGGCAACTCTGGCTTAGTCCATGATGAAACAGGGGAATGCTTTAGTCAATATCTTCTACGTGTGGGCAACTCACTACAGCCAATTTCTTTTCACAATCTGCTTAAATTAACTAAATCATGTTAAAAATATATATAAATGCAGTCATTGTTGAAATTGAAGAGATGGTGAGTTTACAACAGCGAACATTCAGTGGTTTCAATGGCCTTCTTGACGCATAGAGATGCCAAAAGCCTGCTTACAGTCTCAACTAAACTACAGGACAAGCAAGAGTTACAGTACAAAGGCAGTCCCAATTTTGCTAGCTTTCTGGAAGTTAGCCACGATGCGTGTTGAAGGAATGAAATAATAGCCTTTCTTTCAAATAACTTGTAGGATGCATAAAGAGAGCCAAGAAAAATTGAATGTTCTTTGAAAGTTCTAAGCGACAGATAATTCACAAAGTGCCATTCTCCAGCAGACCAACAATAGTCATCAAAGTAAAGTCTCCTTTCAGAAACCCAACGAGCCATGAAAGAGGCTAGAATTCTCCACGAACCTCAATGAAGAAAAAAGATTGCATTGAAATAAATTTGCTTAGTTAATTTTTTTATGAATTCTCAAAATATAGTATTGTAACCTCTAATGTAATGGAAAAAAGAAACATAAATCAAAGAAGAAACCATAAACCAAAGGCAGCTTTCATCTGTGAAGGATATCTTTTGAGAAAGGCTAATGAAAGAACCTACGAACTCACACAATAACTCATACTTGACCCAAATTTCTTAAATATATATATGTACATGCTATCAGTTAATCCAGATTTCATAGACATCGGAGCCTAACAGCTCCTAGAAGCACACCTAAAATGAGAGCCGGACTTGCATGATCATATGGACAGAATATAACATTGTTCAAAGAAGAATATCGAGTGGATATAGTTAAGTACTTCTTAGTCCAACCACCACATAAATTACTATTGTACTAAGAAAAAATGAGGTGCAAAGAATTCAAGCAGAAGACTTTCATCTCATAAATATTTTTCTTCAAGTTCACCAACATAACCTACTCATTTAGAAGGGATTTATATGATGCTCCTTATCATTATTCTCATCGAGGTTTTAAGAAGTGATATCAAGTAATCCAGGTTAGCATAGATAAAACTTACAAGCTTCTTTTCTTGCAGCTGCCCTAGAAACCCATGTTGATTCATTGCACGAAAAACTAGAAAATCAGCCTTTCCAACATACTGCCTATCTCAAGATAAAGACAACATTTTAGGCAAGTAAAATACAAGAGAAAATGATTATTCAACACAAAAGCACATCCAATAAGTGGAATTTACTTGTTATTCATGTGGTCCTGGGATATCAACCGAACTATTTGCATTGTTGGTGGCCAATTTGCAGCAAGCCTGTAGAATGGCCATAATTAGCCAATAGAAGGAAAAAGAAAATGCTATTTAAGTGGTGCTGAATTACCAACTAAAAGATTATGCAAAATTAAAAATAAAAGCATACATAAGCATTATGTCAAAATATCACAAGGTAGAATCACCACTACTATGTTCCTAAAAGTCAAAAGCACTAAATCAATTCAATTTGCCTCATGATGTCGTGGTTTTCTAATCTCCACCAAACTGAAGTGGTAAATATACATCATATTAGTGCATCTTATCTTATCAATTCTTCAGAAATTTCATCTACACTCTTGATTGATTTGAAGATCTAAACTCTTGCTGTTGACTCAAGTTCAGCCTCCAATTTAGGTTTAGTTGTCAATCATGTACATCATTGATCCTATGCACAATATACTTTATTTGATTTCTATTCAATGGGGAATCTGCACTACTAGTTCTATTGTTTAATCTTCTCTCTTTCTTCTTTTTCCATTTTGTTCACAGCACCAGTAGCTCATTCAATTTGAGTCATTTTCTAGCAGGCTGAAAGAGTAATTCACTCTCCGTAGCTTTATGTAGAAATTTCAAATAGGAACATATATACTCCCTTCCACTATCTCAAGTAGCTAATAGTCTCCTCATGCTTTTAGTCATTGACTTTGGTCCCTCTATCAATTGCCAAAAGTGCAATACCTATGTGAAAAGATGAAGTATATTAGGCATTCTTGTTGTTATGACTCATTTTCTCTCTCCAGAACAATTTCATTCCTATATGGATATGGGTTTCCACAAGAACTACTTGAGAAAGAATGAAGATACTACATGATAGATTGGAAGTTCAAAGTGATGGGGCAAAACCCGTTTGAGACGAGTTTTTCTTTGATAATGCAGAATAATAAAGATGAGGAATGTTTCAGATGTCATGCAGAATAATAAGCAAAGAACTGTACAGTATATGGATCTGAAATATTCAAATAACTGGTTAACATTCTTTTACAACAGAAATACAACTGGGAGATTGGGGTACCTTTTTAGATGCCAATCCATCATATGCATGGGAAAGAAGCAGTATGGAAGTGTGGCTAAATGGGAAGGTTTTTGAAATAGGGAAAGTCAACTAATAAATCTTTAGTTCTTTCCTCTTTAACTATAGTTCTTTCATGAGAAACTTTGATGACAAAAACACCTAAAACAGTGGCCTTTTTCTTTGTTACCAGTCCTGATGCAAGTAAATCTAAAGTTCAATCACACGTGGACTTGTTAGTGGGCCTTCCATTCCCAGCTCTTGAATCATGTTGAAGTATTATCACAAAACCTACTGGTGTTAAATGGAAAAAAATATATATTAACGTCCTGGGATATATTCTAACAATAATAGTTGACGCACAGTTGGCCATAACCGCAAGATATTTTGGTGCATATTTCAAGAATTGAAAGGATTTGTGTACACTAGATCATTTTAGAAAGAGGCAAGTAGGAATTTATGGTTATTTTCTCTTTTCATCCTGATCCAGAAGACATACTTCAGATAAATCCACATCTCTACTACAAAATACATTACGGAAGCTACCAAACTTTGAAAGACAGCTTTGCAGCACAAAACCCTTTTTTTCATTAGTATAAATTTGTATAATCTACCAAACTTGCACAAACAGCACAACTCCAGGAATCATGGAATAAGGAGGCAAAATGAGAGAAAACCATCAGAGAATATGTAGACTTACGTCTCAGAAGCTGAAGCGCTTCTATACCCCTGGAACAAGTGAGCAGAATATAAGATTAGAAGTAATGTACGAATGTTTACGCCAAGATATAACCAGATTGTAGCATGCACGATATGCCACATTGTATGAGAAATTTTAGGAGTATCCAGAAAAAGGGATTCCCATCAAATTAACAGATTTAAAAATGAAAAGAACATTATCCATAGCATGAAATCTCTTCTTAGACAGGGAAAACATACCTCCAGTCTGGTGATGAACACAGGCTGGCCTTGTCGCTGCCCAGATAAGTTACCCTGAACCATTTCATCATAAAAATTTTTGAGGATGCATAGCTTTGCAATTACATCAAAGATATCTGGGTAACTTAGATAACAGTCAACAGCACAAAGAAGAACACTTTATTAGAGATAATTTTCATTTACTTTGTTCTCAAGTTCTCTCTTGCTAAATCACTCACCCATTAATGGAGATTACATACTTTCATCTTCATTTTTCTTTTAACAGCTTCAGAAATTATCAGAATTCTCCTTCTCGCATTGGAAAGGAAGGCACCTTACATTATATTTTGACATGAGCAATAGGAGTATGGCGGAGATAATAAGGAATGGGCTAACTGGAGAACATCTTTTCCAGCTTTATGTGGCCACTATAGTATCACAATAGTGAAAGCATAACAGTTGAACATGCAAAGTGAGATCAGAGCGTCAATTCTACTATAGTTCCAATAAATATCTATTCATCTCAATAATGAGCACATCAAAATGAAAACATATCTTAACATATGCTTAGCCTCCATATCGCAAAGTCAAAGCATATGCATTTTCAACCTTGTTTTACATTCAGATATGATTTCACCATTTTGAGACATCGAGTTTCATATTTTATTGTGCTAGGCAGAGACATCCATCCAAGAATGTATGCATTCATTTTATGAGCATTTGCTTCTACTGCTCAATTTCTTTGACTCATGTCAGTGGATTATGTTTTTTCCTCACATATTCTTTCCCCCACCTAAAAACTTTAGCTGTGACATGGTACCCAAATCTTTTTCACTTCTCAATCTATCTTCAACATACCGAGTAATATTTAGTTACTCCCTACTATTCTTCGCTGTGATTACTTTTAACCACCACACTATCATTCGATTATTCCTAAAGCTCTCATTTATTGACCTCTAACTTGGTGAGAGTTGCTGAACGTGGAAGAAATTCAGATTGTAGAGCATTTCCTTTCCATGGTCCACTAGCACACAACAATCACAACAGGTTATGGAATAACACAAGGTACACATTTACATACATTAAATTGTATCTCAATAACAGATATTCCAGTTTAGATAAATGTGTATACCTTTTTCTGGGGAAACCTCATCCAATATCAATCATTACAGATTAAATTAAGCCTTATAAAATATAACAGATAACACTCATTCAAAAACCTACACATACCCTGATGACAGCATCATTTAATCATCCACTTTAATACTATCCTCTGATATTTTGGCCAAAAGGAAAGAATGATACCACCTATGATAAGTCTTTGAAACACAAATTTTCAGCAGGGGCTGCAGTGTCAAAAGTATCTTAACCCAAACATTAAGTATGAAATCACAATTGGCTACGGGTATAATTAGTCAGCAGTGAAAATTATAAAAAATACCCTTTTAAGTGTTTAAAAAATTACCCAGACAAACCATTAAAGCAATTTTTATGTACAGCTTCCCTAAGCAACTTCATGAAATGGTCAAACTGCATTTCTTTTGAGCAAATCTAATAATTACCTCCCAGACTTTCACATATTTTGATTGTGCAGAATTCATTGTACTTGATGTCTGCTGATTCAGGGTCATGTTTGCTGCTGAATTATTGTTATTCATACCAACAGTCTGCATTCCTGGTTGCATTTGTTGAGGCATGCCTGGAGTAGGAATCATCGTGCCAGTGCCAGTGCCAGCACCAGCGCCAGCGCCAGTTGGCATACCAGATGCACCACTTCCATTTATCAAGCTTTGATTCATGACTATTCCACTCTGTACCATTTGTGTGACTGGAAGGTTTCCTTGGCTCATCCCCGGTACCGTTTGACCCATATTAACACTTCCTTGGAGATTACTCATTGGTTGTGACATGCCAATGTTAGGATTTCCAGGCATATTAGAAGCTGTGGAGGTGGTAAATGATGCAGGAGCCGAGTTTTGCGCAACCTGGCCAGTTCCTGTCATTGGCAATGACACAGCAACTGATGCAGCACCTGGTGGCCCCGATGGTATAACATTTTGAGCAGGAGGAACAGAAGATGCCATTCCACTGGATATCATGTTTGAAAGCATAGGTGTTCCACCCATAGATGGAAGTCCAATAGAAGTTCCTCCAGCACGGACCTGACGTGCTTGAGCAACATCATTCAGAATTCTCACATTTGCTGCTGCACCACTCGCTGGACGCAAGGACTGTGTCACATTACTGACCAGAGGTTTCATTTCTTGCACAATCTCATTGTTTGAAATCATTTCTTGAGATGTTGATATGGGTGAAGAAGTTGGTAAGCTTGGAACAGCTTGAGAAGCAGTGTGGGGAACAGAAGAAATGTGTGGAAATGCAGGTCCAGCTATGGAGGTCATGGTGTTGGGCTCCTGAACAAATCTAAGATGGGTCAACTTCCACAACAATTGCTGAGTCGTGGAGATGCAAAGCAAAACCACCTAGCTTTTCCTAGAATGAGTGAACCATTGTTTGAAAGTTATGCATCTTACCACTTTTATAGTTGCAGGAGGGATATTTCCAACAGATATTGGTTGCCGGCCACCCATGACTGATCCATTTGCTGAAGAGGAAAAATTGCAATGTCAGCGGCGTCTATAAGCACAAACGTTAAAATTCTGATGAGAATTATCAAAGACAAATTATTTATATTGATATTGCAACTCTCAACTGTAATAAATCTGGCTGTATATCTTAAGCTTCTAGTTAATAGCTAACATTTTTTTTCCAAACTCATTTTCAACTACACATTCGCCCTTAAAAATAATTTTACATGTAAACTGAAAACTTTTCCTTATTTTCTAACCACACATTCTCTAAAAAAAAAAAATCACTATTCCAAAACAAAAAAAAACTCTCTAAAAAATGGGGCTCAAACAGGGTATTACTATATTTCCTTGACAACCATATTAGGATGGGCAGTTTGGGTATATGTAAACCATATCGTTGTTTACACGAATAAGCAAATGCAAATACTAAATAAAGGGAGAGGATGAAAGAGGAACAGAAACTAAGAATTCAACATGCAAAGTTACCTGCTGGAATAGATGTTGAAGTTGGTCCAGAAATAAGAGGAACAGAAGCCGGACCAGAAATGGAAGGACCAGAAGTCACATCCATTTTCACAGGGCTCTGATTTGATGCCAAATTTGTCACTCCTGAGCGAGTTAAAGCAGCACGTGCCTCCATAAAGTTCTCCGAGATTAGAACAAGAAAATGGGGATTCTTAGAAGTGTCTACTGGCAGATCTGCAGCTCGTGGACTTCGTTTTCCCTTAATCAATGATCAAAATATTAGTATACATGAGAGAGAGAGTTGCATTTCCAGGTATCTTTCAATTCTCATTCTTCCAAAACCAAGGTCTGTCCTTCATTTTAAAATACGTTTGGAACTAACTATATCCATACAGCGGTGAATAAAAACGAGAAACTAGGAGAAAAAGTACCCCTATATAAAGTACTAGGTATCTAGGGATGGCAAAAAAGCTCGTCGGCTCGCACGGCTCGGGCTCGGCTCGGCTCGGCTCGGAAAAAGTCCGAGCTGGGCCCTACTCGGGCTCGGTGGAACCGAGCCTCATTTTGAGGACTCGGCCCGAGCCGGGCCGGCCCGTGTGGCTCGGGTCGGCCCGCAAAAAAAAAAAAAAACCAAAATTTGCCAACTATTCCACTCATCATGAAACTGATAAACTAATTATAAGTGGCAAATTTATCTCATAATGTATCACATAGATTATTTTGAAAAATGGGTAATATTTGTTTGTTTAATATTTATTGTATTATTAGTTTATTACTGTTTTCATTTCTCTAAAACTCTAAGTACCTAAATATTTAAAGTAAGCATTTTCTCATTTACACAAATGTTTATAATACTATATTAAGTGAAATTATTAGTGATATATATTACTTAATTACATTTAAAAATTTAGCTAATTTCATCAATGGTTACTAAAATTTGTAAGAAAATTTAAATCGATCATTAAAAAGATTTCTTACTTTGTTATAATGGATAGTTACTCATTTATAAATCTAACATGTTATCCGACATAAGCCTATAAGGTGCCACAAAAAAAAACCGAGCCAGCTCGGGCTCGGCTTGGCTCGGCCCGCTTAGGCTCGGGCCAAGCCTCATTTTTTTTTGCCGGGCTCAGCTCGGGCCCAAAAAAGCTTGGTCCAAAAAAGCTCGGGCTCGGCTCGAGCTTTTTTTTCCCGACTCGGCTCGGCTCGGCTCGTTGACATCCCTATAGGTATCTGATTCACTCACACTAATCATGTGCATCAGATTAATGTATACCTATTCTAACTAATTTTTCAATTGAGTCAGTATAAGATGATCTATTCACCATTGAAATAAAATAATAGCTAAACAACTGTTTTCATGGTCTATACTAAGAGAGCATGGAGTGACAAATAGTGTAAGGAAAAAGATCAAGATAGTAATTTGTGCAAAATGATAAGCAGAAGAGAACACTAAATATTACCGTTAACACACATGGCAAACAAGAAAAGGAGCACAAAAGTTGAGATTCATTACCGCATTATAGATTGCTCTAATTTTTGGAAGCTGTTTCGGACAGATGACTGAAAGAGAAATTGCACTCTACAAAAAAAAGGATGTTTTTGAACTAAGTAAAATAAACATTTCAGAAGGTAAGCAATTGCAGAAGAATAAAAAATCTTTTCAGTACCTGAGCAAATGATTTTGCTAATGTCTCTGCATCATATAGATGACTTTCTGATTGTGCCTCGATGCTATCGCTTTGGTCCAAATTTTGCAGTTGCGGTCGATAAACTGGAGTGGGTAATGGATAAGGGTTACTTGCAGCAACAAGAATGCACTGTCTCAGCCCATCTACACTTTGAGTTTGGTTTCCATTTGTAGCAGAGAACATCTGAACAATGCACCAAAATATTTTCAAAACATGAAAATATTATTTAAACAAAATGCATAAAATATGCAAGTAAATATGAGATTTAAAAGAAACAATTACAACTTTTTGCATGATCTGATGAGGCACCAATATCATCATATCTTTTCAATAATCTCAAAAAAAGCTGGATATTCTCAAGAATTTTAAGTTCACATTCCATGAAGTGATGAAGGATAGGACATGTTTTAAAGAAGTTTCACAGTAAGGCCGTCAATCAGGAATGCAAGAAAATGACGCCATGGACCAAAGCCTATGAGTGGAAGATTTTTATAAGGGGTCTTGTTGCCACCCTTGAATACAAAATCCCTGTGCTAGATAATAGAATAGTATAGATAAAAAATGGTTTTTCAACTGATACCAAACTGAAGCAAAAACTATTTAAGGCATCACACCAACAGTTCCATTAGAAAAGGCAATGGAGAGAAAAAGGGTGGGGGACAACAGAGGACCAGAAAGTGTTCACCCATCAAAGTATTCCTACTCTTTCATACTGGGCTAGAGTATTGAGAGGAGAATCAGGAGATTGTGCCCCCCAACTTTATTTCGATAACTGACAATCAGAAGAGATTTAGCAGAAGAAACAAGTTACTCAAATAAATTGAAAAGAAAATAGAAAATGCTGAGAAACTTTGTCCCATGCATATTGAATCGAACAAGAAATTCAAAGAGTATTATTGCACTATAAATAAGAACTAAATAGACAAGTTTACAAGGAGGAAGGCATCGCCACACACCATTAGAGCTTCAGCAAGCCCTTCTGAGATGGCAGCATCATTGAAACCACCACCTGAAAAGGGTATAGCTGAAAGCCACTGAAAGAATATGTCAATGTCCATAGTCCAACCACTCCGTCGAACTACACAAGCTGCATGAAAAATCATTTTCAGAAGGAAAGCAAAAAAGGAAAACTACAAAATGTGGGTATAAGCGAAATTACAAGTCCAAGATGGATAATCATCATTGAAGTTGAAATAGCTAGAGCAAAGACTACCGAGGAGAAGAGAGAGTATTAATATAGTAGGTATAACATAAGCGAATAAAACTTTATGACGAGCAAACTACATTCACAAGCAAAAAAAATTGGTTCGTGAAAATAATAAGCCTCTATATCTCATAATTATAAGAGTGATGGGTGTGTGACTACAGAACAACTAAAGATCCTTCAGAGAGGCCAATATAGAAGCATGATTAAGTGGGAAAAAGAAAAATCAAGTTTCTGGCTGATTGCAGCTTCCGAATAGAAATTAATAGGATTCCAGAATCGAAAAGCAATCAGGAAGACAAAACAAGAAGCAAGATTTTTCAAAGTTAATTATGAAATCATACAACAAGCATACATACTAAGAGCATGTTTGAGCCCCATTTTTCTTAAGAATGCATTTTTGGAATAGTAGATTGATGGAAAATGTGTAGTTGAAAAATAAGGAAAAGTTCTGGATTTGCGTGTAATATTATTTTATTGAAGAATGTGTAGTTGAAAAGAAAAGAGAGAAAAATGTATTTTGAAAATAATATGGATCAAACAAGGGCTAAAACCAGCAAAATCTTAAAATACACTAGTGCATCAAATAATCTCTCTCTCTCTCTCTCTCTCTCTCTCTCTCAAGAGAAGGAAGGACGAGAGCAAATTAACCAATGAGGAATCTTTCTAAGACTTATATCAACAGGTAGAAACAGTTACTACAAAAGCCCATGAACATAGCAATAGTGATTAAGGTACGCACCACTATAAGAACCATGAGCGTTGAACATGACCAGAGAGAATGCAACATTGGAAGTAGATGGCTTCTGGAAATTTGATAGAAAGCAAACATAAAAAATTAGCGAATATATATATGAAAAAAAATAATTCACTTTTGCATAAACAAAGTAAATGCTAATGATAATGGAGAAAGAAGCATTATAACTTTCGAAAATTAGCAATATTATATATATACCTGAACCGCCAACTCATTTCCAACAAAACTCCTGCATGTATTTAACAGAAAAATAAAAACCAACAAATATTAAAGGCTGAAGATATTGTCCAGAGAGCAAATGTACTAAATAAATTATGTAAAACCCTCATCATTGATTACTATAAAACAGATCGCCCCAGGTGGCATCAATTGTTACAAGTAAAATAAAATGTCATTTTGTTCATAATTAACTTTGTTAATCTAGCCTAAATTTTGCGCATTTTATTAATAAGCTTCTTTCAATCCAACATAGGATATATAGGGCTTTCTCTCTGTCAAACCTATGACAACGCATGAATATAATACTGGAGTTCCTAACCGAGAGCTGAGATTAGGCACTATTCCTCTTCAAATGATCAGAGGATTCCTAATCCACTAGAAAATTGTAGTAATAATATTATGTTCCTTACCAAAACCAAAACCAAAACCAAAAAAAAAAAAACAAGAAGAAGATGAAGAAGAAGAAGAAAACAAAAATAAATAAAAAAATATGCTTTCTTTGGGTCAAAACAATAAATCCCGGTGTCTGCGTTTATAGTTCATATATCATTCTACAAGAAAAAAAATATGATGCCAATCAGTGACAGACAGAAATAAATTGAACAATGAATAAAATTCCATTTGCTTATCAAGAATACCAAAAGGTAGGAAAAACATATGCGCAAAAGCTATTTATTCAATTCATAGATCAATTCGCCAAATAAACAAAAATGACCGATAAATGGCAGTCTATTTACTCATCAAGAACACAAAAGCATCTTCCGATTCTCGATTAATACATTAATTCTAAGAGAAAATGAGTATAAATATTTCCCAAAAAAAAAAAAAAAAAAACTCTATTGAACCGCGAAAACCCATTTCAGAATACTAATACATTCCACACGAAAACAAACCCATATCCCATAACAATTCGCCCCAATAAGAAAATAAATAAATAACACGGTCACACGTATACACACACATAGAAATCACAGTACGGGGAAATGAAATACCGAATCATCTTGTCGAGGTAATCGGAAAGAATGGTGAACCAGTAAGGGCCCATGGCCGCCGTTCCTTCAACAGCCACGATAAGCTGTTTCTGCGCCATGTACCTGCAGATATTCTCGAAGCAATCTCAACTCTTCAATTTCTTCTTTCTTTCGTCGTTGTTTTTGTTTGAGGCATAGTTGTCTCGATCCGTGCACAGACCCGGACAATGAAGCGGTCAATGGTTAGTGGTTCAATGGGGGACTCAGTGTTAAACCGTCGGTTTTTCGGTCCGTCTGCCGGGCCGAGCGCCATATCGAGTCCCAACAGTTTTCGTGCCATTTCTATTCAATGGGTCCTCACCTTCTAGTAGTGTGTGCAAGTAAATAGTGTAGTATTAGGGGTCATGTGTATAATTAAATGTCATAAATCGTAGCAGACACTTTTCAAAATTGTGCAATGGAAGGATCTCATACGATTTCGACACGTTATTTGACCAAAAAAAAGGAAAGACTATCGTAATTTTGGCCAATCCAACGAAGGGCAAAAATGTCTATTTACCTTTTCCAACTTGTTAAAAAAAATTCGGTTGAGCACCCTTTTGTATGTTATTTTAAAAGGAGAACGAAGATAGTACTTCATACTCTATGACAATGAGGTCCCTAGATCTCATTTTATTATGGGTGTTTGACGATAATGATTATGGTTTCGTGTTCATTTATTCTATTTCGATTTCTATTTTTTTAGGGGGAAATTCCTCCTATTTTAGTATATTGTTAAACCACAGTGGTTGTTTATTTAGCAAAATGAGAAATTTACATATATGAACATGGTAAAGTCAGTTATCTAAACCACAGTGATTATTTTAATTGCTTCGTCTTGAATAATGCTATGAACATGTTGAGTTATTTTAAACTTTATGGTTTATAACTTGCAGCTACATTTATACACACAGAATATACATAAACATTCATAGAAAATATCAACTTGCATTATTACCTCGATTCTTGATATTAAAATACATTTATATTTAATTTCTTAGATTTTTTAGCTTTTAGCAAACCTATATATTTGAGTTTTTTTTTTTCCTTATGTGGGTCGAGCCTCTAAGGTTCGTTTCTCATTTAGGCAAACAACGCTAAATACTTGGCTTTAAATTCAGTTTCTACTTTCCAAGCAACTTCTTCTATTCAATGATATCTCCATTGAATTTAGACAAGTAAAAAAAAATTAATCTTTAATTTTTGTACCTTACGATACAAAAATAAAAAAGCAAAACTTCTTCATAAGATAACTCCTTCTGACCATCTAATATGTAAATACTCATGTTCATAGAAACATGAAAAATATCAAGTACAACTTAAAGTTCAGATGGTAAAGCTAATTGATACGCTGAATTACAATATTGTTAAAAAATATATATATATATATTTAAAGGTCCTACATAGAGCGGTCTTGGCGTTTCCTTCTTATCGAACCTTAGTACATCCTTTTTCAATGCCACCTTTAGAAATACTGTAAGTCTGTAACACCCCCAAATCTAGATACATAGATATGGAAGTATTATCACTCCACTCTCTTTTTAAAATCATAAATATGAAAAATAATTAATGTTTTCTTTTGACATAATAAGTATGAATGACTTATTTTAAAATAATTTATGGTCAACAAAATATAGAACAATTAATCAAATTTTAAATTTAATTACAAAATGAATTCAACATTTAAATATGATAGTACCGAGTCCGTGTCACCAACAAGTTGTCATCTCGCATCATCTTACCTTCATCATCTAAAAATGGAAAGGGATAACGTGGGATGTGATAATGCTCAGTAAGCAAACATCATGCATATGATGTATGATTATGATATGCATATGAATTACTTTAAAATAAAAAATATTTTTCATTATGTATCCCATTTTTTTTTTATTTAAAAACTTAATATTGACGTCGCGAGCTCACTTGGTGTATCGTCTAGCCAATCAGAATTTAGTGGGCAATTATTATTTGGAACTCAGTCGAGTCCTACCGGTAGTATCGTAAAGCAGTTAACATTAACATTATTATTGAAAATTGGTCGGGTATGCCGATCCCCCGTACCCCATTTCTCACTCACAACTTTCATGGTATAGACGTACACCTCGTAATAAAACATTCAAGATACATATAATTAAATAGTCATGTTGCATTATACATTATAAATACAACTTATCCAAACTCATCATTACTTTTTATTTTTATATTAAAATAGGTAAAATATTACTTCGTGGATACCTTTTTCTTCTTCTTCTTCTTTCAAAATATACCTCACTTATTAAAAGCCGACATGTATAAAGTGCTTTACATGATACATAGGAATCGACTAGGGCCATGTTTGCAGGCTCGGCCCTGGCCCAAGGCCACTAAGGCAGTGGCCTTGGGCCACAAATTTTTTGGGGCCACAAAAAAAAAAAAAAAACCCAATACACCATTGGGCTAAAAGCCTAAAATAAATAAACACTTCCAAGCCCACCCAAAAAAGGAAAGCCCAATAAACCCCCCCCCCCAACTTCATTCGTCTTCTTCTTTCTAACACCGTAACTCGCCTCTCGCCTCTCGCCTGAATCTCACGTTTCCTCTTCACCGTCGCTTAGCCAGTTAGCCGCTACATCATCGGTCAAACCTCCGCCGCCGTTCGCCACCAGCCTTCAGAACATCTGGTAAGTTCTGTCTTTCTATTTTCTCCTTCTGAAATCTGTTAGATTTATCTTCCTTTCCAAAAGGGGTTTGTAATTTGTCTTGGCAGCAGCCAATTGCATAGTTGGAAACTGGCGAGCTTCGGAAAGAGATTTGTGAGCCAGATAGTTCCACCTCTTCCGCGTGATTCTACTCTACAGACTACAGGGTAGTCAATTTTCTCTCTCTCAGGTATATTGCTATAGTGTGTATGTCAGTATGTATTTTGGAGCTAAGCTTGATGGTCGATGGAGAAATATAACTACTGAGTTTCTAATTTGTCTTGGCAGCAGCCTTACCAATGCCATGTTTGATTGTTTCAATTCTGATAATTTAACAATTAATTCATAGCATTGTATAATTGTATTTGGCCTATTGGCATTGCTTTAGTATTGAAGCCTTTACTGCATATTGGAACTCATTTGGCATTTGGCAATTTGAATTTGGTAACCTGTACGTGAGTAGAGTTGTAGATTGGTGAAATTGGAATTCCTTAAATTGTATAATTGTATTTGGCCTATTGGCATTGCTTTAGTATTGAAGCCTTTACTGCATATTGGAACTCATTTGGCATTTGGCAATTTGAATTTGGTAACCTGTACGTGAGTAGAGTTGTAGATTGGTGAAATTGAAATTCCTTAAATTGAGATTGGTGAAATTGAAATTCCTTAAATTGAGATTGGTAACCTGTACCTGTAATAGTTTTTTATTATTATTTTAGTTATTTGCTCAATGAGACTTTGTTCTTATCGTTCATAACTACATATTTGTAGCTTATTTATTATTGCTGAGGCCTGAGTGACTAAGTCTTTTCTTGCACGGAGAATTGGAAAAGTTTGAGAATTTTCAGACATATCAAACAGGTTCTATTGCTCTTTGCTTATACCTATGTCTACTAGAAAATTTGAATATGGATGTGCCAAAAGAAAAAGGAAACAAAAGGTTGAACAATTGATTAAATCTCAAGAGGGAGCACTTGATAAGTTTTTTAGTAGCAATAGACGAACACATAACGAGGACGTAGTCATTGAAGAAGAGTTTAATGAGAATGATAATATAAATAATACAGTTGAAGAAGAACGTTGTTTGATCAATGAAGAGGACGAAGAGGTATTTACTGACAGAGATAATGTTGCTTTTTCCCAGGACCTTATTGATCCAGCAAATTGGGGAAATATGAATACGAATTTAAGAGATTTAATTATAATGAAAGGTCCTATAAGAGAGAATGATGTGATTTTTCCGAAAGATGTAGCAAATCGACACTTCTCATACGCACATTTCGTTCGACGATTACCTAATGGAGAGAAGCATGACAGAAAATGGTTGATATATTCAAAAAGTTTGGATAAAGTATTTTGCTTTTGTTGTAAGCTATTCAAGAACGAGGGAATCCGATCTCAATTGGCACATGATGGAGTAAGTGATTGGAAAAATATTGGTGAAAAAGTTAAAATGCATGAAGTAAGTTGTGACCATTTCAATAACATGAATAGATGGATTGAAATGGAACTAAGATTTGAAAAGAGTGAAACAATTGATAAAAGTGTGCAAGAACAAATCAATAGAGATAGAGAACATTGGAGACAAGTATTTCTGAGAATAATATCTATGGTGAAAACTCTTGCTGAACATAATTTAGCATTTTGTGGAGATAATGAGAAGATATACCAAAAAAATAATGGTATCTTCTTAGGTATAATTCAAATGATTGCTGTGTTTGATCCCGTAATGCAAGAGCATGTTCGTCGAATCCAAAATAAAGAGATTCATTATCATTATCTAGGACACAAAATTCAGAATGAGTTGATACTTATGCTAGCAGGTGAGATAAAAAAAACAATCATTAAGAAACTCAAAAATGCTAAGTACTTTTCTGTTATACTTGATTGCACTCCTGATACGAGTAACGAAGAACAAATGACTATAGTATTGAGGTGCGTAGATATTTCAGCAAGTCGAGTAAAGGTTGAAGAATTTTTTTTAGGGTTTTTATCGGTGGATGATACATCTGGTAAGGGACTTTTTGATGAACTTGTGGGTGCTTTGAATAATCTAGAACTTGATATTGATGATATAAGGGGTCAAGGCTATGATAATGGTGCTAACATGAAAGGAAAACATAAAGGAGTCCAAAATAGACTATTACAACTAAATCCTAGAGCATTCTACAGTCCTTGTGGGTGTCATAGTCTTAATCTTGCACTTTGTGATATGGCCGCTTGTTGTTTAAAAGCTGCATCTTTCTTTGGGGTGGTGCAACGTTTATACACTTTATTTTCATCATCTACTAAACGGTGGAAAATCTTCAAAGAGAATGTAAATGGTCTTACCCTTAAGCCTTTGTTACAAACTCGTTGGGAAAGTCATATTGAAAGTGTTAAAGCGATAAGATTTCAAGCTCCACAGATAAAAAAAGCTTTACTTCAATTGGCAAATGTTGATGATCTTAAGACAAAAAGTGAGGCAGAGAGTTTGGTAACACATGAAATTGAGAATTTTGAATTCTTGCTTGGAATGATTATTTGGTATGAAGTGTTGAATAATGTTAACAGAGTAAGCAAACATTTGCAAGCGGAAGACATGCATATTGATGTTGCTATAAACCATTTACAATGGCTCATTTCATTTTTCAAAAATTATAGGGAATCTGGGTTTGAAATGGCCATAGTTGATGCTAAAGAGATTGCAAGTGAATTAGAAATTGAACCGATATTTCGTGAAAAAAGGGTTATACGTAGAAAGAAACAGTTTGATGAGATTTTTTATGAAGAAATAACACAATCAGCTGAAGAGTCTTTTAAGATCAATTATTTCATATATATAGTCGATCAGGCTCTATCATCACTTCAGAATAGATTTGAGCAATTTCAAAAATATGATGATATTTTTGGATTTTTATTTGATGTGAAAACACTTAAATCTATTGATGATGATGGATTGAAGTGTTCATGCATTAACATTGAAAATTATTTGAAGCATAATTGTTGCGTATTTTTATATCGCAAGTGTACGATATCGAACAAGTAATATAGTGGACCTAGGAGTCCGGATTATCGTTCCCACGAGGACTATACTTTAGTCTTAATCTACTTTTCTAACTTCTATTTGATGGAAGTAAATCAAATAAGGAATTGTGAAAGTTGGGAAGATTGGTTTTCTTAAATGAATTAAATGCATAAAACAAATGAAAATTATGATGAAATAACAAACACAAATGGATCAAAGATTCATGTATGTAAGATGTATTAGGGCAAAACAAATTCATCTAATGATCACCTTCATTCCCAATTCAAGATTCTAGCCTAATGTAGTGTTCGGTCGAATTCTCCTACGGTATTCAATTTACCCCTCTCGAGTTCTCATTGAGCCTATTTAACTAATTCAATTCCATATCTCTATGCAAATTACCCTTAGTTAAACGAGTTATGGCACTAGGAATTCATATAACGACCGCAACACTTAGTATAGGTATCTCTACACGTTATACCTCGTTACCGGATTTTATTACACGTTCTAAGTCTCAAACTCACCTCTCGATTCGTAAGAAACTCAATAGATCATCAAATTATTGATCAGGTAATTCAATGCATTGCAATCATAATAAAATCAACACATGGAAGAATAAAACTCAGAATTCATGGATTAAAGAACTAAGGGTCTCAATAGATTACATTATTTGCCCTAATAATGAATTTAGCTACTCATAATCAAAACAATGAAATAAATAACTAAATTCGAATACATCACCGGATTTAAATGATAAAAAGATGGAAAAGAATTAGCTCTTGCACCAAGATCTTCTTCCACTTCCAATCCTTGCTTTGAACTTGAATCCTTCCTCTTCGATCTTGTGTTTTTCTCTTAATGTTACAAAGTGTGGAACCCTCTTTTCAATGTGTGGGAACCCCCTTTTCAATGTGTCCCTAGGTCTATTTATACTTTCATATACATTCTTGGCCAAGTTGGAGTCTTTTTGTGGAGTTTTCGCGGCCCAAACAATAAAAAACCTAAAATCTGTGCGGCGACGGCACTTGAGCGCTACGGGACAGCGCTTGAGCGCTGAAAATCTGTTGAAAATTCAGCATTCAGGCGCCTGAGCGCTAGGTAGGTAGCGCTGCTTGCTGTCATTCTGCGTCCTCTTCCGTATGTTTATCATAACTTTTTCTCTCGATATCCGATTGAGGTAATTCAAGATGCGTTGGAAAGCTAACTCAAAGGGCTACAACTGTTCTTCAGAAGTCGTCTTCAAATTAGATCGTTTGCTATGTCAAATATGGATCACAACATGAGTCTAAAAATCGATGCATAACTCTTTCAATCCTAAATTGATGTGTGATCATATTTTAACGATATTTTATCCATTTGACGTCTTCCTTTATCCAATTGACTCCTAGTACTCTCGAATCTTCATCGTGAGGTTCTACACAACTTTTGAGCATTTTCACTTCAGTCCCCAAACTTTGGATCTTGCCTCTTTTTCGCCAATTTTGTATTCTTTTCTCCAATTCTTCATCTTCCATCTAGTTTCACCTAATAACATATTATATCATCAATTAGACTATAATCTCATTAGAAGAACGACAAAATGTCATTATTTTGGAACCTAAATAAGTGTATAAAATACACTTATCAATAATATGGTTTCTGATATTGATGGGGTAGAATTATATTCTGAATTGAAAGTTTTACGGGAATCGATACCTGCAGAAATTATTGGAGCAATTGATGTGTTGAATTACATTAAGAGAATGGACTATTGTTTTGCAAATGCTTGGATTGCTTATAGAGTATTATTAACTATTCATGTCACAGTTGCCTCTGCTGAAAGAAGTTTTTCAAAGTTGAAGTTGATTAAGTCTTATCTTCGATCAACTATGTCACAAGAGCGATTGAATGGATTAGCTATGATTTCTATTGAAAAAAATGTGTTGGAAAAACTTGATTTAAGTAGTTTGATTACTGATTTTACATCTCAAAATGTGAGAAGGTTAAATCTTATGCTAGCCTAATCTCTCGGGTTGTGGGAGAAGTTTTAACTTGCTATTCTATCTTTTGTTATATAAAGTCTTCTTATTTAATATAAAAGTGTTATTCATTTAAATATTTAAATTTTGCTACGCTTGTGAAAAAATGATTATGTTGAAGGGTCTCATTTCAATTAGTCGCCTAGGGCCTCTAAGTTCTCAGAGCCGGCCCTGCATGTTTGGATACTCTTAAACGCTTTAATGGTAAGTATTGCTATTAATCAAATTGACAAGAATTATATCTATTCTAAAGAATTCTTACAACCTAATTTGATCCAAAAAAATTATCTTATAAACTAATATTTTTGAAAAATAGATTAGATTTAAGATAATAGTGTGTAGAAATCAATTGAGAGGGATTCAATATTTGTAAATAAAACGTTTATATTTCTCCTCTATACATATAAGTTATAAGTTTGATAAATAAATATAAGACTTGACTTTATTTAATTACTTGTTTGTCTTTAAGGGGACGAATTATCATATAGCAAACACTCATGTGACAATATAGACACAGGAAAGGACCAAACCAGTAACTGAAGCAGTGAATTAAAAAAAAAAATAGATTTCTTAGAAAATAAAGAAGAAAGTGATAGGTAATGTGGTTTAATTAAATACGTAAAGGGATAATAACATGAAAATATAATATACATACAAGTGTGTGAAAATGGAGCCGATAAGTATTCATATAATTCAAACAATGAAGAATGAATTCATCATGACATAAAGCATAAATTCATGGACGAGAAAGGTAACAAGAAAGATTAATAATTTCTAGTACCTTGTGTGCAAGTCTTAAAATCCCAGAAGATGAAACAATAGAAGAATATGAGTGTTTTCTTTGGTTGGACAGTTTCGCGGTCATAATGAATGAAAGGAAGACTTTATTTTGTATTGAGATTCTTAGTATTAGGAAATGTATTGCATTCTAATAATAAGTCTACTAATAAGGGAAAGCTTTTGGTACATAATGAATAAAATCTAAATTGTCCGATTTCATTAGCTGGTCTAAACTTATTTCTTGCTTAATTATTGATCAAATTAAGAAAATAGAATTTACTTAATATAAAGTTATGAAAGTCTTCAAGTAAAAGTCTAGGTTTATTCATATAAAAGTGGAAAGTCATAAAACCATAACCATACAATTAAATGAATATATTACGGATTTTTGCTAGACAGTCACCAATGGTTAGCTCGAGTTACAAAAACAAAAAACTACATCGTTAGACTGTCGCCCATCCTTCGCTTGAGCGACAACCTGTCACTTGATCGTCGCTGAGCTCTTGCTCGAGTGACGGGGTTATACGATTTTTTTATTTCACGTTTTAAAGGTTTTTTTTTTTGCCAATCTATTTTCTACCCTACGTATAAATATCAAACAGTCTCAGAACGAGATTTTCTCGAGGTTGAATATTGTGCTTTCATATTGTCTTCATCTTTGAAACTTTCAACGTTCGTGTTTCTTTCAACATGTGATATTGGCCATTGTAGGGTTGGACATGAGTTGATTCGGTTCGGTTCGGTTTTGAAAAGAACCGAACCGGTCCAAAATTTTTGGGTATTTAATAAATGGAACCGTCAGGTCCAAATATAATTATGGAACCGTTCGAGTTCGGTTCCATTCGGTTCGATTTTGTTCGGTTTCGTATCATAATAAAATTCTTTAATATTTACAACAACACTACATAAATACAACTAATGACATCTTCATACGTAACTTTTACAAATTAACGTAGTCCGGTTTAAAAATACATAAATAATAAGCTGTCCAATAAAATTAATTCGATTAATACAAATACCAAAAAGTAGATACTAATATTAAAACATCGATGATCCATATCAATAATCAATTTGCTTTAAGCAGTTTGCATAAAAAAACGAAATATAAATTAAAAGTTATCAAAATAAAATATTTTTTTAAGTATTGGTAATACTTACCAATTATTTGATTTAATCATCAATTGCTTGACTTGTCATAGTAAGAAACTCTACAAGTATAATTGAAAAAGCACAATTAACAAATATAAATAAATTAAAAATTGTTCAACTAAAAAGATTTAATAATAAGACCCAAAAGTTAGGCTAACAAAGTTACAAAAATGATTAATTTGTTAATTTGTTTTTAAAAAAAATTAATTAATTTAATATAAAAAAATTTAAAAAAAATTTAAATTCGGTTCTTCGTCTAGAACAAAGAATCGACTCAAACCTTTCGGTTCTCAATTCGGGTACCCGTTCGAATATTTAACTTATAAAGAACTGCTCGATTCAGGATTTTTGTCCAGCCCTAGGTGAGGCTGAGCAGAATAGCGATTATTCTGCAGGCTGAGATCAATAGACAAAATCAGGGAATAAAGTAAGAGAAACACCAAATGAAACAATAAGAAATCTTTATTATTCAACAATTGAATGAAAAATAACCCACAAGTCGGGTTATATAGTCGAATATGTGAAATTAGTGAAAATTTACCAAAAATTGTAAATTCCAATTTTACTACCAAAATAACATGCTTAATAAAAGAAATAACATCACCAAAATCCGATTCAAATCGAGCTCTTATTCTATGTCAAAAAGGTAATCGAAATATTACCATAAATGATAAAAAATTACTTAAATTGATGATTCGAAAAGGAAAACAACTGAATTCGGTTTCGACAAAAGACCTTTTCGGATTGGGGTCATAGGCGTGATTTTGACAACCGTAGCAAAAGTTATGGCCAAAATACCGAAACATGCGCGTAGATAGCCCCAATTAGGAAATAATGTCAATTACTTGTCAATCTTGCGCTTATCTGCCAACTCATGGTATCTCAGCGCCATTAACGTACTATCAGACAGCTCGACCTCGTCTAACTCGGATCTTCCTGCATCACTAGGCCCTTGTGACACCATCATTAAAATGATAAATTGCAGCAGCCTTCCTCGTTTTATAATTCTATTTACACTTTTTCTCTTTCTTGTCATTAAGCTTCAAAATCTTTTTCTGTTGGGCATGGATGGTCTTCAATAATGGTTTCTACGCAAATAGATTATTAACATATCATAAAATGTAAATTTTGCTCTTAGCTAAATACATAAAAATAAATAATGTTATTCAACGCATCATCACCAATAATACAGATGACATGAGACTTTTGATTCATTATCGAATGATTTAAAATGTATTACAAAATCATTGAACAATGAATTAAAGCCCTACTATCATCCAGATCTCATAATGATAACTGTTGACACGCTAAAATGCAGCCCAAAATCGAGAGGAAGTCCAATTGATAAATCCAAGGTAAAGGTCCAACAGAAGCCAATTAAAAGGCCCAAGAAGAAACGCCCAAGTTGAAGGCCTGTGGAAAATCCTGAATATTGGAAGCCCAAGAACAAAGGAATACCATCGCCCCAAGGTTGTAGGACGACCAGAGGCCGAACGAAGATGATATGGCACAATCGCCCAGAACGACAGCCTCATGGTCGCCCAGAACCCCAAGTCGCCCAAAATCAAACAAGTCTAAAGGATACAGTTTGGAAGCGGTTGGCAAGTAAACCCGGCACGATCCCACGATCCAGGAAGCAACAAAGGTAGTGGCAGCGGTTACTAAGCAACTACTCCCCGAATTAGTGATTCCCCACTAAAAGAGTGGGCGGTTACGAAGAACACGAAGCAAGTCTGAGCAGTTTCGATAACCAAGGGACGCTCAAGAAGTATAAAAGAAGTAACGTCATAGAAGACAAAGGACCCGAATCAAAAACTCTCTACAAGAGATCATGTAATTTTCATTTCTTAGTTTAAATTTAATCCTTTTTCAGTACTCGTGTGCTTGCGCCCCTTGGAGGCGTTTTGTCTACTTCCTAATTGTAATCCTTCACTGGCATACGCACCCCTTTTTGGGACTTTGTCTCAAGAGGTCTGTTCCTTACACAATCGTCTGACCCCTCTTTCTCGTAATTGTTGGCGGGTTGCAAAACGCGCGAAAACAATTTGGCACGCCCGGTGGGACAGTTGGTGTTTGGTAAGTGAAGATACAAAAAGAGAAAAGATATCATGCCTCATAAAAATTCCGATAAAGAACCAGCAAGTCAAGGAGTAGTCCAGTCTGTGGTTGAGCGATACGAGGAGCAACAATACTCTCCACAGACAGATGGACAAAATCCAATCAGTCACAGCCGCTACGAGCCAATGACAGAATTGAGCCCTCGCACAATGCGTGCATTGCTGGGAGAACTCACGCAGGATGTCGTTGAACAGGTAAATCTACGTAGCATTCATAATATGGAGAAATTTACCCAAAACGAGAATAGGCATTTTGATAATATGGCTAAACAACTAAATACGTTGAATGAAATCATGAATAAGTTGGTAGGCCAAATATGTCAACCTGTCATGCCTATAGATAATCACTTCCAATCTAGGACTATCGTAGGGCATACCTCGCCATACAATTCTCTTGGTGTAAATTCTGGCCCAAGTTTGGAGCCACCTGTTGGCCCTTCTACTTCAAACCCGGGGGGAAATGGAACCATAAACGTGAATAATGGTAACACTACGTCCAACCTGGGGGGTAGTACCACCATCAGAGACAATGTCCCAAATATTGGACAGAACGGGTTGCGTACGAATGACGGTTTGAATACTCAGTTTACCGGTTATAACAACCTGAATAATGGCACTTTTATGGCCAATCAAGGGCAGCCCACTAGACCTCCCACGAATCAGCCAGTAAATCAACCAATGGGGAACCCATATGACCCTAACGCCGTGCTAAGAAACCAAATTATGGAAATAGTACAAGATCAAATAGCAGTTGGGGTACGTCCGGTGATTAGGCCAATTTACACCAAGCCATACCCTGATTGGATAGATCAGGCATATCCATGGCCTAGAGGGTACAAAGTACCGGAATTCTCACTATTCACTGGCCTGGGAGAAGTATCTACACTAGAACATGTAGGGAGATTCACGTTGCAAAGTGGTGAGGTGAATGATTACCATAAGTTGAGGTTGTTCCCAAGTTCCTTAACAGGAGTAGCTTTTTCTTGGTTCATTAATTTGCCAGCAAACTCTGCCCAAACTTGGCAACAAATGGAGCAATTATTCCATGCTCAATTTTATAAAACTGAGTCCGAAGTTACACTGGCCGATTTGGCGAATTTACGTCAATTGCCTAACGAGTGGGCAGAAAATTTCCTACAAAGGTTCAAAACGGCCAGAAGTAAATGCTTTGTGCCATTACCTGAAAAGGAATTTGTCAAAATCGCACAAAGTTGTTTAAGCTTTGATCTAAAGAAGAAATTCCAAGATAGAGAATTCCCAGATTTATTCCAACTTAGCGCGAATGTCGTTAGATATGAGCGACTGGTAAGAGAGGAAGAACAAATGAAAAATTCCAGTAAAGGGACTTATTATAAAGACCCGAATTTCAATGTTCATACTATCGATGATGGTTATTATGACCAGACCGAAATATGCTTGGCTGAACTAGTAAAAGGAGAAGCATATACTTGTCCTATGTTAGTTAAGCCAAAAATAGTAGGCAAAGATGAACCTGCTAAAGGTGAAAACAGAAAAACGCGAGCGTTCTCATTCGACATAACCAAAGCTGATCTTATATTCGATAAATTATATAAGGATAAGCAGATAAGGTTGAGCGACAAACATAAATTGCCCGACTCTGAACAAATTAAGGGTAAAAAGTACTGTAAATGGCATAATGCATGGTCACATGCGACTAATTATTGTATGGTTTTCCGCCATGTGTTGCAGGATGCCATCGAATCAGGACGAATTACGTTCGAAGAAAAGAAGAAGATGGCGGTGGACGAAGATCCATTTCCACGGCCACTAGCAATGAATATGATAACGACTGGCTTGAAAAATAAACTGCCAAGGTTTAAACTGGTGATTGATGACGAAGAAGAAGAACCCAAACCGCTTCCCAGCGTGTTTGAACGCATCAAAGGGAAAGAGCCCAAGCAGGGCGAAGATATTCTGTGCGACAGGTGTAAGCACGAGTTGAAGGCGAATACAGGGTCATCAATGACGCGGCCATCCCATTATCGGCCTGATTTCGTATCAGTCGCTCAGCCTGTCAGGGAGCGAAGAATGCCGTTGTATGGAGGAATGCATAGAGAAAGGGGGTTTGGGTCGGCCGGTCAAAGAAGAACGTTTAGGCCGCAACCTCACCAGCCCAATGTATGGCATTCGTTCCAGAACAACGCAGGAAGGGTAATGCCGTTCAATGAAATGACCAGAACCCAACAAAGGCGTTACCAACGTAATTACGGGCGGATGATGAGGCAACAGCAAGGGAATCACGCCCTAGAGCGCCCAAAACGCTCAGAATAGCCAACGAAAACGTTTTTGAAGATAGCGAAGAAACAGGCACTGGTGAATCAATGGGAGATTTGCCGGAAAGCTCATCTGGTAGATCGAAGTTTGAGCGAGACAGGAAAGATGAAGATGATCCCGAACAACCTCTAACTATCCAGTTTGGCACATTACCTCCCGTCCTGGCTAACAACTACTTGTTGGCCGATGAATTCAAAAGCAAAGGAAAAGAGGATAATGAGGAAGATGCCTGCGTGCTAATCTGCGATGAAGGCCAAACTTCCAGAGAAATGTATGATGATGGCGAGAACGATGGTATGACAGATGTTGAAGAAGAGATTGATTTAGAAGCAGAAAGACGGAAAAGGGGAGTGTCGCGCAACACCCTGTTGAAACAATTGCACCAGGAAGGGGTCCGTGAAGTGGATCTATTGGGAGAACCATCTGGTCGATCGTTTGATTTCTATGTGCTGTATGGGACGCCAAAAAGGAAAAAGAGGGTACCTCGCTCTGAAAAGTATGGATCGCCCCCTAGAATAATGCCTCCTCCTACAAATTGGGTAACTGAAGAAGAAATATTGGGAAAAGAGAAGGAAGAGACCCAAGGAAAGAAAGCTCAGTCCGATGTGCTGCACGTTGATCTATCACCAAGAGATAGCCCGCCAGAAAATAGGCAGGAAGTGGAAATAGACGCTGCTGAAAAAGTCATCTTCAACAAACCAGCGACGAAGTTAACCAAACACTTAAGGCCACTGTACGTCAAAGCTTTGGTTAATGGTGTACCAATAGTAAAAGTACTCATTGATAACGGAGCGGCTATAAACACCATTCCAGCTAGAATGATGAGGAAATTTGCTAAGACAGAAAGCGATATGATCCCGACGGAAGTCATTCTTACAAGTTTCAATGGTGGGGCAACATCAGCAAAAGGGGTTATGCCACTGGACATAACGGTAGGAACAACCACCAGGACTACTGTTTTCTTCGTGATAGATGGTCCTACCAACTACAATGTGCTACTAGGAAGGGATTGGATCCATGGCAGTCGATGTATTCCCTCATCACTCCATCAATGTTTAGTCTTCTGGAACGACAAAGGGGAAGCAGAGGTGGTACAGGCAGACCATAGGCCCTTTGTCGCGGAAGCGAATTCAGTGGAGAGATTCATGTATGAAGGGAATTATGGGCCCGTCAGAGTTGTTCAAGATGGGGAAGAAACTCAAATTACTGCCCAAAGCGAAGAGCCTTTCTCAATGGATTCACTCACTGAAATGTTTAATCAAATGAGGCCAAACATAGTGGCCTTGGAAGAGCCAGTAATTGGCAAAAAAGAAGCCAAACAACCTTAATGAGTGTTCAACAACAAAAACAAAAGGCCGAAGTTCAGGCCTTCAGAGCCAAGTTAATGGCTTTCAATAAAGAGTGTGGACGGATAAAGAAAGAAGAAGCGACGTTAAAGATGCTGAAGGACAAATTGATAGTGTCCGAAATGGAGCAGAGCTTGGATTGGGAAGTTCATAAAGTGGATTGCCTGGAAGAGCAAAATTCTCTGAGCGACGTGGATGATGAAGCGACGAAGATCCCTAAGTCAGGATATGCGCAAGCTCAAGACCCCTTGGTCAAAGTTAACATTGGTGAGGAAGGAGAGGATCGCCCAACGTTCGTCAGCCAAATGCTGCCTCATGAGGTTAGTGACCGATTAATCGCTTTATTGAAAGAATATAAAGATTGTTTTGCTTGGGAATATGAACACATGCCTGGTTTGGATAAAAACTTGGTAGAACATAGGTTGCCGACTAAACCAAATTTTAAGCCTCATAAACAACCTCCTAGACGTTTCGCCCCCAATGTATTGCCAGAGATCAAAAAAGAAATAGAGCGATTGTTAAAAGCGGGTTTTATTAGAACGACCAGATATGTGGAGTGGTTATCCAATATAGTGCCAGTATTAAAAAAGAATGGCAAGTTAAGGGTATGCATAGATTTCAGGAATTTGAACTTGGCTACTCCCAAAGACGAATATCCAATGCCTACGGTAGACTCTCTAGTAGACTCAACTGCAGGACATGTGATGTATTCTTTTATGGATGGATATTCGGGATATAATCAAATCTACATAGCCGACGAAGATATACACAAAACTGCCTTTAGATGCCCTGGGTCTTTAGGGTGCTTTGAGTGGGTAGTAATGCCGTTCGGATTAAAAAATGCGGGGGCAACTTATCAAAGAGCAATGAACCTCATTTTCCATGATATGATAGGCAAATTTGTGGAAGTTTATGTAGATGATGTAGTGGTCAAATCTGTTAAAGAAGAAGACCATTTTGAACAACTGCGATGTTCATTCGAACGAATGAGGCAGCATAAACTAAGATTGAACCCTTTGAAGTGTGCGTTTGGCGTGAGTGCATGAAATTTCCTTGGATTCCTGGTACATAAAAGAGGGATTGAACTTGATAAGAATAAAGCGAAGGCTATTTCAGAAGCTAGGGCTCCTAACAACAAAAAAGAACTGCAAAGGTTTTTAGGCCAAATCAATTTTCTAACACGCTAAAATGCAGCCCAAAATCGAGAGGAAGTCCAATTGATAAATCCAAGGTAAAGGTCCAACAGAAGCCAATTAAAAGGCCCAAGAAGAAACGCCCAAGTTGAAGGCCTGTGGAAAATCCTGAATATTGGAAGCCCAAGAACAAAGGAATACCATCGCCCCAAGGTTGTAGGACGACCAGAGGCCGAACGAAGATGATATGGCACAATCGCCCAGAACGACAGCCTCATGGTCGCCCAGAACCCCAAGTCGCCCAAAATCAAACAAGTCTAAAGGATACAGTTTGGAAGCGGTTGGCAAGTAAACCCGGCACGATCCCACGATCCAGGAAGCAACAAAGGTAGTGGCAGCGGTTACTAAGCAACTACTCCCCGAATTAGTGATTCCCCACTAAAAGAGTGGGCGGTTACGAAGAACACGAAACAAGTCTGAGCAGTTTCGATAACCAAGGGACGCTCAAGAAGTATAAAAGAAGTAACGTCATAGAAGACAAAGGACCCGAATCAAAAACTCTCTACAAGAGATCATGTAATTTTCATTTCTTAGTTTAAATTTAATCCTTTTTCAGTACTCGTGTGCTTGCGCCCCTTGGAGGCGTTTTGTCTACTTCCTAATTGTAATCCTTCACTGGCATACGCACCCCTTTTTGGGACTTTGTCTCAAGAGGTCTGTTCCTTACACAATCGTCTGACCCCTCTTTCTCGTAATTGTTGGCGGGTTGCAAAACGCGCGAAAACAATAACCATTAACAATGAATAACATTCAACATAATAATGATAATAATAACTTTTTTTCACTCCGAATTATATACCATCAGTTGTCAACCTCTACCAATCAACAAGTCCTAAAACCCTACATAGAGATGGCAACAAGGATGTAGTGGACCTTCACGTTCCATGTTCCATCAAGATTTTCACAGCCCATCACCGCTCTCAATCCCTGCATAAGACGTGGTGGGTGGGATACACTAATTTTTTTAAATATAAAAAAAGAAGCATCAATTTTTTTAAACAAACATATAAGGGTCAAAGAACTTTTAAAGAAATGTACGATAAATTAAAAATAATGGAAATCTACAAAAATGAATACAAAGTGAGCACAATAGTAATACAAAATATATACATCAGATTTTTGTTTATCTAAAATCGGAAGATTCCCTGATAAGGAGTGTGACTTTTGAGAGGAGAGATTTGTGACGAGATATGAAGGGAGAGCGGCGGAGAGTTGTGCTTGTGAAATTTCTTGTGATATAAAAGAATGTTTGGACTGAAATTGTAACAATGGGCATACGTTAAGGACTATAAGTGCAATATATCAATATCTCCAGCTGGGGTGCCATACGGATACATCTCTCTCTCTCACCGTCCATATCAAATGAAATGATATCTCACTTTCGTGGACTCGTATTGGTTGTAGTTGCAGTCAATTCAAAACCCTGAAAAAGAACCTTCCAATTGCCTAATTATTATCGATACAAAACCCGCTAATTGCAATTAATTTTTGATGAATGACACCATGAGCGACTCTCAGTCCTCCTCCCTTGGGCCCCCGCAGTCGGTACATTTAATGTGTTTGTTTGTGGGTTTCGAATTGATTAGGATTTAGTGAATTTTTGTGACAGTTAGGCTTGTGACTGGTTAAGTCAATTGCCGCTGCTTGTTTGTGTTTGATTTGCGGAAAACTAGTGAGATTATGTGTGCTTCTTTGAAGTGAAGAGGAGCAGAGATCAAATATCATCACGATTGGGGAAGGAAGAAAAACAGGAACCCGCGGATTTACCCGAAATTCAAATGAGGACGACACTGTTTCATTTCTTTTAAAATTGTGCAACATACATCCAAAACACGTTTTCTATTGTTATAACTAACAGTTGGAGGGAAGAGTGAAATGTATTGATGGGTCTCCAGTCCTTTTCATCTCTTCTAGATTCTCATATTCTTCTCTTTTTCTCATTTAGTTCTTATTTCAACAATTAATTTCAGTTCATTAATAAAATATCAGCTAGATTATTGAATTCCAGCTAAATTCTACTTTTGTGCGAGTAAATTGTGAAATTTGATACCTAGTTTTTGTTGGAAATCTTACAACCATTACAATTGGTATCAGAGCAGCTACGATTTTGGATATGGATACTCGAGCTAAAGTAGTAGAACTTCTATTGATGTTGGAATTTGAGTATTGATGTTGGATTTTGACTATTGATGTTGGAGGGATTTTGAATATTGATGTTGGATTTTGAGTATTAATGTTGGATTAATGGATTTTGATGTTGGATTTTTGAGTATTGATGTTGGATTTTGACATAACATATTTAAGAGGTTTGTTATCTACTATAGTCATAGAGCATATATTCTGAAAATTATAAATATGTTCTCTGTCTTGTCATTAATTGTTTTTGGCCTAACATATTCAAGAGGATCATAATCTACTATCAAACTAACATTTGAAGAAGAAAATGTAAAATTATAAATATGTTCGCTGACTTTATACAAGCATTTTACTGGGAAATCAAAACAGAATAAGGTCCACGTTCACCACATCTGAGAACGTGGGAAGTGATCTAAGACCAATTCAAAACAAATAAATTACCATAACAACCAGGGCATTATTAACAGAATGTGTAAATGACAAAGCAACAAACAAGGATAATTTCTAATGACTTTTATCTTTTAAAGACTCTAATACTCCAACATTCTCCCTTAAACTGAACTGAACTGCACAAGTACATTCGGTTTACTTCAGACATCAAACACAAGCCAAGTTTATCTCGCAGCTTCAAGAACACCTCTAGTTTGAGGGGTTTAGTCATGATATTAGAAACTTGCTCTTGTGTAATGCATCAATTCTACTATCCCATCTCCAACATTCTCCTTTTATGTTTAATCTTTTCATTAAAATCTCCAACATGATTGATTTTTATTTTAGGGACTTCTAACATGATTGATTTTTATTTTACTTTTGTATCAGTTATGGAAAAATACTTTAAACGTAAATCTATGATTTCTCGTGATGAGCAAAATACCGATGAAAGGAATGTTCGAGATGAAAATGATGTTGATGTTGGAGAAGTTGGGGATGTTGGAGAAGTTGGGGATGTTGAGAAAGCTGGGGATGTTGATGTTGCAAATCTTATTGCTGATCCTGGATTGAGAGTTCCAATACAGAATTATGATGTTAATGTTCGAGACGTGATTCGAAGAGCGTATGTGCAAAAGGGTCCTTGCCAGCCTCGCATTCATGCATTTCCATCCACAAGAATGGGTAACAAAGATAGACGATTTTGTGTTTCATGGTATGATGAGTATCCTACTTGGTTGGAATATAGTGTAGCAAAAGATGCAGTTTTTTGTTTTTACTGCTATCTTTTCAATTCGAGTGATTGTTCTTTTCTTAATGATGGATTTTCAAATTGGAAAAAGAAAGAACTTCTTAGAAAACATGTTGGGGCATCAAGTAGTGCACACAATCAGGCTCGAGTTCAATATGAATCGTTCAAGAATCAAGAGCAAAGTATTCGATCATGTCTCGTTAAGCAATCTAATCAAGCTCGATCAGATTACAGAATTCGATTGAGTGCGTCAATTGATTGTGTTCGATTTCTTCTACGACAAGGTATGGCTTTTCGAGGACATGATGAATCTGAAGATTCAAACAACCAAGGAAACTTTCTTGAACTACTACATTGGTTGTGTGATCATAATGCTGAGATTAAGGCCGTTGCTTTGACGAATGCACCTGAGAATTGCAAATTGACATCACCACGAGTGCAGAAAGATATTGTGAGTGCTATTGATTCTGAATGTTTAAATGTGATTATGAAAGATGTTCGTGATAGTTTCTTTTCAATTTAAGTTGATGAATCTCGAGACATTTCAGTTAAGGAGCAGATGTCGACTGTCATTCGTTATGTGAAGAATGAACATGTATTTGAAAATTTTGTTGGTGTTCAGCATGTTTCGAGTACCACAGCTATCTCACTTAGGGGTGCAATTGATCAATTCTTCTCAACGTGGGGCTTAAGTATATCTAATTTGCGAGGTCAAGGATATGATGGAGCTAGTAACATGCGAGGTGAGTATAATGGCGTCAAAACACTTATTTTGAAAGAAAACCCAAGTGCATACTATATTCATTGCTTTGCTCATCAACTTCAATTAGCTCTTGTAGCTGTGGCACAAAAACATTCGAAAATTGAAACTTTTTTCACTACAGTACATAGATTGGTGAATATTGTTGGTGGATCGACTAAGCGGAGTGATCTTATTCGAGAGAAGCAAATGTTGAAAGTCTTGAATCACTCAGTGTTGGTGAATTATCAAGTGGACGAGGTCTTGATCAATAAATTATTCTTCAACGTCCTAGTGATACACGTTGGGGCTCTCACTATGGTTGTTTAATTAACTTGATTCTCATGTTTTCAACCGTAGTCGACGTTGTTGAGATGATTGCGACCGACACTACAAGTACCGGAACAAGAGGTGATGCTTGTATTTCACTTGAGTTGATGTTAAAATTTGAATTTGCATTTAATCTACATCTCATGAAAAAGATTTTGGGGATTTCAAATGAATTGTCGAAAGCATTACAACGAAAAGATCAGGATATTGTCAATGCCATGAGATTGGTACAATTGTGTAAATTACAACTCCAAATGATGAGGGATGATGGATGGGAGTCTTTTCTTGAAATTGTTTGTTTGTTTTGTGAAGCTCATGAGATCAATGTTCCCAATATGGATGATAAGTTCATAACTGTAGGTCGTTCCCGGCGTGAGACAGTGACAAATTTGCATCATTATCGTGTGGAAATGTTTTATGCTATCATAGATATGCAACTTCAAGAGTTGAATGATCGTTTTTCTGAGGTAAATAGTGACTTGCTCATTTGTGTTGCTTGTTTGGCTCCACATAACTCATTTGATGTTTTTGACAAGAACAAAGTGATTCGACTATGTCGGTATTATCCGACAGATTTTGACGCAGGAGATATCTCAGAACTTGATGATCAATTAGATACATATATTCTTGACATGCGTACATCCGAAGATTTTGAAGGATTACAAGGCATTAGTGATCTTGCACAGAAGTTGGTTGCTACGAAGAAACACGAAGTGTATCCATTGGTTTATAAGCTTGTGACATTAGCCTTAGTTCTTCCCGTTGCTACTGCTACAGTCGAGAGATCATTTTCTGCGATGACTTATGTCAAAAATCGATTGCGCAATCGAATTGGAGATCAATGGTTGAATGATTGTTTGATTGCATATATCGAGAAAGATGTATTTGATAAGATTGAAAATGATGTAATTATGGAACGTTATCAAAATATGAGAACACGTAGAGAACAATTGTAATAAAATATGTCTTACTTTAATTTTTCGTTATTTTTTGAAAGTTTGATTGTGCCCCCCCAACATAAAAAGTCTGCGTCCGCCCCTGGTAGAAGAACCCCTTAAAAAAATGGATAGGGAAGTTGAAGATTTGGGTGAAACTCTCCAAGGAGTGGGTAACAAAGTAGAGACCTCAGATCAAACATTGAAAGCCTGATAGGGGAGCTGAATTCCAAACACGAATCACTAGTAGCAATGATGGCCCAAATGATGGGGTAAAAGGGAGAACCTAAAGATAAACAGAAAATGAGTTCACCAGTGGTGAAGGATTGCTCACACCACGTCTGGGATCATCATCGGGAAGTAGTACCAATGGCAGTGATATGAGAGGAGGAGTTAAGTTGCCTAAGATTGACTTGGAAAAGGGCATAGAGAATGGTTAAGGCTCGAAAATATTTCCAAATCCCTGATGAAGTGAGAATCAGTGTTGCTGAGATATATTTGATAGAGTTGGAGATGTGGCATGTAAACTAGCCCTAACACTAGAACTTTTAGTGTCTTTCCTGTATCAATGTTGCGAAAATACTTATAGGATTCCATTCATGTGATCAACATTAGACTTTAGATGTACAACATGATTTAACCTGTGAAGATATACCAATAGTGATATTAGACAGAAAGATTCATGTACTAAGGGACGGGAAGTTATATGGTGTAACCTGGAGTGGAAGAGTCAACTTGGAAAAATGAAGTGGAGATGAAGGCCAAGTATCCCAAAATGTTGTAGAACCTCGGTTTTTTTAATTTTTTTTTTGTTGCATATAATTTATTTACCAATTAATAGGATTTCCATGTCTAGTCAAATTATTATGCAAGTCAATTTATTATGTCCCAACAGTTAATTAGATCTATATGATTTTTTTTTCTTAATAGTTAACTATTGAAAGAATTAGAATTACCCTATCAACATTAGGCCCATTTTGAAGCTCACAATAAATAGCGAATTATAGACTTAAGAGAGAGTTCATTTGAATAAGTTAAACTTTGAGTTATAGCCAATTACGTAGACTAGCTATTTAGTTAATAATACTAGTTATCGATTTAGACTAAATTACTATAGTAATATTAGACTCATCTAATGTATTGTAATTAATTATCTATATTAGGATTGAGAAGAAGTCAATTTGGATAAGATCAAATCAAGATTGAGCCTATCAAAGAAAATAATAATTAGGATTTTAGAAAAATTATAATTCCTTTGATTAATATTTCGGCCATTTTGGATTCGAATAGAAGTTTGATTATTTGTTTATCTAAGCATTTTGTTTGTATTTGAATAAAATACGACTAATGCATGATGTTACGTTAAAAACTACAAGCGTACGATATCGTTGTACAAGTAATAAAAATAGTGAGTTTCGAGTTTATAGTTCCGATGAGAAATAAAGTTTAAAATATAGTTCAATGGTTACTATAAAATTCGAGTAAGTAGTGATAGTAAAATAGTGATTTTGTGGTTATTTATACTACTTCTAATCTATACTATTAAAGTAAGTAAATTGTGGTTTTATCGAATGTGAATGCTTGTATTGGATTCATGATTTCCCTTATTTTCATCTACTCCAATTTTCAATTAATAATCTAGTTAACTTCATGTATTTTTGACAACTGATAACGTTAATATGTTAAACGTTCATGTCCAAGATACACCAACCTATGATTAATACAACTCGATCTTATTCATAGTCCAAATTCATATGAACATAATGCATTTAGTTTAATTTATCTACATGATTGCACATGACATATATATTATTTCTAATACCTATTGTCCATGTGTTAATTTTACCACGTTTTAAACTTATTGTGAGTATTTCTACGCTACAATAAGTAAATAACTATTCAATTGATGGCTAAACAATTAAATAGTTTAATGAGAATGCAAAATCAATCAAAAAATAATATGAAATGCCTAAATTGAAGTCTTAAATAAATGAGCAAAAATATGGTTCCTCAATCATCCAATACAATAGAAAAATTTAACTAATCATTCTAAATATTTAATTACACGAGAAAATATGGAATAACATCATCCTGATCAAGAAATGATGGACGAAATATGATTTTATTCACACATATACTAGTGTTATGCCCATTTTTCTTTTAGACACTCAGCTTCTAAAACCCATCCATAACTTAAAACTTTCATCTCATTTTCGTCTCATTGGTTTTAGACAATACACACAAGAAAAATTATATGCATGAAACCCCTATTCATCTCAATGTTCCCTTGTAATAGCTCAACCACCTCCAGACTACTCTATAAATGGATCATAGATTAATACAATAGACGTTATTCGGGTTTAACTTACTATGTTCAATTCTTCTCTAAATAATGAATCAAATCACCAACTGAATGTGTAAAACATGAGTGTCGTGCACAAAGAATGTCAAGTTTCACATAAACAAATGTTGACTAATCTAATCATGTAGTATTTCCACCATTTATAGTCCATGCTTATTCAAATATTCAACATCATTGCCGCCAAGGTCGTCAAACCCACACAAGCACACAAACCAATGAGCAAATACTAGAAAATAAATAAAAATTACTAATTTTTTTCACACGAACAATCACACAAAAATCAATAAATTATACAAAATATTGATGAATGACAAAGGTGTCGTGAAAATTCTGCCACCCCCAAACTTATACAAAACATTGTTCTTAATGTAAGAGTAAAAAATAAAGTAGTAAGGATCAGTAACTCCCTGAGGGGTAGATGCAGATAGGTAAAGGATCAGTCTGGTCCGATTGGTAGATGTCATGACAACCACCACTTTTATTTGTTACTACAATTTTCCGTTTCAAGAATTCAAAATAAATATTAATGATAGCAAATAAGATTTAAATATTTGTAATGTATTCATACCAAGAAGAATTCTAATCTTCTAGCATTAAGAAGATTGAAATTTAGGTGCAACCTTAAGAATGCATATCACATCAATGTGAGCTCAATGTAATGCTAGGATGTTAAAGATGAGCCGATATAAAATGAACTCAATAAGTAAACTTGCCAAAGTTACTAATACAAGTCTAAAAGTACTGCATAAAATGTGTTAAAACGATTTAAATGCAGGAATTTTTAAATTAATGCAATCCCTAAAACTACTTGTAATGCAATAGTTAATCAAAATAAGGAAAAATGGATAGAAAAAATGAGTTGCCTCCCATTAAGCGCTCGATTTATAGTTTCAAGGTCGACTTTTGTACAAGTGTTTCATGACACTTTGAATATGGTTTTGGAGGTCCTATTTAGCTTGCTCAATTTGATTTTGTTTCATATTACAACTTTTCTTCAAAATTTAACTTTTCCATGCTTCGAGTAGTATGACTTCTTCTCATCACTCATTTCGAACTCAACAATGTATACTTCAATCTCCCTATATTATTTAATCACTAATTCAATTTTTGGGTAAACGATAAAGTCAAGGGATTGCATTGTTTAATCACAGAATAACTATGCTATAGCATAGTTCAAGTGAAATTTCATTATTTGCGTTTTGATCCCGAACTCCGTTTTCTCATTTTTTGACATTTTTTCTCCCTTCTTCTTCCAATACGTAATGTTTTCGCTAAATTGGTCTCAACTCTTTCACATCTTTGTTTCTTCTTTCGAGTCATATTTCGACTATTTGCACTTTAGTCCATGAACTTTGATTTTCTTCCATTTGTCATTTTTCGCTTGTTTTTCCTAAATTTCACCACGTCCATCAATGTTATCCTACAAAAAATGATTTATATAGAATTAAGCCACATTTCAATATATTTACCAATAATTATCTATATTTTATGGCCTAAATAATTGTGTAAAATGCATTTATTAGAGATCCTTGTTCAAAATTTATCAGGATTCAAGTTGTACAATCCAACTAAAACTCTATTTTTTGATTAAAAAATCAAATCAAATCAAAATCATAAATTCACGTTTTTTTTTTAAATGGCTTTATTCACGTTTTCTTCAAAAAAAATAAAATTAAAGATTGAATCAAATTCACCAAAAAATGAAATAAAAGAAATAAAATCAAGATTTATTAATTTATTTAATTTCTTAATAAGTAAATAAATCTCGGGGGATATTGTTAGACATTAAAAAAATTATTTAATAATAAATGGATCAGGTCAAATTTAAAATATTAGCCCATATAAGTGTATTGAAATAATAAATTCTAAAGCCCTCTTCAACGAGGTCCAAATTCAAAGGTCCATCTACTTTTAAAATCCAATAATAAAGTAAAATAAATCAAATCAAAGTGGGTGATTACAAAGTGTGGTTATCAAATTCTCTATAAAGAGGACCAAAATTCCTCGATAAAATGACAAAGTAAAAGCAGTAAAAGCTGCAGGAGAAAAACTACAAGTGCAAAAGAAATTCCAAAGTCGGAAAAAGAGAAGAAACTCTCTCAGGCCTAAGTTCAAGAAACACCAAAAAGATTAAATCTTCTTCAAATTCAAACAAGTCCAAAAATATCAAAGTTTTCTTCAAATCAAATCAAATTCAAGTCCAATCTCGAAATGCAAATCCAGGCCTTGAAAGTCGCCAAACAATTCAAGTTCTCAACAAATCAAATTCCCAACAAATTTTAAATCCAGGATTTAAGTCATGTGACCCCTTGTTTTCAAACTCTCAAATTATTAAACAAAAGATCTTGCAACTGTACAGTCATAGTGACCAAGGTTATAATTAACCTAATCATTCGATTGACCCTCCCCACCCACGTGCACGTTAGTTTGTGAGATAGAATGTCCTCACATGTCAAATGCAAATATGCAATAATACAATTAACATGTACGTTTTTTAAGAAGGGTGCTGTATCAATTTCTATCCACCTAAATTTTCTTGTTAAAGTTGAAAAACATTGAAGGTCTTTATTCCTTAAAAAGCTCACTTAAAAGTAAATTAATAATGCCAGTTTAAATCAGCCAATGCAGAAAACCAACTACTTATTTTTGGAATAACTTCTACTTTACTATCAAATAATTAATTATTTTATTTATAACAATAATAATAATAATAATAATAATAATAATAAAAAGAAACAACTAATTGAAACATTCTAGGAAAACAATAATAACTTGCTTAAACACATGCTGATGCTATGAATACAACATTCAGATAATTTTCAAGGGCAAGAAGCTAATCTTTCACATTTCCTGAAACTCGTCTGTTCATAAACGTAACCATTTTACAAGTAAAATGTTCCAGGAGCCAAGAAACCGTCTATGCTGATAACTTGCTGCATCGCCGAGGAGAAGAAAAGTACGAGTGGATCATAACATTAAGGTTCTTTTCAATCAAACTAGATTGTAGAAGAACCAAATGAAAAGGGCATTCAAAACAAAACTCGAGAAATGAACTCTCCACAGAAGGAGCTCGTCTAGCTCGACATCATGACATTATCAATTGACTGAAGTGCTTGATTGGCAAAAAACCGGACATCAACATCAGGGTCCTCGGTGAGCTCTACCAAACAGGGTCGGATGGTTGTCTCCACCACCTTTAAGGGGAACAAGAAACTTTAGACGGCTGGAATAATAAGGCTAAGAATGCCAAAAAAAATAAAAAATAAATAAAAAGGATCATAGGGGCCAGTGTACTAATCGAATTTCATTAGCAAAAAGCATACCGGTTGATCAACTATGGGAATAAGGGACTGCAACACCTTGGCCACATTAAATTTAATGTTGGGCACTCTGAAATGACATAGAATGTCAAAAGTTATATGCACAAAAAAAAATTAAAAAATAAAGCAGCGGAAAATACGACTACCTGTCTTTTGATGCCGTAGCAACCACAGGCAACAGCTGAGAACATGTCATCTCGGGACCCATGACAGGGGCAAGTAATGAAATTGCACTAAGAACAGTCATCCGGTACAAATAATGTGGATTTTTTATCATATCTAAAACCTGCATAGCACAAGGATAAAGTATTTCATTGACCCAAATAAAAAAAATGGATGTCCGATATTGAACATCTTTTTGACACTGGCAGACTCTCAGTCCTGCTGCTCTGTTTCAGCTTGATCACTTTATAAAAGGGAAAATGAGGAATTCATAACCACTATCTTTCACAATAACTACGCAAATATATTAATACAAGCAGAGTAAGGTATATCCAAATAATTACAGATTTAAAATTAGAACTTTAAAGCTCTAAAAGTATAATATAGCTGCCACAAGATACAGAGACAGGGTTCTGGCCTATTTACTGGAAAGAGCTTAACTTTAGCCGAGGCTGAAATTCTGAACTGACAATTAAATTAACAAGCTCAATCAACTACAGACCAAATACCAACAAATGTTGAGGTTGAACAATGAGACAATCTTAAATATCTTGTAAAACTTCCATGCTGAAGAAAGTACAGATGAGGTTCGCATCTCAACTTCTCTTAACATTCAAAAAGTCCATATGCTATATAATTGTCATAAAATTGACATGTTGCTCAGCTGTATTAATATTAGACCACAGGAATTGAAGAGTTCTATTACATAACCTCCTAAAGAAAAACATTCAGAGGCAACTTGGTGAATGTGTAATGAAAATTTAGTCTTTCAGCTAGTCTTGAATGAGGGTTGCTTTAAGAAGCCAAGAAGTGAATCTATCCGACTTCAAATATATATACTTGATCAAAAACCTCAAAAACCTTTCACTTTGAAAGAAATATCTTAAATCCCAAACAACAATCTTAAACCATCTAAATACAATCTTTTCCTCCTGCCATAAAAGTTATCACTAACTAATAGACCTTCTGTCTTCTTCTGGATAACATCAACTTTCTCCTGATTTACTGAAATGTGTTCCAAAACTTGGCCAACATCAATTAAGAAGCTAAAACTATAATCTGTGAAACTGCTTTGACTGAAACTACCAGGAAAAAGATAAGGGTCGCTATATTGGTAGTAAAATTATTGGCAAGAATTAGTATTCTAACCCATATAGTCAAGCACAAGGAAAGGTAAGGGAAGCTTTCTAATAGCATCATCAACAAACCTGAGGAACTATATGCTGCATTGCCCACTCCGGACCAAATTCTTCAGCAAGTCGTTTCAAATTATTAGCAGCAGCATCTCGAATTGAGTAAACCTGCATTGACAACAAACTTTAGGCACAGAGAACTTTTCTTCATTTGAATGCCTTTCTCCCCTCAATGGGCATCAACGGAAGGAAAAGGAGAATGGAGATTAGCAATGATGAAGGGAAGGAAAAACATATTCGTTCATTTACCAAGATAACCAAAGTGAACTATGAAATGGGACAGAAGATAGATGCTTGACAGAGAGAGAGAGAATAGAAAAAGACATGAGTTTCATTTATAGTGTTCATATAAAAGGCATTGATATCTTTTGGAGACCACAGAATGTGTAAGCTTACTTTGTTTGCCTTATTAACAAATTTTTCTAAACTTCATCAATGAAACGAAAGAAAGAAGCCACAACATAGACATCTATTTAGATTTCGAACTGACAGTTGCCATTAACTGCAAGTAAAGATGAAAAACATAACCAAACCACAGATGGTACTAAATCTTATTTTATAGAACTCTACAGTCAAACTGCTAGCAGATCATGAGAGAAAAACTAACCTTGTCCTGTAGCCACTGCATGCAAAGCGCACCTAGCTTATCATCAAAAAATCCTACACCCAATTGACTAGCCAATAAAGGTATATACTCTATAATTGCAAGGCGAACCCTCCAATGCCTATCCTCTGCTAGCTCAACTATAGCTGGTAACAAAGATTGGGATAGCAAATCAATTCCAATAACCTGCAAGATTAAGCAGTTTCAATTTCACCACTAAGAATAATCATCTTCAATCCATAAGAGCAAAGTGCAGAAATATCAATAATGAAGTAGGAGTTGCATAAGCTACAGATGACAAGAAATCAATATGGGCAATCAAGTAGTAATAGATTGGAAAATAAGTAATTGACCAAAAAAAAAAAAGAATGAAAAAGGTCCCACGTCTCAAAACACCACAAACCTGATTGACTTGATCCAGTTTGCTAATAATATTGAGGCGTACATCAGGAAATTCATCCTTCAAAAGGGAAAGGAATATTGGAAGAAGTTGTTCAATTGTTGCGTCCTGCGTCAACCATAAAACAAAATGTTAAAACCCTGCTGCAATCATAACAGACTAACAGGCCCACCAAAAAAAAAAATGCAGATGGTGAAAAACACAATGATGATGAAACTATGGAGTGAAAACATTCACATATTTCCACAACAAATTTCAATTGCCATTTAAGATAATAAGAAGTGAAAACTCTTCTCCACTCAAGAAAGAGAGGAGTCCATCTGCAACGACTTATTGAAACACCAATGGGATCAATAGGAACAGTACACTGAAAGTCCCCACTCCAACACCCACGCCAAACCCTATCTCCAGATCTGAAGCCAATACTTACCCTACAACTTTTGTCCAAGATAATCATGCAGACATCTAAGACCAGTTTTCTTTTATTTCCTTTTTTCAAATAACACCTAAATACCAGTTTGAGAGTCAATAAAACTTCTGTTTCCTCAGATACCAAGTATGCACATCAAGAGAGGTCAAAATGCAACTGACAACAGGTGGTTCCACAACCACAACATAGGTGCATTAAATGATTCTTACAAATATATACAAATTATTAAAATTTTCATTGTAATTCCATAATCTTCAAAATTCTCTTTTTGGTTTTATATATTCTACCCTTATTTGTAGTAATTCTATTGATATGTAGGCTGTCGTGACCCCATAAAATTATGCTCAGATAGATTTGGGTGGAACGTTAGAAGCAGTAAGTGGCCCTAAAATTATACCTAGACAGAATACATAGTTTCCTAGAACAAATTGACAACTGTTTAAATAATATCCATTATTAAGTAACAATAAAACCAGCTTCCATTACATGGTAGCATAGCCGTTTATGCTTTTCTGGGAGTCATAGCAATTTGATCTAGGCTTTCATCATTACTGTTCTGGTCTTCATAGACCTCCAACTGCTCGTGTTAGGTTTGTGTCAAGAGCTTCACTCAATCAAAGAAAACCACATTGCCACTTGTTCCAATGTTCAGCTAGGCAATATTCCTAAAGGCTAGAGTTTTTTTTTCCAAATTATTATTCTAACCCCTGGATCACTGATGCAGGGGATTCCAACCATAAGACTGGATCTTCGCGTTTTTCTTAAGTTATATACCTTGAGCAAGAAAAAGAAAGGTTACTGCAGATGAAAATGACTACCATATTGCTAGTCAATGATTTATCCCCTTAAATAGTTCCATTCTCTTGGAAATACAGAATCTCCAATCACAGATGGTTGTACGAATCCAATTACTAAGCCAAGTTGCCAAAAATAGTCCCCTTCACTTTACACCATAGAATACAAAGGAAATCTTACCTTCCCTAACACGGGAGCCATTCCCATTATAACAGAAGCCAAAGCAGACCTAACATGTTGTGAGGAATCCGATGACAATTCCTACAAGATGTTACCTCGGATAATAAGATATTGAAAGGAAAGAGCACATCATTTGAACAATATATTATTCATCAACAGGTAAATTAAACTTTGTTCTGCGAAAACTTTTATTTCATAAGCATCTATGTTACAGGAACATTCTATACAGGATCAAATACCCATTTTAGATGACAAATACTCAGGAAGCATATGACAGAGATCCTTGATTTTTTGGAAATAATGGTAGATTTGTGGCAAGTCTGACCCTGGATACCAAGTCCATTTAACGTAGATGCCATACCTTCACACAGGGAAGAATATGCTGAATAGAAAGTTCAGGATTAAGAATCCGACAGAATTTGGTGACTTTCCCAGCAGCAGCTATGCGTACTTCGGCTTCATTATCTCGAAGTAGGCGTACATAAGCAGGAACCAAATCCATCCTTTAAACATAATATTATCACATGATCACTTGAAAAGGAAATTAGAAGAGGGTAATGATCATTAATATGCATCCTTGAAACCTAAAATAGTTATACAAATAGTTCACTTACAAGAATATTAATAGATGCCAAGCATTAAGATTACATAGCATGGACAGTCCCAAAAAGGCTACATGTTCATGTCAAACGTGTTGAATAATGATACCTCTATGATGAGTGTGTTTCACTCATGGGTTTAATGCTACTTAATCTTGATATTTCGTTATTTTTTATTTTTAAAACGTTTTGATTTGTGTTTTCGTTTAATTTTATAGGTTAGGTGAATTGGTGTGAACGATATAAAAGTTGGAGTAAATAGTAATGTTGGCATAAATCAAGGAGAAGATGATGATTAAGTGAAACTCGATGGTTGGAAGCTAAATTGAAAGAAAGAAGTGAATAACGATAAAAAAAAATGGTGAAATCCAAAGTTTAAGTACTCAATTGCAACTTTTCAATAGGTGATTTGGACCACAAAACAATAATTGAAGATTGTTAGAAGTCAATCAGATGCAATTAGAAGTCAAAATGAGTGAAATGTCAAAATATCTTCACAAACCAAATTTCAACCGCACAAGTATGTTCCAGATTTTTATCCGGAGATTGAGAACCATTTTTGACATAGTAAACATTCGAATTGAAAAATGATATTTGAAATAAATTGTAGCCCTTTGAGTTATTTTTCCAACACACTTTGAATCGCCTCAATCGGATATTGAGAGAAAAAGTAACGATAAAAATATGCAATGTTATTTTCTACCCAAAAGTGGGTGTCGCGGCGCCATTATTGCTGAATTTTCACAACACGGCGCCTCTTGGCAAGAGGAAGAGTTCTGACTTCTTTTTTTTTTCTCTTTTTAATATAAATCCGACTCCAACTCCTCTTGGGACTTCGAGATGAGATAAATACCAATTGAGAGAATACTTCTAGACTACAATTCAACAAGGCAAGAGATAAGAAATCAAGAAAGCAAGAAAATCAAGAACAAAATCGATCCAACCACCAAAAATAGTTTTATCATTATTCTTCTCTACATATTTTTTATTATGAAATTGATTACATCTCTTTCTAGTCATGAACTAAATTTATATCTAGGGCTTGAGATTATATTTTGATTTTAATTAGTTATTTCATAGAGATTTTTCTATTATGTTTATTTGTGTTGTTTATTTTTCATATTTTGAATTAATTGGCTACTAATTGAATGATTTGATTGGGATCGGGAAACTTAGGCGTGATTATAAAATAATACAACCTAAATTTTAAGCTCCGTTTGATACACAACATTTTCCATGAATTCCAACTTTTGTAGTGTTTGATAGGAAAAATTTTCTTCGGAAAATTTTTTCCACCTTTCCTCATTTTTCACCTTTTGAAGAAAATAAATTTTTGATATTTTGGTTGAAAAAAAATTTCCCATGTTTTTTTTTTTTTTTTTTTTTGCAATTGGAAAAAATTCTAGATACAATGGTAAAATTTTTTTTTATCACTTTTATTGACAATTTCCATGCATAACAAAGTTAAACAAATGGTATTCGATATGGTAAATTTTTTTTTTTTTTTTTTTGGCAATTGGAACAAGTTCTAGACCCAATGATAGAAAAAATCATCACTTTAATGGACAATTTCCATAAAAAATGAAGCCAAACGAACACTAAACTTTCAACATTTTTCAGATGGAAAACTATACCAATCAAACGCAATTAATTACAATTCCCAGTAAAATAATTTCTAGGCAATTCAATGTCTTGTAAAACATTTTCTTTCCACCTATTTTGCACTTTTATAATCAAACGGACCCTTATAGGTTGAGAGAAAGTATAAAACATTTGAAGCATGTTCTACTTAAGAACCATGAACTTGATAATTTCTAGATATTTAATTCAGAATAGAGATATTGAAATTGAATTCTATGAATAGTTTTTACTCAGCACTCGAGAGAGGGAGTAAAATTAAATTAGGGTTTTGCTTGTAAGCTTGGGAAAATTGATGAGAAAAAATTATATAATTAAGAAAGATAGTTGATAGTTGGGTGAAATCATAACCTTAGACTTTCTAATATTAATTAACTCTTTAAACTTACATTCATTCGTTGAATTCACAACATTCATCGATCGATTAGATAAAACATTGATTCCAAAAATTGATCATCTAGATAAAATAAAGGCTACACAATTATAGCACTCAGTATTAATTTGATATTCAGCCCACCCCGTTTGACATACATTCTCAATTTTTTTTTCTTTCTTCATTTCAACCACACATTCTCCAAATAAAATAATATCACACAAATCTAAAATTTTTCATTACTTTTCAACCACACACACATTCTTCCATCAATTACTATTCTTTTTTTTTTTATAGATTTCCATCAATCACTATTCTAGAATTCATTTTTTCTCAAAATGAGTATCAAACACAAGCTCAATCACTGTAGGTCGACATTCTAACTCCACAATTGTATTACAAAACTTGACACCGTACACTTACGGTATATTTACGTTATAAAAAACGTGCAACACTCTGCACGCTATTGGACATGTCCAACATTCTGATGACAAAATGTATATATATAAAAGGGTTTTTATATTTCAGAAACCTCTATAACATTGTGCCCCATTTGAGCCTCATTTTATAAGAAAAATGCTATGGGTACATAATTGTACCCAGCACCCCCACCAATACATAGGGGTGTCCATGTCGGGTACAATTATGTACCCATAGCACATCCCTTTTTATAAATAGATTTTATAAAAAGTGATTTTTTTTGTTTAAGATCGTCAGGTTAAAGAGAAATGAAAAGTAGAAAGCTTATGTCTAAATTATTTTATTGGGAGAGTGCGTAATTTAAAATGAGGATCAAACAAGGTTTATATGTAACCAAATTAAAAAAGTTAGGTCCTGATATGATCGGTGAACATTCATTCTCAATATCACATTTAAAAGTAACACAATGAAAATCCCATTAAGATGATACATAAGTACTGGCATTAACGTCCATAGACACTTTTGCTTCACAAGAAGCAAGTAATAATTAAGAGTTTTAGTACACTTACCCCAAATATTTGCAAATTGTGCATTCACTTACTCAAATAACGTCAAATTGTGGGTAAACATATCCAAATAACCGAATAATATAAACACCATCAAATTTAAGTTTTTTGATTTTCATGTCAACTAGCCTAAACCATGTCATATCCACGTCTCAAATTCTGTCCACATTGCATGACATGACACAAATAGAACAAAAAAGTGAGGGACAAAAGATTGGATCTTGCTAGCATAGCCTGTGCTTGGCAGACGGCATAAAATTCTAGCCATCAGACAAATTTCTAACCAGAATTTGAACACGCATACAATACAATATCATGAGTAGAAGGAATAGCAAAATTGAAAATAGATATAAACAATTACCTAGTAGATTCAGGTCCCGCAGCTTCACAAAGCTCATACAACTGGTTTGCCACCATATAGCGAACTCTCCAAGATTTATCCTGAGATATAACCATAAAGACCATATTAGATATTATTATTCTCTTGCTATATCCCCTTTCAATAGGTTAAAAATGGTTCAAAATTCAGAATTCAAAGAAGTACAATTCCAAATACTACAACAGATAATGTCAAGGAGAACCAAAAAAGAAAAAAAATGAAAAAGTTATTCCATTGATACAAGACAAAAAGACCCATCCCTCCAGGACCATTACCAGAAAAAATATATGATTCATGAAGCATCATTAAGTTGTCACTTAATGTTACTGGCAATCTATGAGAATAGAAAATAATGTCGTCAGGTTGGCTTGTTCACTTCCATGTATCAATTTGCTTAACTTGGCACCAGCCAAGAACACAACGGAAGGGCTTCTAAATTAGAGTTCCTATCAAGAAGTTTATGGTTCCAGTGAAAATATAAGCGCATCACTTCACCCCTTTCATAGCAAGACATTAAGGGAATGAGATTTTGCTATTTTTTGGAACTTCTAAACTAACTAGAAAACAAACAACAAAGAAAAGAACTATAGAATAACCTAAACTAATAAAAAAGATATCCAAAAGTGTTGGTAAGAAAGGGAGAATTGATCTTATTACGTCCCAAACGATGATTTTCAATCATAATTTATGTTTCTGATGTTATTATTTATTTTATAATAAATTTGTACGACGGATTTCGCGTTTATTAAAATACGAAAATCGTTACAAATTGTATTTTAAAGAAAATACAATACAAATGGTTATAAATCTTCTTGTGATCGCAAAGTTACAATTAATCCTCTGATTAATGATCTGAGTGTTTGAAGACGAGGGACCACGTGGCTTGAATCCTAGACTTCGAGATTTGTTGTGAATTTGATTTGATCTGTCAAGAGCTTGACTTGTTCGATACTTGAATTTACACTTCGAAAGCTTTGGCTTGATCTTGACCTTGATCTTGATTTGAGGAAGATTTTGATTTTCTTGAATTTGCTTGATTTGAAGAAGATTTTGATCTTCTTCGGGTTTGCCGAACTTGGAGTTGAGAGAATTTCTTCAGCACTTAGTGATTTTCTTTTGTACTTTTTTTCCCCCTTTTGTAGTGAACCTTTGACCCTATTTATAGGGGAAATTCGTGGCCAATTTTGGTAATCACTCAATTAATTCAATTAAATTGATTATAATTGAATAATTGTGGATTTTAAGAAAAAAGTAGGTTGAGCTTTTAAAAATCTCATGGGCTTAGTAGGTTTTAGTGTAATTGGGCTAATTATTTAAATTGACCCAGCCCATTATTTATTTATTTTTATGTCTACAGTTATTACAACTAATATATTACTCTACAATTAAATAATTTAAGAGCATGATATCAGAAGGGAAACACCAAATTATAAGGACAAACAATAGCAGTTACATACGCCCCAGGTGTTGGCACATCCCTTCAGAATTCAGACGTATGCACTGGGTGAATTTGCCCGGAAGGCAATGAGTATTTTTCCAGCCTCAGAAAAGGTGAGCAGGGACCTTTTTTCCTTTAAAACATTGGTGTATTAGGTATTATGAAGGGTAAACTACATATGCACTTCGCGTAGGGGTATTCTTTTGAGGTCTGTAGTCTTCAAAGGATAGCCAATTGTAGTACTTGTAAATAGTAGCTGACATCCAAGCCCACAAAGAGTGAACTCCAAGGCTTTCCGTAATGCATTCCTGCCATGCTAGGAAAACTTCTACAGAAACCACCAACTTCACTCTTGAATTAGTCTAACAGCATATTTACATTTTCTAGGAACAATTATTTTCTACTATTCTGTTGAGCCTGACCGGCCTTTTACCTCTATGAGGTGAGGCAAAAGCCTCGAGGCACATTGAGGCCTTAGTCTCAACACAACAAAAAGCTATAAAATAAGTTAAAAATATAATAAATACGGAAACATGTTCATAATAAACCACAAACTATCTTACAAATTCATTATAAAACAAATTAACAAAAACAAATGCCTAACTTGCAACCAATCACAAAGTTGATAAATAAAGTATCAAATAATAAATCCTCAAATTAGTAATCACATAACAAAATTGTAATCTACTACTAGAATTTGAACAAATCCCAATTCTGGATCTTTATGATAATCATCATCATTGCATTTAATTCTCAATTGTAAACTACTACTATAATTAGAAAAAAGCCTAAGTTTTAATCTTCATTAAAATCACCGCGTATTTAATTCTCTTATTGCAATCCCACTGCTAGAAATAGAAAAAGCCAAAGACATATATCTTTTTGAGAGTCATCAGCAAAATTGATTCCCCATCATCCTCATGGTTATCAGTTTCTTCACATTCTTTTTCCTCATCCTCGATTTGCAATGGTGCCTTCCCCTATTCCTTCCCCATAACTAATAACAAACTTATAAAAGTACAAAAAAGAAAACAAAAACAGGACATCAACAAGAAAACTTCAAAAGACATATATTAAAAAAAAAAAAAAGTGAAGTTATGTGACAAATGTCTATTGTCATCGGCCTTTTGCCACCAAAACGTTGTAACGGTACGCCAATTGTAGGTTGCATAGGTATTCTCAAATTCCATTTTCACTAGTTTTAGAGTCAGCTTGTGGGGGAAAAAAAAAAAAAAAAACCCACACCGCCCTGAGGCGTTTAAGCACTTGTCAAAATATTGATGCTCTACTTGTATAAAATGCAAACATCCGCAAGTACAAGTACCAGTTTCTAATATAATTATCACTCCCACTGTTCAAATAGCAAAGATAAAATCCAAAGGTCAGTACTATTACTGAAAATGAATATGCAGCAAAATAAAAAAGGTAAAAGAAATTCAGTTTCAATTATTAATTTCCTTCAGCTTTCAAATGCAATGGAATTCTTCTTTGTGGGAATATTTTCTAATATGATCTTATCAAAGACAGATAGTCATTGATTTGGCGAAAAGGAGTAACAAGATAATAACATAATGCATATACAAGGAAAGATGGTCGCAGAATTTCCAAGAAAGTATTGTGTATTTACAACAAATTTATCCACTCATATAAATAGAGAACAAGAAACCTCATAAAGTAGGACTTCAAAACTGGCTACACAACGATAATCTCAGAAAGAAGGTCCAACTATAAGAACTACAACTACGCAAAATCAATTGTCTGAAGCATACCTGCGAAAAATTGACAATTACAGGGACGATATGTGCAACACAATCTTGAGGCTCCAACAACTTGCCAAGAGCAGCACAGCCCTCAACAGCTAGCAAGCGAACAGAATCTTGATCTGAAAAAAGAAGCATTAAGGAAGTGCATATTAGCTCAGCATCCAACTTTTTTATTTGATCAACACTCACATATTTGTTTATAATTCGGCAGGAGATCAGTTAAAAGTATGCCCATCATTTATGGTCCAAGGCTCGCCCAACTAGAGCTGAGAGCCTCTGCTCTTTCCACAGTAATGATCCACCGAAGTGGCTTTCAATAATGTACGATTCAGGGGACAATCTCATCTCGAGACTGCATCCTCGAACATCTAAATAAACCTTAATCGCAAAGATATGAATATGTGAGATGAACACATTGGCAGAGCATTTTTCAAAAACGAGTAGGGCAAGACACTATGAAGGCACATTGAATAATACATTCAGGTCCGTTTGATTGTAAGAGTGGCATTTGGGTGGAAATAAAAAAAATTTGATAGATAAAATATAAAATGAATTCCATGAAATTGAATTGCCTATAATTGTTTTTCTGAGAATTTTCAATTAATTGTATTTGATTAGTATAATTTTTCACTTGGAAAATGTTGAAATTTTGGATCTTTTGGTATTCGTTTGACTTTGTTTTTCATGAAAATTGTCCATTACAGGGATTTTTTTTATTTTTTTTTTTTATTTTATTTTTTATTTATTTTTTTTTTTTTTTTACAATTGTCCATTTTGTTTTCATTGTCAAAAAAAAAAATTAATAAAAAATAAAATAAAAGCTGGAAACCATTTTCCCACCACTTTGGTGGGAAAAATCAATTCCACAAAATCATGGAAAAAGGGGAACGTGGCGGGTGGGAGGAAAACATTTTCCATGGAAAATTTTGGCTATCAAACATGACAAAAGTGGGAATTGGAATTTCAATTCCATTTTCTATAGAAAAAAATTGCCTATCAAACATGCCCTTATATTTTAGAGCACAGTATCCAAAATTCTCTGTAACGGATAACTGAAAAAATTAATCCAAGGTTTAAACAAGTACATGGTGATCAATTGAATTATGTAGGTGGTTTTTGAACTAGGTAGGTTGAAAGAATAGTTCATACAATTTATCAGAGCATGTTATAAATAGCTAAACGACCCAAGTTGCCACAGCCTTCGATAATTACTCTCTTTGAAATCTTTTTTCATAATCCTATTAAAAGCTTGTTTGAGCTCCATTTTTTGTCCAAAATGCATTTTGGAATAGTATTTTGATTGAGAATGTATGGATAAAAAATAAAGAAAAATTTTGGGTTCGCGTGTAATATTATTTTATTGAAGAATATGCGGTTAAAAATAAGAGAAAAAAATGTATTTTAAAAATAATGAAAACTAAACAAGTCCTAAATGTTATCCTCTTTCAGTTTTTTTTTTTTTTTTTTTTTTTCCGTTTTTTTTTTCTTTTTTTCCTTTTTTAACCAATAGCTAGAGCTCGTTTCCTCTAACTAAAAGTACATTTTGAACCCCAAAAGTAGAGTGTATCCTTGGTGTCTTCCACATCACCTTAGCATTCCATCTCGTATCTATCATGTGTCCTTGATAAAATATTCTATGAGCCCGTATTTAAAAATGCTAAATTCCGTATCAATGTGTTGTGCCCCCATGACGTGACAAAAGCGTCGAGGTACTTTGAAGCTTAAGCCTCAACATAAACAGTAACATAATTTTAAAAAATCAAAAAATGGACAATTATATCCCTAATAAACATAAATCAAATAAAGAATACATAAAAACATTCAGCAAAATTAGAAGTCCAACTTTCAACTGAAAACATAAAATGATTAACGAAGGAAAAATAATAATAGATTAACGAACTAGTAATATATTAACAACTAGAACTAAAACAGTAAAAAAAATGAAACTACTGACAATAAAATTTTGTTTCAAGAGAAAAGAAAATAAAAATACAGAAACAACAAAAATATAAAAGAAAAAAGGAGCTAAGTTACATATCGCTTGACACCAGTTGTCTATCACTAAAAAGTTGCTATCACTTGGGGTATCACACTTCAATTGTGGGAGTAGAGGGGTAGGGCAGACAGAATGAATCCACCATGCATGAGTTTAGTTCCTGATGTTATCCCATAAATAAAATTAGCTTTTCCAAGTTATTGTTTCTTAAAAGACCAAGAACTTCAATTAGTTTTCTCTAAGTCAACAAAATCTCTCTTTTACCTTTCGGGTTTGGTTTGTGTTAAACAACTCAATAAGATGATGATGAGCCATGAAATCTGCCCAAAAAGCTCTGGTTGAAAAAATGAAGCCTAAAAAGGGCAGGACTAAACAAAGCACGTCTAAGTCACCTTGAGACTCATGTGGTGAGGAGTTCCCCCACCGTAAGTTGAGGTGTAAGCCTAGATAAGCTTTTAAAGCAGAAGCTTCAAGGATGTTAATGAATGCTCAGCATGAGGCGCCTTGAGTGATATTAAAGTTGAGAGAGGATGCCTGAATCCTTTTTCATTTTCATTTCATTACTAGAGTGCTGGAAAATCCAAAATAGCTAGATCCTTCTTTCCAGTCACTCACGAATGAAAAATATAATTCTCGAAAGACTGGCTTCCCTTAATGCTTGCATAGGTTCTAACAAATACTGCATCCCAAATTCCAAAAAAATTGAAAACAAACCAAGCAAAGGGAAAACCCTAAGGCAAGCTACAAGCTTTGGCAAGGCTCTTAACAAGGGCATCATTAACTTAACTGGAATAAATTTACATGTTAGTGGTATTCATGCTTCCAATTCTTCCTGGATCAAATTTCAAATGTTTAAGCAATTCAGTGAACCGGGTTAGTTATCACTTTTAAAGACAACTCATATACATGTAGCTTAGACACATCTTCAATTGCTCAGATGACAATATCTTCATCAATTGTAACTAAAAATCTTGATAAATAATCATGGAATTTCATTAATCAAAAAGAATACACAGGAAGTGTATTATCATTTTAAACAAGAAAGGAAAAAAATAAAGTTAGGCAGCCCCTCTATGGGATTCTTAGTCGCTGCGTTAAACCAAGTATACAAAGTCAGAAAAAATAATTCTCTAAATTGTTCTCTAGCACGTATTTGATCTTCAAAACATCGGTTGTTCCTTTCCCTCCATACACACCAAACAATGCAACCCGGGATAAGATTCCAAACTAGCTTGCTATCCTTGTCTCGAAATTTTCTCCTCCATGCCCGCAACACATTCTCCATACGTCTAGGCAACACCCAATCTATATGTTGAGAAGCCAGAATATTATTCCACAGCCAACGGACTCCATCGCAGTGAATAAACAAGTGATCATGTGTCTCCCCATCGCTCCTACACATATAACACCACTCGGTAACATAAAAGCCCTTTTTTCGAAGATTATCCATCGTTAATGCCTGTCCCCTCACTACCGTCCACAGTAAGAATGCCACCCGTGGGGGTAATTTGCAATGCCATACCATCCTCCAAGGGAATGAACTCTCCACAGGACCCGCAAAAGATCTAAAATAAGAGCAGACTGAAAAAATACCATTCTGTGCCATCCTCCATCGGCTACAATCATCCTTGTCTACCCGAATTTGCACTTCATACAAACCCGCAAGAAACAATGCATACTCATCCATTTCCCAATCCTGCAAAGCCCTCTGAAAAGTGATATCCCAACTGTCGCTCCCATTGTGGCTGATTACAACTTCATTAACCATGGCGGAAGGCCTCAAAGTAATGTGGTGCAAAAAAGGAAACCTCAACTTTAATGGTAGATCTCCACACCATCATCCCAAAATCTGATATTAGTGCCATTTCCCACCACAAAAGTCAAGCATTTCCTAAAGTCATTCCAGCCTCGTCGAATGTACCTCCAAAGACTTACCCCATAGGACCCTCAATCCTCACCCGAACACCATCCTCCCTCCATCACACCATACTTCGCCCCAATGATTTCCCTCCAGAAACTCTCCCTCTCCACACCAAACCGCCACAGCCATTTACCCAGTAGGGCCTTATTAAACAAAGTAAGCCTCCTCAAACCGAGACCTCCCATCCTCATAGGAGAGCAAACAACTCCACATTTCACCAAATGAAGTTTCCTCTCCTCTCCCAAACCTGCCCAAAGAAAATCCCTCTGAATCCTCTCTAATCTGTTAGCCACTGATGCAGGAATAGGAAAACAATGACATAAAATAAGTAGGGATGTTGGAGAGCGTAGATTTAATGAGAGTCAAACGGCCACCCTTTGAGAGATACATACGCTTCCAACCCGCTAACCTTCTCCACAATGGCATTCCAAATATGAGTACTTTTAAACCGCGCCCCTAGGGGGAGTCCGAGATATGTCATAGGTAACTGCGTGACCCTACACCCCAAAATAATAGCAAGTTCCTCCACATTAGTGACCTCCCCTACTGGAATAACCTCAGATTTCCCCAAATTAACCTTCAATCCTGACACAGCTTCAAAACATAAGAGTAACCTACGTAAATTTCTGACTTGCTCCTCCTCTGCATCACAAAAAATCAAGGTGTCATCTGCAAATAGCAAGTGAGACACTTGCAGTTGACCAACCGTAAATCCCGTAAGCAGGTTCTCCCACTTCGCTTTCTCTAGCATCTTACTAAGAGCCTCCATTACAATAACGAACAGTAATGGAGACAATGGATCTCCTTGCCTCAATCCTCTACTACTCCGAAAATAACCCTCGGGGGTACCATTGACCAAAACTGAAAACGAAACTGTAGAGATACAAAACTGAATCCACTTGCACCACTTATCCCCAAATCCACATCTCCTAAGCATATACAAAAGGAATTTCCAATTCACGTGATCATAAGCTTTCTCAATATCAAGCTTGCATAGCAACCCTGGGGCCCCTATACACGGTCTTGTGTCAATGCATTCATTCGCTATCAATACAGAATCCAAAATCTGACGGCCTTTCACAAAAGCATTCTGAAACTTGGACACCACTTTCCCTAGTACCTCCTTGAGTCTATTTGCCAAAACTTTAGCAATCATCTTGTACACCCCGCTGACCAAGCTAATAGGGCGGAAATCCTTAATATCAGTCGCTCCCGATTTCTTAGGAATCAACACAATAAATGTTGCATTGGAATATCTCAAAAACCTACCACGCTCAAAAAAGTAAGTGAAAACATCAATTATATCATGTTGCACCACCTCCCAACATGCCTTGTAAAATGAGAACGAGAATCCGTCTGGACCTGGAGCCTTATCATCATTCATACTAAACACGACCTCCTTAATTTCGTCCTCCCCAAATGGTCTCTCCAACCAACTAGCATCCACCTCCGTAATAGTAGAAAACTTCAATCCCTCCAACTCTGGCCTCCACTCGTACTGCTCCCTATAAAGATGTTGATAGAAGTTCACCATTTGGATCCCAATGTCCTGTGGGTCCTCCAAAATAACCCCATTCACCTCCAACACTGTGACAGAATTATTTCGCATGTTAGAATTGGCAACCCTATGGAAAAACTTAGTGCATTTATCCCCCTCTTTCAACCACGTGACCTTGGATTTCTGTCGCCAAGCAATCTCCTCCATCTCTACCAGTCTCACAAGTTCTTCCCTTAATACTCCACGTCTCTCCTTCTCCTCCCTATCCAACCCCTGCCTCTCCTCTAGCTTATCCAGCTCCTCTATGTCGGACAAACATTGAACTTTACGCAAGTTCACATTACCCACCACCTCCTCATTCCACCTCTTCAAATCCCTCTTTAGAGCCCTCAACTTATGATCCAACACAAAATTGGGGGACCCCCGAAAATCATAAGAAGCCCACCAAGACTGTACTCGCTCTCTAAAACCTTTTACTTTTAACCACATCTTCTCAAACCTAAAAGGTCTTACTCTACTCCCCCTAGTATTCCCCGCTAACAAAATAGGAAAATGATCAGAGTACACCCTCCCCAATCTCCTCTGAGTAACGTTTGAGTACTTAGCCTCCCACTCTCCACTAATCAAGAACCGGTCTATACGAGATAGTACAGGTTGCTCCCGATTAGAAGACCGTGTAAAGTCTCCCCCAATCATAGGCAAATCCACTAGCATATTCTCTCTAATAAAATCCGAAAAATCCTCCATGGCCCCGGTAAGTCTCCCACCACTAGACCTTTCAGTTGGAAACCGCACCACGTTGAAATCACCCCCAATGCACGTTGGGAGATTCCACCAAGCCATCATACCAGTCAACTCATCCCATAAGCCCCCTCTACTCTCATCTGAATTGGGGCCATAAACTCCTATAAACATCCACCTGAAACCATCCTCAATATTCCTGAACGCCAGCGAAAGCGAGTATGTCCCTAGGCTAACATCTTCCATATCATAAACTCTGGTGTCCCACATGGTAAGCATACCTCCAGATGCCCCCGATGACCCCAAAACCTGATAACCAACATGTTGTCCCCCCCCATAAGCTACTAACCACAGCTCTCGAAATACATTCCAACTTTGTTTCTTGCAAACAAACCAGATTCGCCCTCCATCCCCTTAACAAATTTCGAATACCTAACCTTTTCCCAGCCTCATTGAGCCCCCTCACATTCCAGCAGATGAGTTTTGAATTCATTTTAACGCTTCGTCATCCCCTCCCAATATCCCTCTCCTTACCTCGCCACCCTTAGCATCGTAGTTAACTGACCACTCAAGTCGCTTAAGCTCGCGGACACCCTTCCTTCTAGCTTTGCCTCCTTGTATACTCATCCCCTGTCCCCTACTAGCCTCCAGCTCCTCAAATAATTGCATAAGTTTACTTTCGTAGCCATCACATGACACGCCAACCAACTTACTGAAATCCTGCATTTTTTGAAGGACCCAGTTTGAAAGTTGGGATTCAGCATCAACCACACTCACCTTCGTTGTTTCCTCTACATGACCACCCTCCAAAGGGTCATACGAGAATCCCTCAATCTCCTCCTCATGCGCACCCTCCTTTACGGTTCCCCCCTCGTGGCCGCCATTCACCCACAAAACCAAAGCTTTTTCAGTCCCCACCTCTATTTCTCTTACAGCCTTAGTGTGCCTTCTGTTGTATGTGTTCCCTACCATAGCTGCCTTCCGTACCTCATCTTGCTCATTAAAGACTGTCTCCTTCCTATTATCTACTGACCTCGAAAATTTTTCATCCACAACCAACTCCACAACTCCGATCCCATCGTCCTGTCCGGAATATACTGCTTCAGTCTGTGCTTGATACATACAACCAGTTTTATTCACCCCTTGCTTATCTGTCATGTGAACTACACTCGGTGATACTTCCTTCGGAACTAAACTCGCCATATGATTGTCGTCAGCTAGAGGCTCATCCATACCAACCCCACACTTATGACAATAAAGTATCTTGGGACTCCCCTCCGACCTAACTCCCACAAGTCTAATTAAATCATCCAGCTCGTCTTTCAACGCCTGGACTCGAGCCCCTATGTCAGCACTGTTCGATATGTCTCCCTATGAACCTCCTGCATGTCTCCCCATAGGCTTAGGCAGCGAAAGATCACGTTCCTCCACCCTATGCATCAATTCCTCACACACTAACCCCGTTTGATCGCCGTTTTGTGTTGTCTGTGAGTTTGCCGTCACTTCTGCATAGGTCAACCCTCGTGTACTTCTTTGCTCCATCATTCGTCGTTTAACCTTATCCCTCTGAACAAATGAATCAACAACATCCTTGAACACACGTAATAATGTTGCCCAGCCTACTCCGTCCACACCTTCCGGAATCATCACAACTCCCGTCCGATGCCTATCGCCGTACTGAGCTATCGTCAAGTATCTGCCGCGGCTGTTTGCACAGCGTTGTGCCAGAAAAGCTCGTGGTGACTCGGTAAATTTGGACACAAAATCCTCAGACTTCCTTGCCACTCTCAACTTGTCGACCATGTTCACCATCCAAAGTGCACCAAATCTCCCCATATAGATTGAGGTCGACAACCTCGAACCCCACTCTGTAATCCTAACGGTGCCTGATTCATTCACGGACACTACAAACTCCTTTGCCTCTACTTTAAATCGCCGACTAACAACATTCAACCAATTTTTTCTTTGATTATGCATGAACGACACATTTGACGAGAATCCAGACCTCCTAACTGTACTGTTCACATTCTGCCGAAAAATCTGATTTTCCAGCTTTTCCGGCACCGGCGCATGGGCCTCACGCGCCGGCGAGTGCGTCGCCGGAGTGCCGCGTGCGACGGCGCACACCCCTGCCGGCGTCGGAATGACCTGCTGAGGTCGCCGGTAGGGCGCGTCTGCCGGAGAAACTACCGGATGGTGGTGAATCTGGACCTGAAGTCCAGATCGGATCCCTGCTTCCCTGAAGTTGTCGCCTTTGCTTCCGCCGCCAGATGTCGAACCCTCCGTCCAGAGCCCGACGCCGGTTGCGTCTGCTCCGGGGGCGGCGGTGCTAGGGTTTCCCCCTAGGGCCGCCGCCAGTGCGTGGTTGATTCGTGGCGTGAGTATTTGGGTAGGTTCACCGGTCGAAGGCTCGTTGGTGACGCCGGCGCCGACCGGTGTTAGGGGGGTGGGTTGGTGTATGGGTGTTTGGATTTTGGGAGAAGGCTCCATCGTTCTAACCAATTGTAACTAAAAATCATGCAAATAAGTAACTAAGAAATTAATTACCATCCTGAGTAAGATCCTCAAACATCGACATTATATCAGTCTTGAGATGAGAAGCTTCAACTGTAGCAGCAAATTTCCCCAAGTTAGTTGCAGCAGCCCTTCTCACCATTGGCATATCATCTTGACACAGTTGGCTGTATATTGACCTTAGCTCTGTCTTTAACATATCTGGGGCACTGGGGTAAGCAACATGAAACAGTCCACAAGCAGAAACTCGAGCTGTAAACCACTCGCCAGCTGCCAGCCTCTATATACACCATGTCCAAGCATAAAAGATAAACAAATAAGAAACAAAAATGTTATAAACTGCAATATGTGATACTTCATCAAAGAAAGAGGTTAAACATAAAGCTTGATAAAGCAACACACACATACACATACACGTGCACACAAACATACATAACTAATAGTACTAGCCACCCCTGGAAGCCGGCCTATGCCAAAACCAGGACAAATGCGTCCTTCAGTTTCCTTCTATCAGCCCTATGTGTGTGGTCCAAAAAAGAATCTAAAGAGTTGACCGTTCTCTATTTGAGGCAATATTTAGAGAGAGACAATATGAGTATTCAAGTTATTTGCTTCTTAAACTTCAGACCCAAATGTGAACATATTGTCAGGACTCAGAAAAAGAGAAAAATAGCAAGCCAGAAGTCTGGCATACATCAAGGTGGCAGGAATTTCCCAAAATATACCAGCAGCTTCCTACTAGACATCTAACAAAGATAAAGTCGTGGAAACAGCACTACGACTAGTGAACAAAATATGAGTTATTTATCTAACCTTCACAAGAGGGATAAACCAATCGACCATATCATTCTCCCTCATCTGTAATCCAATTCTACACAATGACTCCACAGATTTGTCCCTCACACAAGTCTCCTCTACAGTGCAAAGGGCTTCCAAAGGTGGGAGCAACACATGAGCATGCTCCACCCCTCCAATGTATGGAATAAACACACCCAGTTCTTCGGCCATCGCAAGTAGAACCTCGTCATCATCATCATTGTTCTCACTTAAAAATGGGATCAACTCCTTCCGGGTCCTGTCCTCCCCTAGGGCGCGTGCAATCGTGGACAGTTTACGTATAGAATTCAAACGCAGTTGCACATCATCATTCTTTAGCTCATCTATAAGTACTGCTATTGGATACAATGGCTCATCCACCATAGACATTGTGTCTCAAAAAAATTTGCTGAGCTGCAACTGAGATTCAATGGAAAATACAAAAGGGTCGGAAGAATGAAACAGAAAATACAAAATTTCAATCATTAAAAAAAAATTCAACATCTTGAAAATCATAAAGAAACGGAATTATTTTAAGGAAAAAGGGTAAGAAGAATTTCGGAGCCGAAAATCTTAAACACGCTAATGAAGTTACAGAATCTGCTTTAAAAACACGATATACAGGTCTCTCAAAAAGAGAAAACCAAAGCACAACAATCGCATTCCAAAATCCTCAAAACCTTGATGAATATAACCCATCTGACGAAAATTAGTAATTTAGTATGCATTCCCCGAAAAAAAAAATGAAAAAACTGTTTTTTTCTTTTTTTAGAGTACTTCTGCAAGATACGAATCTCTGATTTCATTACCTGTTAAAAAATGGAAATGGAAAAAATGATATAAAAGCTTGAACCCGGACATTGAATCGAGAAAATTTAATGCATCATCCGCATAAATGGAATTTCTAAATTTCTTAAGAAGAAAATAAATAAAGCAAAGGGAAACTGCTACCAGTTGATAAAACATAAGATCTCAACCACAAGGAAGAATTTAATTTCTCAAAAATTAAAATAAAAAAGAATTGATATTCGTATATACGTACTGCGTATGTCCAGAGTGTACACAGAGAACAGAGTTTTACCTTAGGCAATGATCCTCAGATTTGAAGGCTGTGGCCTGTGTGTGAGAGAGAGTGAGACGGAGAGATTTACGAATCTGCGTTTCATGTCCTTGAAGCAATTATTTTCTCAACTTTTTCCATTCAATTCTTATAATCCACCTTCCATTAATTAATTCGTCTAGTTTGATAATGATTTATATCAAAATATTTTATTTTCATGTTTTGAAATAGGGAAAAAATATTGTTTTGCACTTTCTATTTATTTATTTTATAAAATATGATGGAGAAATAAGTTATTTTACACCGTTTCAACGGATTTTTGGACACAAAATTGTTATCAAATACAAAATATGTTATCTAATGGAAAGTTTGAGAATAAAAATGACATAAAAATGGTTAGGGCTGCTCGAGAGTTTCGTCATACCGATTGTTAGCATTTTTTAAAGTATCGATTTTGAACGTTTATGAGCGGATCAGTTTTGAATGGATTTAGTTGTAATTTTTGAAACTCTCCAACATATGTTAGAAAGTTTGTTATTCACAGATTCTGTAAATTTTTTAAAAGAATGAAATTACGTATATATCTTTTAGTAAAATTTTCTTTTATATGATTTTTTTTTTTAATCATAAGTGATATTTTACTTATAGATTTTTTTTTACATATAAGTTGATATTTAATCTAAAAAATTAATAAAAATTCAAGTTAATATTTTTTTACTTATAAATAAATTTTATTAAATAACTTGAAGCGAATTTTGTCTTATTAATTTTATTTTTATTTTATAAACAATTTTTTTAACATAAAAATGATTTTTTACTTATAAGTAATTTTTAATTATAATGTAATTTTTCTTATCTTACCAATAATATTTCACTATAAGTATTTTTTAATTATAATATAATTTTTAAATGATAAATATTTTTTTAGTTAATATATTTTTATTTACAATTTAATTTTGAACAAAATATATTGGTTTAAAATAATTATTTTATAAAGGGTAAAATTAAAAAAGAACATGAGAAATGGCGAAATCCTGTCGATTTGGTGAGTTGAGAGAACCGCACAAAATTACACAACACCAATTTTGGTGGAATTTTAGACCATCCAAAATCAGTGCAAAAGAAAAAAAAAACTAGCAAGTACTCGTTTTTCAAACATCTTTTAATCAGTGTCATCCAAAACCGATTAAAATCGATGGAAAAAACTCTCGAGCAAACACTTAGGAATATCAGTGTTATAATAAGGGAAGATTAAGCCCCCGTTTAGCCCCCATTGTTTGAAATTTTAATTGTTGGAATAATGTGTGTGTTTTTTTAAATGTGTAGTTAAAAAGATTTTTTTTTTTTTTTTTTTTTGAGATTACGTATAATATCACTTTATTGAAAATGTGGGATATGAATTATAATTTTATTGGGAGCCAAACGGATACTAAGAACCTTAAGTACAATTCAAACGGAGACCTATGGTTGATATCTCATTTTGATTATCACAAACAAATTATATTTATTACTAATAAATTGATTTAAGTGTTCATAGTGATTATTGCACAAAAGTATTTCGATGACACAAAGTTCGAGATCAAGTAATTTGCATACAATAGTCAACATGGAAATAAAATCAAACAAACGAGACCATTGAGAATGATGTTACAAACCCCGGAAAAATCAAGACACAAGTCGAAGTATCAATCAAACAATGCATGTCAAATCATTCAAACTAAATACTTAGACGTTTTACGACTACATGTAAAGGTAAATCATTTTAATACTTGACAATGCATCGTGACAAGCTCAAAATTTTGATTTTACAATGCAAAATTCACAACAAAATGTTTTACTTGAAAAATATGTTTTTCAAACGTAAAAATTCGCAATATGTATTTTTAAATATGACAAACACTTTGAAAAACATTTTAAAAACGTCCCTCTAACACTTACATTTGACAAATTTAAAAATGAGGACGTTTCGGGCCAAAAAAGTCGTACCGGACCAATTTTGGCCACAACGGTCATTTTTCAACAATCCAATTTTCTAACAAAAATAATGGCTAATTGACCGTCCCGTATTTTATCGGATGTCCGGTAAAGTGCGTCCGTTAGGACAGCATTTTTGACCGTTTGAGAATTATAAATATCTCACTATTTCTCCACTTAAACTAATCATTCTTGGTCATTAAAGTGTGGCTTTTATTGATCTCAACTATCTTATTCTCCATATTTAAGAAGATCAAATTATTAAATTTTTGAAGAACTTTTGAGTGATTAATTTTGTGAAAAACTTTTGTTTTTCAAGAAGTTCTTTATATCAACACTTTGAGTTAAATTCATTGCCATCTATTGAAGTGTTTGCATCTTCTTTTCTTGTTATCTTCATTTTGAATTATGGGTCGTGTTGAGGTCCTGTGAAGCTCAACATTGTAAAATGATCGGTGCTCCTTGGTTGTAAGTCATCGGAAGCGTTGTAAAGGGTTGGATTGCACCACAAATTAATCAACATAGTGAAAAAGGCATTGCTTGTGACGGAGAGCTTGGTAACGGGGGACATAAATCATTGCATTGGATCGAACCTCCATATTATATCGTTTGTTCTCTCTAACTCTTTCACTTAACGTTTCTTTTACTTTGTGCAAACATATTTCGATTATCTACGTACCTATTTGTATTTGATTTACTTCATTATCATTTGTGTGATTATTAGATTAAAATTTTGTGTAGTTATCGAAAAAGTTTTAAAAATCAATTCACCCTCCTCTTGGTTAGCCAATCTTGGGCTTTCAGGTTGTGGTGTGGTTGAGGTGGAAGAGAGTGGATTTAAAGAGAAGGTGGTGTTGGGTAGTGGTGGTGGTGGGGGAGTTACAACTATGGTTGTGTGTGTCTATGGTAGGTTATAGGTGGTGGTGTAGTGGAGGTAGAGGTGATGGTGGTGTACTACAGATTTCGCGTATATTAAAATACGAAAATCGTTACAAATTGTATTTTGAAAAAAATACAAAATACAAATAGATATGAATCTTCTTGTGATTGCAAAGTTACAATTAATCCTCTGATTAATGATCTGAGTGTTTGAAGACGAGGGGCCACGTGGCTTGAATCCTAGATTTCGAGATTTGTTGTAAATTTGATTTGATCTGTCAAGAGCTTGACTTGTTCGACACTTGAATTTCGAAGCTTGGATTTACACTTCGAAAGCTTGGGCTTGATTTTGACATTGGTCTTGATTTGATTTGAGGAAGATTTTGATCTTCTTCGTGTTTGCCGGACTTGAAGTGGAAAGAATTTCTTCAACACTTCATGATTTTCTCTTCCCTTTTTCTCCTCTCTTGAATTTTGGAGTTGCTTCGACTTGACCTTGATTTAATTTGAAGAAGGTTTTGATGTTCTTGGATTTGCTTGATTTGAAGAAAATTTTGATCTTCTTCGTGTTTGCCGGACTTCAAATCAGGGGAATTCTTCTACACTTTTTCCTCCTGCCTTGCAATGAACCATTGACCATATTTATAGGGGAAATTTGTGGCCAATTTTGGTAATCACCCAATTAATTCAATTAAATTGATTATAATTGAATAATTATGGATTTATTAAAAAGTAGGGTGAACTTTCAGAATTTTATGGGCATAGACTTTGATTTAGTAAATTTAATTGGGCTAATTATTTAAATTGACCCAACCAATTTTTTATTTATTTTTTAATATTTACAAATGTCCTCTCAATATTTATTAATTTATTATGAAGTAAATAAATTAGTAAATTTTGATTTATTTTTCGATTTTTTTTTATGTAATCGTTGTTCGATTATTTATTTATTTTACACAATTTTTTTGATTTACTTGATTTTATTTTTTTTTAACAGACTTTTTAGGTTTTAGGATAAGTTGGGTTTAAGTGAAGCCCGATATTTACCTATTTATTAGGTTTAGAGATTATTAGGTTTAGAGATCAAGAGGTCAAATTTGTTGGCAAAAGATAAGAACTTTTTTTTTTCTCTTTTCCTTTCTCTTTTTTTTTTTCTTTTCATGCTTTTTTTTAGCAGTGCCGTGCACTGTTCACGGCACTGTTCCATGAACAATGTCGCGTATTGTTCACGTGAATAGTTTTTTTTTCTTTTGGTGACTAACATTAAATTTTTGTTTTTGTTTTTCAGGGGTTCAACTTTTGGAACAAGTCAGAGATTTTGAGATTCGAGATTTTCTTGATGTAGAGTAGAAGGTGTACTACAATTATTTTATAGGTTCAGAAACACATCAAATCACCAACTTTTTCATGCACATTGAAGATCAATGACTGCTATCTTTCACCATTCAAAGCACATTGTGTTTGGGACCAAGGACCGTTTCTTCGACCGTCCAAGGCACTTGTGTTTAGGATCAATGACATTCCTTCGACCGTCCAAGGCATTTTGTGTTTAGGACCAAAGACCGTTCCTTCGACCGTCCAAGGCACTTTGTTTGGACCAATGACCGCTCATTCGACCGTCCAAGGCACTTGTGTTTAGGACTAAGGACCATTCCTTCGACCATCCAAGGCACTTGTGTTTAGGACCAAGGACCTTCCTTCGATTGTCCAAGGCATTTTGTGTTTAGGATCAATGACCGTTCCTTCGACCGTCCAAGGCACTTGTGTTTAGGACCAATGACCTTCATTCGACCGTCCAAAGCACTTGTGTTTAGGACCAAGGATCTTCCTTCGATCGTCAAAGGCACTTTGTATTTGGGACCAAGGACGTTCATTCGACCATCCAAGGCACTTGTGTTTGGGACCAAGGACCTTCCTTTGACCGTCCAAGACACTTTGTGTTTGGGATCAAGGACGTTCCTTCGACCGTCCAAGGCACTTGAAGCTGTTCCAAATCCTTCAAAAGGTGATGTTGGAGTTTCTTGCATTAACATCAGCCTCCCGAATACACCATCAGATGACGAATTTTTAGATGTCTCCTAGAACACGGAACGCGGGTATGTCCTCCCTTTTTTTTCAATCTCTCCCTTTTTATCTCTACTTTTTTTGTAGATTTTCCAAGCATTCCTAAAGGATTGAATTTCTCTATGAATCCAAACTCTTTGCAAGATCAGACTAACGAAAATGATGGGGAAATTGGTGCACTTCAAGGAATAGATGGTACTCATGATTTTCACGGCCTATCTTGTAAACACTCGAGTACTATGAATGAAGGCATTTTGACGTTTAACATAGACGTTTTCCAAGATGAAGATGAAGTGAATTCTGAGATGGCGAGAGCCAACATTCCAAAGGTCAATCAAGAAGTTTCAGCTGCTCCACCTTCATTGGTTAACATTCCGTCTTTGGAAACAAATAATTGTCGGGCAGCTCCAATTTGTTCTTTCTTGGATGGTCTTCCGCCTGGGATAACTTAAGAGTCTCCTTATTTGAAGGCTGCTTTGTAAGAAGCCATGACTAATTATCTTCAGAAGTGTTTTATGGACGCCTTGAAGCATGGATTTTCCAACATCCGCTCTTGGTGAGATGAAAATAATTTAATTTTTCAAAACGTGATTACCAGCTTGTTCCACGCAAATCCAACACCTTTGATGGAACGCATGGACGTGTTTCTTAAAGAAGTTGACATCTATTTATCTGAAAGGAAGCAGCACTTAGAGTTTCCAACTACCGAAGAGAAGACTGAGAAGTTGAAGCTTTTGAACATTCAGTTGGAAGTAGAGGATTCTACTTGTTCTCTATCAGAAGATAAAATTAGTCAACTAACTTTTGAGCTGGACAAACTCCGTGATGAACTTCAAACTCATCAAGAACAGAATAGTATGCTTGGAACTGCAAATACCATTTTAAAAGAACTACAAACTAGAGATATTTCTAGCGTAGCATCCATTGCCCAGAGAAGGAAAACCCTTGAAGATAGTTTCCTGCAAGTGATCAATGGCGAGTGATCTTAATAAATTTAGGATTTTCTGATTTTCTTTTAAGATCATATGAATTTTGATTTTTCATCATTCTTTGTTTTTTTATGATGAACTTTTCCTTATTTCTTGTGCATTTATTTTTACCAAACGGGATCAGGTCGAACGTGGTTCGTTACAAGAACAAACAAATTTTTTTTATTTGGGGTGGGGGCCGTTCACAGTTTATCCTCTTGCGGACCAGGAGTAATACAATGAAAAATAAAATAAAGAACTTCAAGCGTAAAAACGCTTTAGAAACTTTCCATTGATAGGTCCGATTTGTAATCCATCTTTGTTGACGATCTTGTGTGCTCCGCTAATGAATGCATGAGTGACGACAAATGGACCATCCCATTTAGGTTAGAATTTGCCCCTTGTTTTTCTTGTGATTATGATTGGTCTGCGTACGCAAAGTACCAAGTCTCCGACTTGAAATGATCTTGGTCGCACCTTCTTGTTGAAGGACTTCGCCATCCGAACTTGATAACATTCCAAGTGCATTTGTGCCTCTAATCTCTTTTCATCCAAAGCTTCTAGCTCCTCCAATCGAAGAAGGGCATTTTATTCTGTCGTCAAACCTTCTTGGACAGCAATTCAAAGTGACGGAATTTGACACTCCAAAGGAAGTACAGCTTCCACTCCATACACGAAGGCGTAAGGAGTGGCTTGTGTTGGAGTTCGATAGGAGGTTCGATAAGCCCATAAGACTTCACAAATTCTTTCATTTCAGTCTCTTTTTGATTTGGATGCAACCTTTTTCAATAGACTGCATAGAGTTTTGTTGAACGCCTCCGCTAACCCACTAGTCGTTGCATTGTACATGGATGAGTTGTACTATTTGAATCCAAATTTTGAGCATAAATTGTTTATATGGCTGTTGCAGAAGGGCTTCCCATTGTCAGTGATGATGTATCATGGGACCCCGTACGGATAAATGATTTGGATAAGGATGAAATCTGCAATATTTTCTTTCTTTACTTCTTTCAATGGTATGACTTCAGCCTACTTAGAGAAGTAGTCGGTTCCAGCAAAGATGTATGAGTGTCCAGCTAAAGACTTTGGAGTTATGAGTCCAACTACATCGAGACCTCATGCATCGAATGGTCATGAAGCTATTGTCGGATGTAATGGTTCCGGAGGTTGATAGATGAAGTTTGTATGAACTTGGCAAGCTTCACACTTCTTTGCATAATCCATGGAGTCTTGTACTATAGTCGGCCAGTAGTACTACATCCTCTTTATTCGAAAATGGAGTTTAGGTCCAAACTGATAAGCACCACAAATTCCAGAGTGGGCTTCTTCCACGACACGTGTTGCTTCATCATTACTTAGACATCGGAGGAAAATCCCATCGAATGATCGTCGATAAAGCATTCCATTATAAAAGACAAAGCGGGGTGTACGTCTCTTGATTTCGATTTTTCGCTGTGGATTGTCTGGTAGCTTTTGATGTTGAAGGAAATCAATTATTGGCTGTCTCCAATCCTCTTTTTCCTCATCTTCGGTCACTCAACGCTGTTGTTTTCTTTCATATCACGGGTAGCAAGGACGGAAGCACCCACCTTTGAGCAATTGATACGGAGTGGGAAAAATCTTCATTTGACCTGGCTAGAACAGTGGCCAAATTAGCTAAGGCATCGGCTTCCCTGTTTTTCAGCCCTAGGTACGAATTTGATTTTTAACAAATCAAATCGCTTTACAAACATTGATGTATATTCATGATATGGCTTCAAGTCAGAATTACAGACTTCGTACTCAGCTAAGAGTTGATTGATTATCAATTTAGAATCCCCGAAGACTTCTAGCTGATGAATATCCATATCTATAGCTATCTCTAAGCCAATGATAAGGGCTTGATATTCCGCCACATTGTTTGAATATTTCTCTGTTAAGGTGAACGAGTACGGCATGACCAGATCGTGGGGAGTGATAAAGATAACTCCTGGTCCTACACCATAACTTCGGGCTGCCTCATCGAAGTATAGCCGATGGTATGATTTTAGTAAATAGGACTTCTTCATCCAGGAGGTCTTCCTGTAGTTCACATTCCACTGGAATGGTGGTCAGCAAGGAAATCTACCAAAACTTGTCTTTTGAAGACTTTTTGATGAATGAATTTGATGTCGAACTCGGATAATAACATCGCCCATTTTCCAATTCTTCTAGAAAGAATTGGTCTAGACATTATGTACTTCAAAGGATCAACATTTGAGACAAGACTGATCGTATGCGATATCATATAATGTCTCAATTTTTTAGTTGTGAAAATCAACGCAAGATATATTTTTTTCAATAGAGGAATATTTCATCTCGGCCCCGACCATTGTCCAGCTCAAGTAGTAGAGTGCATTCTCCTTTCCTTCATCATTGGCTTGGACAAGAAGTGCTCCTAGAGAATATTCTTGTACTGCAACATGAAGGGTCAGTGGTTTCCTTAGGACCGGAGCTGCAAGCACTGGTGGATGAGACAAATACTGCTTAATACTTTGGAAAGAACTTCGGTAAGCATCATTCCATTCAAATGGTACATCTTTCATCACCAATTTGTTGAAAGGATGACAACGTCCAACAAGGTTAGAGATAAATCTCTGAATGTATACGAGTTTTCCTTGAAGGCTTTTCAACTCATGCATATTTCTTGGTTCTGGCATGTCGATTATGGCTTCGATTTTTGATTGATCTGTTTCGATACCCCTATGTCGGATAATGAAGCCAAGAAATTTCCCAGATGTGACACCAATGTACACTTCAGTGGATTCATCTTCAATTGATGTCGTCGAAGCCTTTCAAAAACATCTCGTAGATCTTGTAGGTGATTATCCTGTTTCTTTGTTTTAACAACAAGGTCGTTTACATAGCATTCTACGTTCTTATGCAGCATGTCATCGAAAATCATTTGCATTGCCCGTTGGTAGGTTGCCCCCGCATTTTTCAATCCAAACGGCATAACTTTATAACAATATATGCCTTTAGAGGTACAGAATACTGTGAGTTCTTCATCTTTCGGATTTATGCGTATCTGGTTGTATCCAGAAAATCCATCCATGAAAGATAAGATTTCATACCCGGTAGTTGCATCCACCATCAACTCTATTATTGGGAGCGAAAAGTCATCTTTGGGACATGCTTGATTCAGATCACGAAAGTCAACACAGACTCGTAATTGTCCATTTTTCTTTTTTACAGGTACAATATTCGTGATCCAAGCTGGGTATTTGACTTTATGTATGAATCCAACTTCAATCAGTTTGTTGACTTCCATTTCAATTTGAGGAATCAATTCTGGTCGAAATCTCCGTTGAAGTTGCTTGATTGGTCGAACTCCATGCCTTACTGCGAGGTGATGCACTGCAACCCTCGGATCTAACCCCGACATTTCTTTGTACGACCATGCAAATACGTCTTTATATTCTTGAAGCAAGCGGACGTATTCTGATTCCTTTTTTTACTGAGGAGAGCACTTACAAACAATGGTCTTGGGTTTTCTTCAATTCCTAAGTTCAGTTGCTTTAAATCATCTACCGTAGCTTGTCCCCCTTCTTCAAATATAGGTGGGGCTGACTCAGGTTCATCTGTTGTGGTAGAGTTTTCAGACTCATGTTCGGGAGCCTCTTCAAAAGCTATGTGATTAATAGAGACTTCTTCTTCATCCTCATTATTGCTTAGAGAAGGGCAGCCCTTTTGATATTTTCGCCTTCTCCTTGATCGTTGAGGCTTTGGACTTGGCTCAGAAGTTTTAGTTCCAAGTCGAGAAAAGGCAGTTTATCTTTGAAATGACTTTTGAAGAGCTTGTGCGTCATCATCAATTTGGGTAGAAGAAGAAGAACTACTTAACCTTTGGAAGACGGAAGTTTTACCTTTTACATCAACTATTGGGGAGGATTCCCGTTTTAACCTTTTAAAAACTGAAACTCTAGCATTCTCACTTTCAATTCGATCGAACACCGAAAGTTTCGGTTGTTCAGGTTTCTCTTCTGCAACCTCGTAAATTTAAATCATGATTGGGTTCGAGAAAACCTTTTTGACCTTAATCTTTTTCGGTGGATTTGGATCGTATCCCAAGCCATACCTAGGTTGGAACACGAGGGTTCCGTCAAAATGAGAAGGGATACACCCACCTGAAAGGACAACATCGAGATCACCTAATTTGCGAGGCTCTCCTTTCCCAAATCCGCCATTCTCAAATAGCTTTTTGGTTTGAGGATTATAACATCCTTTGAAAGTCTATTTTGGTTCATCGGCTCCAGTCTTATCTTGTTTGGATGAACTAGCAATACTAAGCTTTGATATGTCTGGAACAAATGTCGAAGCTTTTGACGATGATCTGCGTTCTCTCGGGACTCCCATGAATTGATAATGTAGGAACAATTTCGGAATGCTAGGTATTGGAAGAGTTAACTCTTTTCTCAATATCTCAACGTCAGTCGATTTTGTTTGAGGTTTTTTTACCTTTAGAGAATCCTTCAAACGTAAATTTTGATTTACATTTGACGAGCTGACGAGACTGAACAGAACTTGATGTATCATCATCGTCTACATTTCTTTTAATCTTAAATCTAGACATGGTCAATCCTGTAGAATTACTTTCTTCGTCTCCCCATAAAATTTTGCATCAGCAAAATGGGATTCTTCTTCAATGAAGGGTTTGGACTCAACTACTACACACTTGACTTCTCCGTCTCGACTATATTTGAAGCATTGGTGCCAAGTCGAAGGTACTACTCTAGTTTCATGTAGCCAAACACGTTCAAGGAGTAACTCGTATGATGTTTTAGCATCGATGACATGGAAGAGAACCGAGGAAATTAACTCCCCTATTTGTAGCTTCAAACGAATCATGCCGATGGCTCGCTGACCTTTCGGTTGAATCCTTGAATCATGATCTTGCTTTTGGACAGATCACCAACATTAATCCCAATCTCCTTCATCGTTTTGACTGGTATGATGTTCATAGTAGATCCACAATCAATCATTATGCGATTGGTCTTGCATTCTCGAATATGACCACTACCATAGAGTGGTATGTTATGTAAACGAGAGCCCAGCTGCAAATCTTCATCATCAAATGTGATGGTAGTCATACAGTTTTGTCGGGTTGTGGATCCAATATGCTTTAAGACTTTGCCTTCGTATTCTTCCGGATCTATCAATGCCGCGATTAAAGCCATTCGATCATCAAAAGGAAGCTTAAGAGACTCTGCTAAACTTGTTTCAGAAAGAATAGTATTGAGTCGCGAGATAGTTCTCTTCTGTTTTGAACTCTCTTTTGACCCTTTCCTTACTTCGCCTTTCCCCTCCACATTGATAATATTGGAGGTAAAATATTCATTGTTGAAGAAGCCTTTGGGCAAATAATCATCTAGGATCGGTAACCTAGGAGGGGTACGTGAAGCGACTTCTACTCCCGTTGATTTAGTAGAGACTTCTGGCCTAGTTTTAGGCCTTCTTCTTTGGTTGTTTCTTGACTTCTGTTTTTCGTCACTAGGACTTAGAAGTTGCGGCATTGTTTGATGGTACCTTTTTACAAGGGTCCATCCTCCTAATTTTCTTCTAGTGATGCTTTTTTATTGGGTTGAACTTTCACGCCCAATGTACTCCGAATCAGAATCCCTAACATCCAAATCATCTAGTATAATTTCGTAGAAGGTTGGACAATTAGGTACATGCGGTCCATCCATTCCTGGGTAGACATAACTGATAGTAATTTCCCCGTCTACTTCAAACTTTACTGGAATGGCTCCTTCTGGAAGTCGTGGTCCAAACCTTTCAGCCGAAGATTTATTGACACGCATGTATGGCAAAATGTATGTTCCCTTTTTGCAATGGGGATTGGATCAAACAATCCAAACGAGAAACCATCGACCAGTCAGCCGTTGGGCTTTCTCGCGTTTCAAGTTTGATCTTATTTTCTTTATTTAGGCCAACAATAAGATCTTTCAGCACAAAACATTTTCAACCGGATGACTAATGATCCTGTGGAATTTACAGTATTTCGGATGATCGACACTACCAACTTCCTCGGGTCTCTTTGGAGCTGGTAGTTCGATTATCTTCTGTTCGAGGAGTTGATCCAGAATTTCAAGAACTTCAGAATCTAAAAATGGGTATTACTGCTCTTCAAGTTCTTTCAGAGTAACCTGACCTCTGCCTTGGATCAGTCCATTGGTAGGTCTGAACTCTGGCTTTGATTTTTGTCTTATGTTTGATTTCGACCCTTGGAAGGCTATCTTTGCAGGGATAGTGAAATTTGCCATTACCTCTTTGGGCTTACCTGTCTTGACATCCTTCTTTACCTCTTTCTTGGGGTTCCACTTGCCCCGTGGATCACTTGGTAAGTAACTCCCATGCCTTACAATTTGGAGCTCCAGGTTATGAGCACATGTCGCTAACTCTTCAAAGGAGTGAGGCATATTTGCTTGGAAATTGTAGAGTAATCCCTAATGCATGCCTTGCACACACATGTCAATGGAAGGTGCTTCGCTTATTCTTTCCTTGCAATTGAGCACGAGGTTCCTCTAGCGTTCAATGTACTCTACAACGGGCTCTTCTTTGCTCTGCTTCATTCGAGCAAGTTCAAGAAGGCCGACAGTCCGCCTGGTACTGTAGAAACGTGTTAGGAATTCTCTTTTAAGTTGATCCCAACTATCAATTGACCCAGCATGTAAGTCGGTATACCATTCGAATACAGAACCCTTGAGGGAGCGTACGAATTGTTTTACCATAGTGTCATTGTAAGTACCTGCATTGTTATACGTCTCAATAAAATGAGCAACAAGTTGCTTTACGTTGCCCTTCCCATCAAAACACATGAATTTTGGAGGTTGGTAACCACGTGGCATCTTTATCTCGTCGATTCAACGGCTATAAGGCTTGGCATACACCAATGAAGATTGCATTGAACCACCATACTGGGCACGAATAGTGTCTGCAATCATATGTTGGAGTTGGTGGACAGATAGAGAGCCAACAGAGAGTTGAAGTGTGAGCCCCATCCGGGTAAAGCAAATAAGGTTGCAGACGCTTTGAGTAGAAAGAACGTCGGACAATTATCAGTTTTAGGAATAACGCAAGATCAATTGATTCGAGATTTTCAGAATTTAAGAATTGAAGTGCGAGCCCCATTAGTTCAATGACCTATCAGATTGGCAAATCTGACTGTTAAACCAGATTTGAGAGGTCGGATTGTGACGGCTCAAGCCGGAGATAAATTCCTAGAAAAGATCAGATCCGAAGTTGGGACTGGCAAGAGAATAGGTTTTGAGATTGTCGTTGATAAAGCACTTATGTTCAGAGGACGTATCTGTGTACCGAAAGATAAGCATATCAAAAATGAGATTTTGACAGAAGCTCATTCAGCACCATATGTATGCCACCCAGGAGGGACAAAGATGTATCGTGATTTGCGCAATACCTTTTGGTGGAGAAATATGAAGGGTTGCATTTCAAGGTTTGTCTCTCGATGCATGACGTGTCAGCAAGTTAAGGCTGAACACCAGAGACCATCAGGATTGTTAAATCCCTTGGAGAATGGAAATGGGAGAAGATTTCCATGGATTTCGTAACAGGGTTACCGAAATCGGTGAAAGGACATGACGCTATTTGGATTATTGTAAACCGACTTTCGAAGTCAGCTCATTTCCTACCGATCAGAATGACTCTCAATGTGGACCAGTTAGCCCAATTGTATGTTAGAGAGATTGTTCGACTTCATGGGGTACCAACTTCCATTGTCTCAGACAGAGACCCGAGATTTACTTCGAGATTTTGGAAGAGTTTACAGGTAGCTATGAGTACTAAATTAAATTTTAGTACTGCTTATCATCCCCAGACCGATGGACAGTCTGAACGCACTATTCAGACACTAGATGATATGCTTAGAGCTTGTGTACTAGACTTGAGTGGTAATTGGGAGACTCATCTCCCATTAGTGGAACTTGCCTACAATAATAGTTTTCAGGCTACTATTGGTATGACACCATATGAGGCACTATAGGACGACGATGTCGATCACCAGTCTATTGGAATGAAGTAGGTGAGAGAAGAATTTTGGGTCTAGATTTGATTGAAAAGACCGTTGAGGCTATTGAGAAGATCAGACTGCGGATCAAAGCCGCACAAGACAGACAGAAAAGCTATGCGGATAAAAGGAGAAAAGACTTAGAGTTTGCAATCGGAGAGAAAATATTCTTGAAAGTAGCTCCTATGAAAGGAACTATCCATTTTGGCAAGAGAGGGAAGTTAAGACCTCGTTTTATCGGACCATTCGAGATATTAGAGAAAGTAGGTAACATGGCTTATCGTTTGGCGTTGCCGCCTGAGCTATCGGCTGTACACAACGTTTTTTACGTTTCCGTACTGAGAAAGTATATCCATGACCCAAATCACACGGTAAATTTCCAGACTATTTCAATTCAGAGGAATTTGTCCTGTGAGGAGACACCTATGTGCATTATAGAAAGAAAAGTCCATGTCTTAAGAAACAAAGAGAATCCTTTAGTCAAAATCTTATGGGGTAGACAGAATAGTGATGAAGCTACTTGGGAGAAAGAAGAGGAGATTCTGGCCAAGTATCTAGATATTTTAGATCAAGTAAGTTTAAATTTCAAGGACGAAATTATTTTAAGGGGGTAAGGTTGTAGCGACTGAGAACTTTTAATTAATATAATATTAATTTTCTCGAAAAACGTCTCGCTAAACGTTAACCCTAATTTTAAAGAGAAAGCGCGTTCGTTTAACCGTTATAAAAACGAATTCAAATCTATTCGATCGAATCCAATCCCGAATAATAATTTTATTATCAATTTCGATTTATTTTATTTAAATCCAGTTTTTAATAATTTCAAGTCCAATGTTTATAGTCCAATTACATAAGTACAACATTTTAAATTTTAATTCTTTTAGCACAATCCATTTAAGTCCAATATTTATAGTCCAATTACATAAGCCCAAATTTAAATTTTTATTCTTTTTGCCCAAATTTATTAGGTCCAATTAGAAAAATCCCTAAAGCCCAACTATTTGGCCCAATTACCCACAGTTTTGTGCTATAATTGTCACTATTCATATACTCGACTAGCACTCCCACTCTCCTCACACTCACACTCACACAACATCCATTTGGTAAGAAACTTTCCATCCCTCAAACTCTCTCAATTCCATTGTGAGACACCATTGATGCTCCATTTCTAGCATCAACAGTGAACTCTCCAAGCTGCAACACTGTGCAGCCATTCACCAATATCAACACAATGTTTTCACGACACCAACTATTCACACTGCCAAGCTACTGCAAACACTAATATGGCACTCACTGCAGCCAAGCCCAACTGCAAACCACAAACTCCATCAACTAACAGACCAACCTCCATTGCAACACCACCAAAACCGAGACCAAAATTTGCAAGACATCAACACCTCCAACCACCTGAAACTGCCACCATCCACCTACCCAAACCCCCAAAACACCACCAATCTCCCTGCCCAAGCAACCACCCGACCGCAAGCTGCAGCCACCCAAACAACCACCATTTCAACTCAAAAATCAACACCCAACTCCATTCACCAACCACCACCAAAATCGAAACCCAAAACCGCCACCACCATGTCCAAGAACCGAGAACAACTATACCACCAACACCTCCATTCGAGCCACTTGAGACCACTAATCAAGAACACCAAACCACCACTCCAAAATCAAGCCCCAAAACCCCCAAATCGCCCGAAGCCACCGAGACCACCATCGCCCCAATACCAAAAGAAAATCAAGAAAAAAAAAGGAAAACCTACCGCCGGCGCCACCCTTAGTGGTGGTGCTGCCACCATGCCGGCGGCAATGGTGGAAACTCGAGGAAGAGGGCGAAGCCCCTCGTCCCTCCCCGTCGCCTATCTCTCTAGAGATGGCAATGAGCCGAGCCGAGCCGTTGCTCGTGGGCGAGCTCGGCTCGGCCCACGAGCTCGTCTATCACAAGCCACGAGCCGAGCGGCTCGGCTCGTGATATTTGATTTTTTTTGTAACTATCCTTATATGAAGAGAAAAAAAAAAATTTGGACGAGCCGCTCGTCTAAAACGAGCCGAGCAGGCTCGGCTCGCCTACCGAGCCGGCCTGCTCGGCTCGTGCTCGGGCTCGTTTTTTGACTAGCCCGAGCGGCTCGTGGGTCGCTACAGTACGAGCCGAGCGGGCGAGCCGACGAACTACTCGGCTCGATTGCCACCACTATATCTCTCTCTAATGAGAAAGAGAGAGAGAAGGAAACGATTTTATTGATTTTGATTTTTAAAAAATTTAACCCTTAGCCCCCAGTTCTTAAAAGTTGTTCATTTTAGTCCTTTAGTTTAGAAAATATCATTTTCAGTTTTTAAGTTTTATTTATTTAAATTACAGTTTTATAAAATTTTCATTTTAGTCCCAAAATCTTTAAAAGTCACTGTTTCAGTCCTAAAATTCTTATTTTCAGTTTTAAATAATTTCAAATTAGTCCCCAAGTTTAGAAAATATTATTTCAGTCCTTATTAGTTTATTTTCAGTTTTAACAAATTTACAATTAAGTCCCTAAACTTGTAAAAGCTTACTTATTTCAGTTTTTAGTTTTATTTTCTGCTTTAATAAGATTTACAATTTAGTCCCTAACTTTCAAAAGTTACAATTTCAGCCCTTTAGTTCTATTTTTAGTTTTATTATATTTACAGTTTAGTCCATAAACTTCTAAAAGTTATTATTTCAGCTTTTAGCTTTTATTTTCAACTTTATTATATTTAAAGTTTAGTCCCTAACTTTCAAAAATTTCTATTTCAGCCCTTAAACTTTTATTTTCAGATTTAATAAATTTTCAATTTAGCCCTTCAACTTTATTTCATCATTTTAAGCCATTTATTACAAGTTCGATAGTTTTTAATTAAGTCCCAAAACTTTATTTTAATACTTTAAAACTTTAAAGTTTCGAAATACTAATTCAAACTTATTTTCCATTTGGCTAGACGAAACGTATGGACGATTGAGAGCTTGAGATCATTTTCCACTTCATTTTTGCACTAACTCGAGAATTATTGAGGTAGACTCGCCACCATTAATTATTTTAAATTATAATTGCATGATTTATGTGAAATTATACGATTTATATGCTTTAATGCATGAGATGAGAATATGTCATATTGTTATGATGTTGTTATGCTTGCTATAACTTATATGCTTTAATGCATGAGAAAGACGAGAATCTCTTATGAGATAAGATGAGAATGTTATGCATAATTTATGTGCTTTACATGCACAAGAAAGAAAGACTACCCACACCCTATGATTTTAAAGAGCCTATGATTTTTAAGAAAATGAGCCAAAGAAGATGATATCACGTTATATATTGCATAAGTGTGTATTCAATTATTCTGTAAATTAATTATCGACGATGAGTCTACTGAATATTTCTTTGAAATACACACTATGTTATTTTAACAATATTTGCAGACTTCGGAGGTGATCAGGATTGATGGACAGTGGTGGCACGAAATTTGATTATCACAATTATTAAATTTTGAAATTTATGTATTTGAACGTATTTGCCGTTTTCGCTATTCCGAAAATATGATATTTAAATTTTAAAACAATTATCCTACGAGTTTTCTTGCCAACGAAGTTTTCAATTACAATTGTGATTTTAAAATTAGGTTATTTCCGCAAATTTTGATTACAAAAATTAGGGTAAAAGACGATGACGTGGCAATCCGGGTTAACGGAACTCGGGGCGCTACAAAATGAGAAAATACTACTTCACTTACAGCAAAAGTATAGTCAATGAGTAAAAAAGGAAGTACTACTTCCTTTACAGTAAAAGTAAAGTAAAGCAATAAAAAATGAAGTGTGACATTCCCTACGAAAAGTGCAAATGTGAGCAAAAATAGAAATAAATGCGAGATACAAAAAATCAAACTCTAATACTGGGCAAACCATATCTGTCAATCTGAACGAGCGCCTTGATATGTCGTGGTATGTCGGTTGGTCCATATTCCTGGTATCTACGATGATGCCAATCTCTGGTAGCAAGTGCATCTGCAACTTGGTTCCCCTCTATGAAGATGTGGGAAACTGTATCTCTGTCAAAGGAAACGATATCTGTAATCTGTCTGAGTATCCCCTGGATAGGCCACGATCCGCCATCTCTGGTGATGTAGTGATGGCTACATTCAAGTCTGCCTCAACCCAAATATCTGACAAATCAAGATCTCTACCTAGTAGTATCCCATCACGAATAGCCCCTAATTTCCGCCTCGAATATCATACATTGTCCATATGAAGTTGAGAATGCCTTGATACGTTTGACAATTAATAGTTTAAATTGAGTTTAGATTATCATTCCCACGATGATTATTCTTTTATTTAAATTTTATCAATTCGCGATAGAAACATGATTTAAAAAGGGTATTATAAACATGATAGCAATTAATCAATACAAATCATACTTAAAAGCAGAAAGTCTTGATTTAAAAAGGGTAAATTAATGGTTTACATCATGATCCTAAAACTTAATGAATATAGCCTAGTATGCTAATTACAAAAAGTATTAAATATCCATCACTCGACATTTATGATTGCAAAGAGATGAAAGAAAATCAATTTTGCGTCCCTTGAATTGCTTCAATTGAGTTTTCAATTAATTTTCAGATTTTTCCTTGCTTTGAGTTTTTAATTCTGAGCCATAAATCTTCATCTATGATGTTTGTTGTGTGGTATCTCTTTCTAGCTCTCTTCCCCAAGTTGTGATGTGTAAAACAATGAATTTAGCCTCCCAAAATAGGTTAAAAATGTGTGCAAATCACATTCTATAGAAAGGTTGAAGTAAATATTTGCTGCTGGATTATAAACCATTTCTTTGTTCTTCTGTTTCGAAATCCTCATTGAGATTCTCATCTTCTGCTCGTTCTTCCGATCTCGGTTTATTACTTGGCGTGAGATTAACAGATTGTTTTAATTGGTTCAGAAAATAGAAAAGATTAGGATTTTAGTGTTCCTGGTGAACATTAATTTTGGAGGCTGATTGGATACTTTAAAGATAAATCTCAAGACTTTATATCTGAAGTTTTTACATTTGTATCCTTGGTTGCCCCTTTAAGGCTTTTCTAGTGCAAAGAGCGTTATTCACTTTTATAGATGCTCAATAGGAGACTGGGTTTCGAAAGTGGTTACCAAACCTGTGGAGCTCTAGCAAGAAAAAATCAAGATCATTTTAATTTCTGCACTTTTAATTCTTTAATCTGTTTGGTTTTGTTGGTTTAATCATGGTTTCTGGGTTCCAATTTTGTGCTCTAATGGCTGCAAAAGTTTCTTCGAATCCACTTCCAAGCCTCTTAAGAGCAAACATTGTGAGATCATCATCATTTAAGGATGCTGTCGAGAATTCACTTAATCATGCACATTGTAATTTAAAAATAATTTCAATTCCTGCTAAGGATATTCTTTGTGTTTAAAGAGGAACTGTGATAAATAATTATACCTTTCTTTGAATCCACTTCCAAGCCTCTTAAGAGCAAACATTATGAGATCATCATCATCATCATCATTTAAGGAAGCTGTCGAGAATTCACTTAATCATGCATAGTGTAATTTAAAAATAATTTCAATTCCTGCTAAGGATATTCTTTGTGTTTAAAGAGGAATTGTGATAAATAATTATACCTTTGTTGAATTCTATAAGTTCATTTGCTTATCTTGAACATGAGCAATTACGATCTGCAATTTACAGATATCCAATTGTCCAGACTTCAATGAAAATTCACATAGAGAACAAGAAGGAATGAATTAGAATTTCTCTAATCTTGTGCGAGCTAGATAATGAACCGTCTGTTATGATTTCTCAAATCCTAGCAGTCTATTACTAGTATTTTAAGTAGGCTTGGCTCATCTCTTAAATTTAACATGGTCCGATACTTAATTAATTTAATTAATTAAACTTGGTCCATTAATTAATTAATTAATTGAGCTCATTAATAAGCAACTCAATTAATTAATTGTATAACGCTTTCGAATTAATTAATTAATATATTTCATTCTTCCAGTTCTCCTTTTGTGTGTGACTCATTAAGTTCCGGGTCATGATGCCTAACAAAGTAAATTATTATTTTGATCTAATCACAATAAGATAAATTAAAACACAATTTTAATTTATCATTAATTCATATTCGTCGTCCCATATTAACATCAGTAATGTGTTGGGCAACACATGTCACGTGGTATGACAAAACCAAACTTATTTGTTTATTGTGAAATTATAATTCATTCATCAATATGATCCGGTCAATTATGAGATATGAAGTGTATCAATGTCGATTATCAATCATATCTTTCATCTCACTATTAAATCAATATAAATCAAAAACTCACCTTAACCAAAAATTTCGTTATCAACCTAACTGAATGAAATGTAGATTATAATATCTTACTATCTAAAAATGACGAATCATGTATCGATCATTCACAACTTTCATATAATTCTTCACATAATCGAATGATGCCGTATTAGCGACTTTTGGCAGAATGACATCCAACATCATCAAAGTATGAATATCTCCATATATGACACTATGATGACCTCAAGTTGAATGAGCAAATTCACTATCGAACATTAGAGATTAACCATTGACACTCAAGCTAGTTATCTGTGTGGAATCTCTCAAGTGTATCTCCATTTTGTTCTATAACAAAATATTCACGTGTTCATTTAATTGTCACCATACTTTAATTTGTGAGATAGTTATTTACTTTACAAGTAAGAAATGTCACACGTGATAATTTATTCGTAATAATGATATTCGTATCTCGTTATTACTTACGACCATGAATTATTTAAAATTCAATCATATGTAATTTGTATGTCACAATCATAACTCCATGTGATTAACAAATTGCTAAGACTTATATCTACAGACTATATTTAATTTATTAAAATATTAATTTAATTAAATAATAGATCTACTATAAATAAAATGCATCAATTATATATCAAAAGTGTTTATGTTCAAAATCTATTGGATTGAAGGCATAACACTTACAGAAGCATCTACAAGAGCTAACATCGACTTTGCTTTTGATGTTTTGAAGATACTCTGTGTTGTGTTGATTACCAGAAATAATGGTGGTGAGCTTTGACTTTAGGTTCAAAACTATGGATTTGGATTTGTAGGCACTATAGGAATGTCAACGAGCAGGTATGAGACGGATCGTCCATTTTCACCCTCATCCCGTTGGGCATTTTTGTTACCTTATCACATCCTCATACCCAGTTAAAATGGGACGGGGCGGGTTCGGGGCGAGGCGAGGCGAGGCGAGGCAAGTCTAATGCCCCATTTATCGTCCCATTTATTTTTTCTTTTTATTTTTTATTTATTTTATTTTTTGCTTTTATTTTTTTATGTCTTTAGTTAGTAAATATCATTACTTTTTAACTAATTTGTTAAAAACAATTTATGTTCTCTTTATAAATGATGATAAATTTATTATTTTTGTTCGATAAAAAACTTAAACTTGAATTTAACTTTAAACGAGGTGTGGACTATATTTCCTATATTTGTCCCGTACCCACTTTGGGGTAATGACCATAATCCCCGCCACATTCGGGGCGGAGCCCACGAGTATCGGATTGAACGAACTTTTTTGACATCCCTATTTGTCTAGGCATCACGAGCAAATGAGTACATTGCCTTTTGAAAGATAAACAAGTATTGCATGTAGGAATTGTTTGTCTTGCTTATTCCAAATAAGGATTTTCAGACGTTTTATTTGTTATCCGAAATTATTTGCAGAGTTATACAATTTAAAAAGAACAAGTACTATAGCAGAATATAACAATGATTATTATTTCAGAAAGAAATCGAACACAAAATAATACTGCTTAAATATGTAATTGTTAAAAAAGAATAGATTTGCAAACCGGAGCCTGTGTATCACACAGTGCTCTTTAAACAGATTTGTTCATTCACCATAGGTGTTTAAGGTTTAATTCGGGAGTCTGTCTCCCAAAATACAATGAAAAACCAATAGAGTCTAAGCACTATAGATATGGGGGGATCCAAGATTGTTGGTGAGCTAGGATGGCTATTAACTGTCGATTGTCAACAACAACAATATCAATGTCGTTTATTAATATTTAATTAAATAAAAAAATTTCTTTTCAGTTGGGTGTTTCGTTTCGGTTGAAAAAATCGTATTATAATCTGTATGAAAATTAAACTTAATTTTAAACTCCCATCAATTTCCAATTAACAATTTTCTAACACCAATTGAACATTTATCATAAATCATAAAAATCCTTAATAAATCATTTATCACGATTACAGTCAAAGATATCGCAATTCACATATTCACAAATTTACAAATTCCTCAATCTTCACAAATCATAAATAATCACAATTCACATACTAAATCATCAATCAAATTAAAGCATCACAATTCTCATACCAGTAATGTGATGAATGAGAACATTAATGCGATGACATTTCCAAATTTATCCATCAAGTAAAATGGAAACTGCTAGACTTCAAAACAAACAGAAAACAAAATTTAACACTAAATTTTGAGATCCCCAAATGCCTTGACAATTTTGAAATAATGGATCATGACAGAAAATTAATGAACTAAAAAGTATCAAGTCAACCTCTGCACCAGGCCAGTGAATATATACATGTAACACAAACCAGGTGTAGCAACAATCCAATTGTGAGGGAGTCAGGAGTGGTGTCGGTCGTTAGCCGGCAAGTCAATTTGCAAGTTGAAAGACGAAGTAGACATAATATGCTTCACATCAAGTCACAAAATTTTAAAATTAGGTTTAAAGATCAAAGTAGTGGAATTGTAACAATAAACTTGATCAGTTTGAATTCTTATTCAAGCTTTCCTTTGATAAGGCAAGGTATCTTCGCGTAAAAACAAAAGAGCTTGCAATCAGTCCTTCAATTAAATTTCGCTTCATGAGTATTTAATGAAACTTTTAATTTTATTGTTATGATTAACTTGTAACTTGGAACAGTTGATTCTTAATACATAAACACAGATTTTTTTGGGCAACTATGGAACAATTTCATTACACAAATGCAAAAATGGAATGCATTATGTAATGGGATTGATCTATTTATATACTTTTGAGATTATTAATTTGTCATATGGGCCTATATATTTAAGTAATCGAAAAAAAAAAAAAATCATGTATCAAGGATTAAGTATATACCAGTTCAATTTGCAAAGAATAAGCTATATTTTCCAAAATTCAGGTGCTAATCAAGTTCTATTAAATAAATAAATAATTATATATAAAATAATTACAATCTCTCTCCAATTGAGACCACATTCATTGACATCCATCCCATTAGCATCCACCAGCTGGAATCCAAATAACTTCGCCGAAAGAAAGATAGAATCTACAGAGATCGCTAGAGACTGAGCATATTTTTCAATAGCGAACTGATCATCGCTTGGCGGAGATCGACAATCACCGGCTCAAAATAGTAGAGTGAGAGAGAGAGAGAGAGAAACATAACGGCTAGTGTAATTTAAATTTATTTTTTAAAATTGAAAAATAACCCATGGTGTAATTTACAAAGTACTCACCGAATCAAATAACTTCAATTCTCACCATCAAAATCTGAATAATTGAATTTGTGACCAGTTCAGAGAGATCAATGGCATGTGACCAGCTCTTTTGATTTACATTGGTCAAATGGCTTGTGAACTGTAATATGTGACATGTAGACATTGATATGCTACTTATGAATGGTGACTTGTTACTTGTGAATTATAATATGTAACCAATTAATATTGACATGTGAACTCTAATCAGTGACCTATACAATATGAGTGTGATCTTTGAATGGTGACGTATGACCTATGAATTATAACATGTGACCTGTGAACTATGACCAATTAATATTGACATGTGAATTATAAAATGTGATCTATGAACATAATATAACATATACATTATGACATGTGACATGTATACTATAATTTGTGATTTGTGACTTATAACATGTGACCAATTAATATTGAAATGTGAACTATGACCTGTGAACATGTAAATATCTGTGACATATACGACATGACATGCGACTTGTGACTTGTGAACTATAAAATGTGACCAATTAATAACCTATGAACATAAATCAGCGGTTTGTGACCTATAAATATTGATTTGTGATATGTAACAAGTGCACAAATACATGTGACATGATATCAATTCACACATCACAGGTCATTGCGTCAATGTCACAAATTATCTATTTTATCGATCACAAATTATTTCTTGATCACAGATTAACCTAATTTATTGGTCACAAACCATGTTTATACAAACCCAACCCTATCCAAACCCATCACCAAAACCACTAGCTGCACTACCAACCTAACCCAGCACCACTACCACAATCACTATAAGAACCACCACCACCTCACTTCATCACAATGCAATTCAAAAAATCACCTAACATCATAATCAAAATCAGGCCCAAGATCATAGATCACCCAAACACTCAACATCACAATCAAGATCCAATTCATAAATATTGACGCGTGGTTCATTTCATCCTTAATGTTTGATCATAACAAATAAGATTAATATTATTTCTAACAATTGATTTTGAGTAATGATAGTTCAATATTAAAATCAATTGAGCATTGTAAAAATCAACACATTATAAATCGGGTTCATGAAGAAGGTCAAGATCAAATCAAGCATTAAAATCAAATGTCAAGAAAGATCAAGAGTTTAAGAGTCAAACATGGAAGAAACTTCGAGCAAGATCAAAGATTAGGCTTTCGAGATCATATGTAAAGGTATAACACTTTGATCTTGAGTAATGAAGATAATAGCCCGAAAATCATTTTGTGCACAAATTTATTTTCATATCACTTGCATAAAATATTTTTGATCAAAAGTAAGATTTGATTTTTCAAACTGATACTTGAACTTAGATCACATCTAAAAAAAAGTCAACGGTCAATGATCAACCAGACGTTCGGTTCATCCCAACAGTCAGTTTTTTGATCGTTTTAACCGCAACGGCTAATTGATCGTCTGGATAAGTGACAGATGGAGATGGTCGTCCGATTGGGCAAAAAAATTAGGCGTTTTGATTGTTATAAATACTAACTCATTTGTCATTCATTCTAACATTTAAGAGCATTCAAATGAGATACTTTTGAGCAAAATTATATTGATTTCTCATCTCATTTATTATTATCAAATCATTTGACTTTGAAAAACTTTTGATCAATTAACTTTTAAAAATATACTCATCAAAGTTTTTCTTTTGAAAAATATTCTTTGAACTTACATTCATTTGTTCATAGCAAAAACTTTGATTGTTGAATAAAACTTGTAAATATCATATTCATCAAAGTTTCTCATTTCTCTCTTAACACTTAATTTATTACAATAATATATTAAAAGAAAGATATTTCTTGAGAAGATTTTTGAACTTACATTGTATTTATCTCTTCATCTTCTCATTGAAACACTTTAATTAATTAAATCTAATTTGTTATTATCATATTTATCAAAGTTTTTCATCTAACACTTGAGCTATCATTCATTACTATTCATTGAAGTGTTAGACTCTCTTAGTACTTAATTTATTTGTATTATTTATTAATAGAGGAATTTCATTGTAAAATTACTTTGATAAAGTGTGGGTCGTGTTGAAGTCCCTTAAAGATCAACATTGTATAAGGATCGATGCTCTTTGTTGTAGGTCACCATATGGGTGATATTGAGGTCCCGTAAAACTAAACATTGTATAAGGATCAATACTCTTTGTTTGTAAGCCATCGGAAGCGTTGTAAAGAGTTGGATTGCACCATAAGTCAATCAATATAGTAAAAAGGTCTTGTTCCTGTTGGATAGCTTGGTAACGAAGGACATAGATCATTGTTTTGGATCGAACCTCCACAATTATATCGTTTGCATGATCTATCCCTTTTATTTATCGTTTTTATATTTGTGCAAATTACATTGTTCTACTTTGATGGTGATATTTCACTCATGATATCAATGTCATTAAACTTGTTATTTGGTTAATTTCTATGAGTTGTTGATGTTTTAATGCGTGATTTTGATGTTGTGATGTAGGTTGATGAGATTGAAGAAAATAATCTAAAGTTGACAAAAAATTGGAGAAATGAGCTAAATTGTAAGAGATCCGAAATTCGGGAACTAACGTGCAAATATTCAAAAGTTAAGCCGAATCTCATGATGAAAATTTGAGAATGTTAATAGTCAATTGGATGAAGAAAGATGTCAAAATGATCAAATATAACCAAAGAGTGATCACACATCAAATTCCAACCGAAAAAATTTACTCCGGATTTTAGTCTCATATTAAGACTCACTTTTGATATAGTAAACGATCGAATTGAGGATGATTTCTGAAGCAAAATTGTATCCCTTTGAGTTATCTTTCCAACTCATCTTAAATCATCTCGATCGGATGTCGGGAGAAGAAGTCATGATAAAAACATTGAAGGACGCACAGTGCAGTTGTTTCTCAACCGAAGGCATAGGCGCAGCCGCACCCAACTGGAAGTCCCAAAGTGTTTTTCAACCGAGAAGATAGGCGCCCCTGCGCCGCGACGACACCAGTCCACCACATAAGCCCTAAAACTGATGACTTTAAGGAGATAACTATAAATACGGCTTGTAGGGTTCGAAAAAAGGACTTTTGGAAAACAAAAATAGCAGTCACATCAAGAAGAAGACCCTTGGAGATTGAAGAATCCACAAATAAAAGAGTTTTTCTTATTCTCTATTAATCTTCTCTATTTTATCAATGTTTAAGAACATGGATTGTATTTTTTTTTATATATTTTCATGAAGTAATTCATTTTTCTAGAGATACTATGTAGCCAACACTAGAGATTATACTTTAATAATTTAATTATTTCAAGGGTTATTCAATTGGTTTGTTTGTGTTTATCTATTTTTAATACTTTCGAATGCTTGATCACCATTTGAATGATATGGAATTCAAGATTTACTATCGAGAGAAGAAATTCTAAATAATGACTATTGATAAACACAACCTAGGAAATTATAGAGTTTGAGAGGCCTATGAAATCCTTTGTAGTCATTAAGAGAACCAAAGATCTAAATGTACTTTATCATCTTAATTTTAGACGGAGACTCAAAATTAGAGTTTTAAGAGTAATTCTCAATTTGCCATCGAGAGAGGGGAGTTAGATGATCGAAGCATAATTGATAGTTAGGTGAAATTGGATCTCTAGAGTTTAATCCCATTGGTATTAATTTGTGTAATTACGTTATTAATTTATTAAATTAGTTTAGTTAGTTAATTCACTAGAATATCTTGGTTTTCTAGATAAAATTAAGGTTATTTTAGTTGCATGAATTATTAGGATTTGATTTCAATCGCTGTGGAAAACGATACTCTGCTCTCACTATATTAAAACTTGACACCGTACATTTGCAGTTGGAAAATTCACGCATCACACTTACTTGCTTATTTGTATTTAGTTGTCTTTGTTTATTTGCACTTATTATTTGATTGATCTACTTGTTTGAACTTGCTTATGATTATTAATCTATCAATGTGTTTTTAACTTATGTGATTCTAGTTAATTATTCGAAAAAGTTTTAAAAACCAATTCAACCCCCTCTTGGATAGTTATTCTTGGGCTTTCAACAAAATCACCCAACATCACAACCGAAATTTGGTTACATGATCATAGATCATCCAAACACCCAATTTGTAGGATCACCCAAACACCCAACATAGAAGTATAAAATGAGAAACATAGCTCGTATCAGTACATGAAAATCCTATATGTATAGGTCATCTTCATCAGCCACACTGACAGAAGTAAAAAAGGTCATATCCAGTAGCAACGACACTCTTTTCAGCAAATCGAAATTCAGTCTCGAACCTTCTTAATTGCTGTAATGTTAGGGCAAATGCTTGTTACTTACGAATGTAAGCATCACTTTACTGTTGACATCCTCGACCATGGTGCGCTTTTGCAGCGACATCGTTGCTTATCGTGCTCTCGGTGGTGATATCATCGTTGTCGCAACTGCGAGCTTGCTTGGCCTCCGATGATGAGAGAAGGGAGGAATGGAGAAAAAGAGAGAGAACTACTGCCTTAATAAATGAGAGAGAGAGAGAAAGAGAGAGAGTATAATTTTAACTGAATACCTGATTAATGCTTAAGTAAACTTTATATTTGATTTTGGAATTGTCATCTTTAAAAACCTGATGTGGTGTAGTTTTCAATAATTAATTATGTATAAGGTCATCCTAAATTTGAGTTCAATTAAAGTGATCTAATAAAAAATTAAATTGTTAGGCTTATGACATCTAAATAAAATGTTGGTCGGATTATATGTGTAGAGACATGATCCATTAGGGTTGTATTTGACAATGAGTCAAATACATATGGCAGCTATATATAGAGTTATGATCTTTAATTCATATGTGATTCTCATTATTTTTGTTATCCTATCAATACAAGAATACAAGAGAAAACATATTGAAGAGTAAGATCCAAAATCCACAATCAAGAATCAAGAATAAGGATGTGAGCAATTAAATTGAAAAATAAGACAATCAAGATTATGGTGCAAAAAGTCAAAATCAAGAACAAAAACTCAAGAACCAAAGAGCCAAAAGTCAAGGTTCAGAATCCTGAATCAAGATCGATATTAAAAAATCATTCCCAAATAATTAAGATATGTTGTGCATTTTTAATTTTCTTGGTAATTTGACATGGAGGATCTTGATAATAAAGTAATTTAAGTTTTCAAATTTTAAAGTTTCTAGTTTTATAAAGTTCAACATTTTAACAAGTGATATCAGAGACAATTCATGTTAAACCATTGAGATTAAATGAAGACTTTTGGGTAGAAATTCATACTTTAGTTTTTTACAAAATATTGGAATGTGAATTTCAGACCCTAGATATCAAAATTTTGGAATTTTTGAGATTTTTCAAGAATTCCGGTTCAAAATGGTAGCCGCGGCGGTGCCTCCAGACGTTGCAACTTTCATATTCAAACGTATAATTTTTTTTTCTTTTGGCAACAAAAGAAAAAAATTAAAAAATATATAAAGGGACAATCAATTTCAAATCTTGGTACTTAATATTTATTTCGGACTACTAATTTTATAAAATAGATTAGTTGAAGCAACAAATTAACGTCTTTTGTCTAAATTATTTTATTTGAAATATTAGGAAGGTTGTGTGTACGTAATTCATGTGGTATTGACCGACCCAAATGAATGTTAATATTTGGTCGAATTATTTACACACCCGTGGTAATAAATATGTAACAATTGTAAAGTTTTTCATTATGTGAACATTGAGTTGGTCCAAAGAAAGATTTAATGTTTGACCGAATTTATTATCAATATTTGATTACTACACTAAGAGTGCCACTTACAATTTTTTTTTTCAAAGACTAAATATCAATGCTTTGTTCGGTATCTAGTGATGTGGTTCACCATTATTTGAAATTATTGATTGTTCAATATAGATTCCTATGTGAATATGTTATTTTGGTTTAAGTTCTCTATTTGGTTAATCTATCTACTTTTACAATATCTACTAACTAATCAATTAAATTCGTGTACTTGAACCAAAGTTTAAGGGCTAGAAAGAGAAAGTTTGTATCGTTCTTGGCGGCATGGATCTATACATTGTGTTAATGACTGAACAATCCACTACTCTTACAGATAAGAGTTCTATTAATAAAATAGAATTTGAATTAGCAAGATCGTTCAAACCGCATGAGTTTTATGATCATGAAGCGTGGAATTCAAGTGACATTCAAGGGCGCTAAGGTAACTATTGCCAATGAGTTTATTGAGGAAACTAAAAAAACGCTTTGCTAAAGGCAACAAGGCCAAAACTAGCACGTTTTTAGCGAACTTAGTTTTACTAAAGTATAAGGGTAAAGATAATATAAATGAGTAAATCATATGAATGCCTCATCTTGTTTCAAAACTAGGCATTAAAGTTTGAGCTGTCTGATGACTTGCTTGTGAATTTAGTTTTGATTTCTATTCTTGCACAATTCAACTAATTTAAGGTCAGTTACATATGTCAAAAGGGAAAACTGACTCTGTATGAGCTCATTTTATATTATGTGCAAGAAGAAGAAAGTCTAAAGCAATAAAGAACTGGAAATACTCACTTGACAAGTATCTTTAAGAACAAGTTAAAGAATAAGGATGGTGCATCCGGTTCAGTTCAAAAGAAATAGCAAAAGCTTGAAAATGATTCATCATTTGGCTGTTACTTTTGTGAAAATTTGGAATACATAAAGAGAGATTGCACTAAATACCACACTTGGCATGTAAAGAAAAGTACATTTCCCACTTTGTTATGTTCTAAGGTTAATTTAGCGTCATTACCTAGACATACTTAGTGGATAAATTTTGGTGTCACTATTCAAATAAGTGTGTCCATGCGGGGTTGCCTGAACAACCTTAAGCAAATTGATAATGAAATATTCATCTATGTAAGGCGATGCCAAATAGGTTAAGGTTGAGGTTATAAGGAATTGGGTTATCATTAAAGACTTATTATTATATGAATTTGAAAGAGACATTTGCAGTACCATAATTTTAGATGAAATTTGATTTCTGTTTCTACATTGGACAAATATTATGGGTACCAGTTCTTTATCCAATTATGATATATTTGCTTAATATAATTGTCTCTTATAAAGAAACATTGCATGTGAATTCAAGGATATTAAACATTAATTAAACAACAAGAATTTCGCTTCATTATGGTACAAGCGATCAAGTCACATCTCTCAAAAAAGAAATGAATAGCTTATGTCAGAAGAAATTCTTGATTCTTCTGATTCTACGAACTTTAATGTTTATGTTAATTGCATTAAGATGAAGCAAATAAATAGAAGGAAATTAGGTGCCAATAGACTTAAGTCGTCTTAGAACTAATTCATACGGATATTTGTAGGTCATTTCCTTCAGCATTTTAGAATGGTCAACGATAATTTATTACGTTCATAGACGATTTTTCTAATTATGGCTACCCGTATGTCATTTATAAGGAATTCCAATTATTGGATAAGTTCAAGGCTTACAATACCGATGTTGAATATCAACTCTTAAAAGAATTAAACAAGTCAAATCTTATCATAGTTGTGAATACTATAATAGATATGATGGATCAGGAGAACATCGTCCATATCTTTTTGCTAAATTCTTAGAGGAATGTGAAATCGTCCCATAGTATACTAAAATATCTCTAGGTTAAAGCACGAAAGACTGCAGCTTATATTCTTAATAAAGTTCCAAGTAAAGCAACTGTTAAGAAATTAAATTTTTTTAAACATCCCACTATTAGGTCAATTTTCGAAATGGAAAATGTCGATTCCTTGAGAATGTAGAGTTTGCTTGGGAAGATGATGTTATAAGGTTAATGATTTTATCTTGGAGGAAGAATATGTGTATATTTCGTTTGTTGCAATTGATAATTATCAGGATTAAGGACAAATTCTTGCTCCATATATTGTTTAAGAACAAATTTTGGATCAAGAAAATATTACAAAATCCCCTATTTACAATTAAAAGATTGTTTCAGAAGAACAATCTCAATAACCTCAAGAACAAATGTCATTAAGGAGATTCATTAAAGAAAAAAAGGCAATTTGGATAATTTTATAGTCTTTCTCCGAGAAAATAAGGATGACATTGGATTAATGGAAAAAGATCTGATCAATCAACTTTCATCAAACCATGCAAAAGAATAATTCTCAAGAGTTGATTGCTGTCATAAATAAAGAGATAAAGTACATGAAAGATAATGACGTTTGGGAACTCATCCCATTACTTGAAGGTGCGAAGCCGAATGGTTGTAAATGATTATTTAAAACTAAGAGGGATTCGAAGGGTTATGGGGAGAGATATAAAGCTCGTTTTATTGCAAATGACTTTACTCAAAAGGAAGACATTGACATTAAAGAGACTTTCTCTCCGTTATGACATGTGTCACATATTTTATCTTAACCTACGTCAAATGATTTACAAATTAAAGAAATCCATCTATGAGTTTAAGTATGCTTCCCGTCAATTATATCACAAATTTCATCAAATAATCATCTCGTTTGGTTTTGAGGTAAATGTAGTTGATGATTGTGTATACCACAAGTTCAGTGAGAGTAAGCATATTTTTTTAGTATTGTATGTCGATGAAATACTACTGTTTGCCTGCAATGATATAGCCTTATTACACGAAATCAAGAGATTTTTGTTCTGGAATTTTGAAATGAAAGACCTGATACATCGAGATTGTTCTCTACGTATTTTTCGATTATCACAAAAGAGTTGTATCAATAAGGCTCTTAAGAGATTTTGGATGCAGATATGTAAATCAGACGATACCTCTATTACTAAGGGAGACAACTTTAGTCTCAATCAATGTTCGAAAGATAAATTTAAAGAAAGGAACTATATAAAATTCCATTTGCTTCAATAGTTGAGAGTTTAAAGTATGCTTAGGTTTGTACACATCCAGATATATAATTCATTGTTGGAATGCTGGACATATATTTAAGTAAATTTAGGATGGATACTTGGAAAGCAGCCAATAAGGTATTAGGTATTTACAGAAAACTAATGATTACATGATCACATTCAGGAAAATCAGACCAATTGAAGATTATTAGATATTCTGATTTTGATCATAGAACATGACTGCAAATTATTGTCACTAGGCTGCATATTTTGGATAGATTTGAAAGACTACTTTAGTTATTCTATGACATAGTAGTTTTGTATTCCAACATGAACTTGATGACGTCAAAATTTATAGACATCAAATTTCTATTATCAAAGAAAGAATTCCGGGAGTTCATGTTTCTATGTAATATATTAGGACAAACTCCATAATTGCAGATTCACCTACTAAGGGGCTATCACCCAAGGTTTTTCATGAGCATAATGCTCACATGTGTATTGTATCTTTTGATGGTATGCAGTTTAGTGGGAGTTTGTATTTAGATGTTTTCTGTTTTAGACACATATTTTGATCCATGGATATTCGATTTATTTTAGAAATAAAGTATTCAGTTCAGTTCTACATTGATTAAAGTTTATGGTTGATCTCATTAAAAAATAAGGTAGGACCAGTTAGAAATATGCATGTTTTAATTACATTGCATGTAATTTCCATGTTATAAATCCACATTTATCTATGTTATTTGATTGTGTTGATATATTGACCATTGAGGGTTTAGTTATGATATTTGTAATGAAGATCGATTTGATTCTATATTGATATAATCAATGGACGAGATTGTTCGAAAATGCAAAGTCATGATAGCAAAAGTTTTGGCGTCATAAAGTTATACACATTCATTAGGTAACATATATGGCCCAAGTGAGAGATTGTGGAGATTATTAATTGGGAAATTATAAAAAATCAGGTGTTAAAATGTTGGTTTTTAAAAATCAGACCTAAATTTTATTTATTCAAAAATCAGGTATTATAATAAAACCCTAATTCATAACCTAGTTTATCTATCCTCCCTTCCACCCTCTCTCTCGCACCTCCCTCCTCTTCTTTCTCCCTCCTTCAACCATTGGGATCGTGTTGAGAGAAGACTCCAAGAATGGAGACAGCGGTGGCGTTTGGTCTTGCTTCAACAAGGAATGGAGACAGCGGTGGTGTCTGAAAGAGAATCTTCGGTGTAGAGGCGTCACAACCGGAAGATCTGAGCACCACTGTGAGCATCGGTGTCTATGCTCACAATGGCGACTTGCGGATTTGTGTGATTTTGTGTGTGGAAGACGACGACAACGCTGATTTGTGTGATTCTATGTGTGTGGAAGTTGATTATGTTGGTGTGATGTGGCGGTGACAATGGTCATTGGTGGGGTTGCGGCAGTGATGATGGTCGTTGGTGTAGGTGGTCGATCTGTGGTGTATGTCTGCTGATTTGTGTGAGGTGGTGGTTTGGTGCGGTTGTGGTGTTGGTGGTGTTTCTATTTGTGGTGGTATGTACTGTGGTGTTGCTGGTGGGGAGGCGGCGTTGGTGGTAGTGATAGGTTGTGGTGGTGGGTGGCGGCTTTGTTGGCGGTAGTGTTGTGACGGTGGCAGTGCTGGGATATTGTTTGTGACCAACTATTTGGTTGATCTGTGACCAAGTATTGGTGGTGGATCAGGATCGTGGGTGGAGTGTTTTGGTATATATGACCAATTATTTGGTTATTGTGACTAACTATTAAAATGTGACCTTAAAATTCGATGATTTGTGACCTAAAAAATAATTTGTGACCAAAAAATTTAAAAATGTGTGACCGATGAATAAAATGTGACCTATAATTTTTTTTATTTGTGACCAATTAAATAAATTGTGATGTATAAAATTTTTGATTTGTGACTTCGAAATAATTCGATAATATGTGACCAATAAATATGCATTTGTGACCATAAATTGTATAATTATGTTATTAATATATTTAATTAATAAAAATAATTTAATTAATTAACAAATACCTGATTTTTGCATTTTTAAACTTTAAGGCCTGAAAATTGATTTAGTAATAGTTAACACCTGACTTGTGATTTTTCCCTTATTAATTTGTCGTGAATGTCTATATATGTGATTAATTGTGTATAAGACTATAGTTGAGCCCAATTAAAGTGATCTAATAAATAATTAAATTGTTAGCTTAGGGTATCTAAATAAAGCATGTCATGGATTATATATGTAAATATCGGATCTATTAGAGTTGTATTTGATGATGTATCAAATACATATTGAATCTATATATAGGGTTATGGTTCCCAATTAATATGTGATTCTCATTCTTTGTGTCAACACAAGAATACAAGAGAAAGCATATTGAAAAGGAATATTCAAAACCCACAATTAAGAATCAAGAATAAGGGTTAGAGCAATTAAATTGAAGAACAAAATCAAGATTATAGAGCAAGAAGTCAAGATCAAGAGCTTAGGAACCAAAAAAGTCAATAATTAAGATTCAAGATCCAAAATCAAGATCCCGTATTAAAGAATCATTCTCAATTAATCAAGGCATGTTCTACATTATTGATTTTATTGGTGATTTGACATGGATGATTTTGGCAATAAAGGAATTTAAATTTTCAAGTTCTAAAGTTTCTAGTTTTATGAAAGTTTTAAGTTTCATAAATTTTCAACAGTAGCTGCACAGAATCAAATAAATTTACAACTACATTTTGGAAACTAATGGATCAGCATCTGTTTCTCTCATTCTGTCTTGGAATATGAAAACAAGTTTTAATATGCTCAAATGGACTTCTAAATTCAAATTCTATGAATGTTGTGCTAGGATATGGCCTGGAATGTGTGGCGGCATTTGTTCTGTATGTCCATCGACATTGCTGAATTCTTGAATTTCCAGAATCTCGACTCTGCGCTTCATCTTTTTACTTATTTTTATCGCTACATCTGCAGGAATAAACCTTCCACAGACACTTACCCTGCATTCCTGCTTCTCTATCAAGCGTGTCTCAATTTCTTCAATCAATGAAATGGGAACAACAGAAAGATTTCGAGTCATTAACTGACATCAAGAGAAATCATTAATTAACATGACTTTAGCTACCTTTCATTTTGAGAAGGACTCTTCTCATTTTTCTGCAACAAGAATTGCAATCAAGATTAATCCTCATCACCATCCAGACCTGTTTTCTCAAAAATAATTCATATATTCAGATCCCGTTAGATTCCTTCGTGAAATTTTTTCGAAACACTAGATTGCATGACCATTATTAGCAGTCGTGTGAGATTCTTGAATACATATAGAGACCAATTAAAATATTCCTCGAAACTAGAAGTATTCAGACAAAATTTCTGATATCGGGAAAATGTGAAAATAAACATTGTGAAAATACTAGAATCCTTGCCTGTCCGGACATGAAACTCGGAAATTCAGAAGTTCCTGGATCAATCATTGAGTTCAATTTTCGTAGAAAAAAGTGATTTGAGAAAAAATGGAAAACGATCCTTTTTTGTTAAATATCATGAATTAATGAATATGTTCTATATGGTTTAAGAATAAGAATAAAAGTATGTGTTTCAACAAAGGAACCTGATTCTTGTTATGGTTGAGACGCCTTCATGAGTGGATGTCTTGATTTTGTTTATTTAAGGAAATGAAGAATCTTTTCATTTGTTGTACTATCCATCCTGCAACTTTGCATCGTTTTCTTGTCACAAAGGGAAGTCTGAAGTTATGGAAAGTTATTGCTATTTACGTCGAGACGTCTTTTTGAAGGAATCCAAACAAAGTTGAATGGACTAAAGATGTCTTTTTGAAGGAATCCTAACAAAGTTGAATGGACATAGATGCACACCAACAATGGAAAATTGAATGGACAAAGACAACTTTCTATTAAATTTTGTTGCATACCAAACATTCACTTAGAGAATGGAGGACAGGTGTGAGAAGTTGTTGCTATTAGATTTGGAAGCATCATTTGATGGAATCCAAATGAAGTTGAATGAACATGCAAGTTCACAATGGCCAAACAAATTTTAATGATGCAAGTTCACAATGGTCAGATGTTGCAGAGTAACATATAACTAATAAAAGAAATACCAGCACTATGGTGTCATACTGCATACCAAATATGCACTTATAAAATGGACAGGTAGATGGCAAAAAATTCAGGCACTACAGCTCAAGATGAAATCCATTTCTACACCCACACCTGGTACTTCATTGCGCTGCTCCTACATTATACAACAAAGTATAATAAATACAACACGAGCACAACCAACCAACAGTGTGTAACTATCTAACCAAAACTTAATTTATAATGAAATTACACAAGGTGGTTATGAAAAGTAAATACATATGAAATGTCAACTTACATGTAGAATACATACACAAGGAACTTTCATACACAGAAAAGGGAAATAGAATAACTATTAACTCTAAAGACAACCACCGAAGAGAGAGAATGGATATGGCAGTGGTGGACTAGCATCCTTCCCATCCAAAATCCCTTCAGGGTAACTCGTGTTCATTCCACCCCTATCATTACACCAAGCAATTCTATCAACTGGTGGTGCAACTACATAATCTCCATTCCCACCAGACAAACCTATTGTCGAAGAACTAGAAATGCTGGCACAATTCTCAGATTCTTGCTCGATAACAGGCATACCAATAACTGGTGTTCGGCTCAACCACTCGGGGGATGATGCCTCCAGTGAAGGAGAAGACTGATAACCCTTATCGACATCCAAGTTTGCATCCACGGAGAATATTTTTGATATTTTTTCTTGTGCAGCACCTTCTTGCTCGTACTTGGTCTTGACAGAAAAGCTGGACAAATCCATTTCTGATAAAGAATGTGATGAAGTAGCTGAAGATGTATTGAGCTCTCTCTTCTTTTCACCGTTATTACAACACCTCAATCTTTTCAGTTTTTCCTTTTTGAGATTTATGCGAGGTAATATCTCGGGATCTTCGACAACTTTGTATAAGAAAGTCATCATTTGTTGTGGTCTCCTTTCTGTTGCTTCTAGCCTTTTACTCATGCTTTCAAGCTCTTGTTCTAAGGTCTTTTGTTCTTGCTTTAACTTTGCAATTTCCTTAAATAGCTCTTCATCTTCATTTTCTTCATGCTTATGATGTGAAACGTAGTGTTGACTAGAATGCTTTCTCCTCGAAATATTCTTCAACAAATGAGTTTGCCCGCGTAGAAACCACTCATTTGCGAACTCCCACTTGTCTGGATCTACCTTCTTGAAACCCTGACGCATCAAAACTCATGTGAGAACAGAGACTAATGATACTCAAAAGCACAGTTTTCCTTCCAAGCTGCGATAGAGTTCGGATTATGTTGAACAAATAATTCAACTGCAATTCAGAAACAATACGCATATGCAAAAGTCAACTAATTAATCTTTTTAACAAAATGTTAGTCAAGAAATTGATTTCATCAACGGAATCAGCAGATAAATCTCGAGTCAGGGGTGGCTACAACTGAAAACTATAGATATTTGAATTAAAAAAATATCTCCCACAGGAAAGAGAACAAAGCTTGTTGTCCCACAAATAAAGTAAAAGTAAAAAAGCAGACACTCTCTCCATTTCTGTTCTGTAAACTATTAAACCACCTATGTCTTTAAGAGTTTAGAAGACTAATTTAAATTGCCTTCAACTCGTCCATTCGAAGCCAATTTACTTTTCATGAAAGCCAATGGTCATATGGATGACCGCAAAAACTTGAATTCTGACCTCAAACTATCTCGTCTAAAAATTCAGGTAGTAGTAGAATTCACAAATTTATTCATTTAGACTGCCAATACAACTCACTCTGAAGCTTTATCAGAAGATATCAGCGTAGAGAAAATTCAAAGAATAAACAAAAAACGCCCTAAATTTCTGGAAATTGGCAAGTAGGCAGAGCAATAACATTTTAAAATTAATAACTGTCTACTATGGTACTCGTATTTGTTCATAATTATTATCAAATGATAAAATTACTTACATAATGATATGAAAGTATTATAATTCCCAAAGTATTGACTCACATAGGTATTGAGTTGCCGAATAAAGCTTGAGAAATTGTTGTGCTTGAAGTATTCTGGTAAAATCCTCAGCGAAAAATCCAAAGGGTCTACAACAAGAAAACTATTGTTACCCCTTCCCCATGTAATAACTCCATTTGTCGTTGGATCATTCACCATTTGATACGTCTTCATAACAAATGGCGCAACAACGTTATTAGCAGACTCCATTGTTAGTATCAATTTCTCACCATTTCCTCTCTCTCCACGGCATTAATTGAAAAGGGTATTTAGTGGTGGAGAGCGGTGGACCAAAGCTATGGAGTAAGAAAGCAGTGGGTGTAGTGGCTGAGGTCGGTGGCGCAAAAACTGAACATTCAATTGCAGAATGAGGGCACTATGATATAGAAGTGGGAGAGGCTAGGAGTGGGTGTTGGGGTGGGTACGTGGAGTTGACATCTACCGCCCCAGTTGGCTGGCCTACTTAGTTTTTTACTTAAAAAATATATTTTTATGAAATAAGAAATTTCTACGCCGTCTATGATATTGATTAAAATGAAAACCAACAATTAATTTTAATCACATTTTATAATTTTTATTAAAATTGACTAAAAATTTGATTTTAGACCAACCAAACAGGGACCTAGTATAAAGATTAAAAATTGTCCTCCTAACTTCATCCCCGATTATAGGTCGCAAATCTATTTTATTTTCATGAATTTAAATCTTCAAACGGTTGAATACGGTAGCAATATGTAGGGACTCAAATTTAAAAAATCATAAGTTAGAGATTTAAAACCTCACTTTCAAATGTTTGAAATTAATAATCATACCCTCGTGAAAGTTTGAAAAATTGAAGCCTTTCTAGTATCAAGTTAAAAATTTTGCGAGATAACAAACTAGTGAGAACAACTGTTCTCATCTAAATGTTACATTTTAGGATTCTTATTTCACCCTTTCTAATAGATTTAAACTTCATATGGTATGTGTGGTGTGTTATCCTTTCGCAATTAATAAGTTAGGAGAGCACAAGTTCAACCAATGTGAAATAGCTCACATCAAAGTACTAGTGCTAGAAGTCCACCCATTACATGAATATCCACGCATGGATTTGGAGGACTATTGTTACGCCTCTTCCAGCGAGGCTCCAAGTACGTCACATGGTAGCTACATGATAAACGAACCTAGGCCTACATTCCACATCATTTTGCCTAAATAGTAGTTTTGGTCGAACCACCCCCATGAGGAGGCCGAACTCCTATGAAATGGTTAAACTCATTTGTTGGAGACGACCCCATATATAAGGCCAAATCCTCATGGACTAGGTGAGGCGGGTAGGGCATATGTAGATGATCCTCTGTACACAATCTTCAATGAGTGATTGATGTAACAACTCAATATTATACTTGCCTACTAAGTTAACAAGTCAACTCTAAGTCCTATGTGTTAAGTTTAAGGCGGCAAAAAAGGTCATGACATTAAGGTGTGTTTGAGCCACATTAGTTTGAAAAAATGTATTCTGAAATAGTAGATTGATGGAGAATGTGTGGTTGAAAAAAAAAAAGAAAAGTTATTGATGTGATGGAAAATATTATTTTATTGAAAAATGTATGGTTAAAAATGAGTAGAAGAATGAGAATGAAAACTTTAATGTATACCAAACAAGGGCTAAATGCACTTCATTGGTGGACAACCATAATAGGATTCCTCGATCGTGTGGATGCTACCACGTACATTCGCATCTAACGATTCTTACTCATTCTCTTCTACCATAAAAACTCACATTTTATGACATTCCACGGACAATCTAAGTTTACACTTTCAAAATATAACTTTACTCTTTCTACATTTCTCATATACTCTTGATAAGTTGGTTTTATAACGGAGTTATTAGATATCTCTCACTTTTGAATTTAAGAATCTGTACTGCACTGGTGTGTTTTTTATGACACATTCATGTACTTTCATAATAAGAGAGTCAACAATGAGAAGATGAAATCAATTAGGAGCAATTCAAGTGTCACCAGCCAAACCAAAGATGTATATTACAGGGGGTATTGGTGCCCCCGCGCCATTCTGGAAGCCTCAAAGTGTCTCTCACCCGAAGGTACAGGCGCCCATATGCCACCCAATAAAAGACGGGCGAAAGAGGCGCAGCTGCGCTGCGATGATACTAGTCCGCCACATAAGCCCTAGAACTGACAAGTTTAAGGGAGGAATTATAAATACAACTAGAAGGGTTCAATTAAAGCACTTTTCGAAGAAGTAATCCAGCAGCACACCTGAGAGAACGCCCTTGGAGATTGAGGAATTCACAAATCAACGAGTTCTTTTTACTCTCTATCAATATTCTCTATCAATATTTAAGAACATGCATTTTGTTTTCTTTTATATTTTCATGGAGTGATTTATTTTTCTAGAGATATAATGTAGCCAACACTAGAGATTATGCGTTGATCATTTAATTATATATTTCAGAGGTTATTCCATTGGTTTATTTGTGTTTATCTACTCTTAATATTTTTGAATGCTTGATCACCATTTGAATGATATGGAATTTGAGATTTACTATTGAGAGAAAGAATTCTAAATATGGACTATTGATAAACACAACCTAGGAGATTATAGAGTTCGAGAAGCCTATGAAATCCTTTGTAACTATTAAGAGAACCAAAGATCTTAATGAGCTTTATCATCTTAATTTTAAATGGAGACTCAAAATTAGGGTTTTAAGAGTAATTCTTAATTCGCCATCGAGAGAGGGGATTAAGATAATTTCGGGTTCTTGACTAATAAACCATAAGAATAAATTAAAATAGTTAGATGATTGAAGCATGATCGATGGTTAGGTGAAACTGGATCTCTAGAGTTTAAGCCCATTAGTGTTAATCTTGTTTAATTGCATTGTTAATTAAATAAATTAGTTGAGTTAGTTATCTCACTTCAATATTCCTATTTTTAGATAAAATTAAGGTTATTTTAATTACAAAAATTATTAGGATTTGATTTCAATCTCTATGGAAAACGATACTCTACTCTTACTATATTAAAATTTGACACTGTTCACTTGCGGTTGGAAAATTCTCGCATCAAGTTTTTGACGTCGTTGCCGGAGATTGATTTATCTTTTCTTATTAATACTGTTGACAAGTAGTATTAATTTTAATCTAGATTAATTTTGTTTTAATTTGTTTTAATTCGAATTATTCTTTTTATTTTTCAGGTGTTTTAGCAGTTGATGCGACAATCCAAAAGCTGTAATTTAATTCATATTGATCTAGAAATTGAAAGAACTCTTCAGACAATAATAGCAAAGAAGAAAGCAAATGAGATTGCAATGGCTGAGCAAAACAACCAAAATCAACAAGACGGTGCTGATCGACGGGAAAAACCTATTCGAGACTACTTCAATTCGGTAGTCCAAGAGCTTTATATTGGGATAAGGCGCCAAGCAACCAATGCCAAAAATCTTGAATTGAAAGCATCACTCATCGGTATAGTGCAACAGAATTAGTTTGGGGGACTGCCTAATGAAGACCTGAACATTCATCTTTCTATGTTCTTGCAAGTGGCTGATACTATAAAAGTGAATGGAGTAAGTGATAATAGCATCAAATTGAAATTGTTTCCGTTTTTCTTTAGAGACAAGGCGACAAGCTGACTATTATCTTTACCATTGGGAAACATTAACACTTGGGAAGAACTGACTGCGAAATTCCTTTCAAAAATTTTCCCTCCATCAAAAGTATCTCAATAAGGAGTGAGATTGGCTTATTTCGTCAGATGGACTTTGAACCCTTATATGAGTTGTGGGAAAGATTTAAGGAGATGCAAAGAAAGTGTCCGCAACATGGGTTTGATGATTGGATGCTCCTTGATCAGTTTTACAACGGATTGAATGGTCAAACAAGAGTTATTATGACAGCACAGCTCGTGGTTGTTTAATGAGCAAATCGGTTGATGAGGCATTTGAACTTTTAGAGGAAATGGCCAACAATAGTTATCAATGGCCAAATAAGCATGCAATGACCAAGAAGCTAGTTGGAATGTATGAAATTGATGCCTTCACAAACATTTCATTAAAGGTTGATGTACTTTGTCATCAATTGATCTCCTTGACCAACCCAAAAGCTTCTCAATGAACATAATCTGTAGCTGCAGCAAATATGGCTTTTCCAGCCATAGTTGATAATGATGAGCAGGTACAATATGTGAACAACCGCAACTTCAACTATCAGAACAATTTCATGCCTAACCAATATCACCCGGGGCTCCGTAATCATGAGAATTTTTCTTATGGTAATACAAAAAACGTTTTACAACCCCTGCAGGGTTTGAAAACAAGACTCCAGAGAGAAAGATGCTATTGGAAGATATTCTGGAACAATTTATGATGGAATCAAGGGAGAGGTTCAACAAGTATGAGGTAAGGTTGCAAGAAATTGAGACTCATCTCAAGTCAATTGACACCCAAATTGGACAAATAGCATCATCTTATAATGTTCATCAAAAAGGAAGATTCCCTAGTGATACAGAAGTGAACTCGAAGGAGCATTGGAAGGCTATTACTCTTAGGAGCGGTAAAGAGCTTGAAGATCCACAATACAAAAGCTCAAAAGCAAACACTTCTCCAAGGATGACAACATCAAGTGACCAAGAAGATGAAGAAAACAAAGAAAGCACAACTGAAATTGAAGCATCAAAGGAGGCTGAAGAGCCCAAATCCAATATATTTCCGAATAATCCTCCAATTTTTAAACCTCTATTCCTTTTCCTTAAAGATTTCAAAAGAAAAAACTTGATTCTCAATTTGCTAAATTCTTAGAAAATTCCAAGAAAATTCACATTAATATTCCTTTTGCAGATGCCTTAGAGCAAATGCTAAATTATGTCAAATTCATGAAAGACATCATGGCTAATAAGAGGAGACTTAAAGAATTTGAGACAATCAAGTTAACAAAGGAATGTAGTGATATTATCCAAAGGAAGTAGCCACAAAAGTTGAAGGATCCTAGAAGCTTTATCATTCCTTGCATAATTGGAGGATCGTTCTTTGAAAAGCCACTATGTGATTTGGGAGCGAGTATAAATATGATGCCTTTCTCAGCGTTCAAGAAGTTGGGACTTGGCGAGGTAAAGCTGACAACCATTCACTGCAAATGGTAGACAGATCCATCATCTATCCATAGGGGATTATAGAAGATGTATTGGTAAAGGTAGATAAGTTCATCTTTCCGGTGGACTTTGTGGTATTGGATATGGAAGAAGATGATAAAGTACCACTAATTCTTGGTTGACCTTTTCTGGCTGCTGGAAGAGCATTAATTGATGTACAAAAAGGGAATTTGACATTGTGGGTTAATGAAGAGTAACTGAACTTCAACATTCATCAAGAACCGAAAACCCCAAAAATAGTAAATGCATGCCATATGATCTAATCCAACAATGCAGTGAGGGATGAGAAAGACAAGAGAAAAATGTTTTGTAATCCTCTAGAATAACATATGGCTCTCAACTATTCAAGACTTGATACATGTGCAAATGAAAAATGGACCAATGAAATGGTGGATTATATCTTAGAGCATGAAGCATATCCACCTGACAAAAAATAGAACTATGTGGAAAAACCTTCAAAACCTCCAAATATTGCTAAACCAAAAGAGGTTTTGAAGGCCATACCGGAGTTAAAACCGTTCAATTTTATTAGCTATACTACATGGAAGAAGAAGACAAGGTCAATGGTGAAGTTTATAAATAAGAGAGAGGTGCAATCTGAAGATCCAACATATGCATTGTGGTTGAGTCAAGCTAGTGCCGTTAAAGAAGCGCTTCTTGGGAGGCAACCTAAGCTTTCTTCCTTTTTACTGATTCATTTATTTATTTTTAGTTATAGGATATTTTATTTTATTTTACAATTTATTTAGTAATCATCACCCTTATCCCGTTTTCCCTTAGGTCTCAAAATAATTAAGTTGGTCATTAGATGTTTGAGCTAAGTAACACTTATTTCATGTTTTAAACATCTAAAATATGATTTTGTTTTTAGGAACATGATGTCGTGAAATATTCAAACCAACATTGTCATGGAGAAACAAGATACATCGCAAGTTTGGGAGGGAAAAAGATAAAAGAAACATCCATCAACTTCAACATCATGAACACCAAAACGTTATTGGCAACTCATACAATTCAAGAAAGTTCTCATCATTTGACTTTAATTTGACATTGGGGACAATGCTTAGTTTAAGTTTGGGAATGTATTATAAATTGTCTAATACATATTGTGTCATTTGTGTGCGTGTTTTGAATTTAAATAAAAAAAATTGTATTTTTGCATGCTTGTGTGAGTTAGATAGCTTTGCCGGCATTGATATATATATATATGAGTGGTAACATGTTTTGGTTAATGAGTTGTAAATAATTTATGTGTTTGAGTTACATTTTTGCTTATTCATGTGGAACGAAAAATACTTATGTACATAAGTTGATTATGATGTTGCACATGAGTAGGTTGATCCATTGTTTATAGGTTGTAATAGAGAACTTAAATGCTAAACCCAAGCAACCATCAAATATTATATCCTTAAACCAAATTTAGGATGCTTGCATGATCGAACTGTTGTAAGTTGACATGACGATAGACATGGATTCCATGTGTGCAAAATGTTGTGTGGACTATCTCAGACCAATGAGATGAAAATTGGGTGATAAACCTTAAGTTAGAGGTCAATTTTTGAGAATGAGTGTTTAATAAGGGGCATTGCACTAATTATTGTATAAAACGGAAAAAACTGCATTTTTGTGAAGTTACCCTAAAAAGATCCCAATGAGAAACAACTATGATAATCTCATTGTGAAATGTCCATTCGTAGCATTTATGACTCAAGTGATTAAGTCTGGAAGGGTTTAAAACCTGGTACCCTAAAGTCATCTGATTTAGAAGTCATCGGCCTAAAGCTCTCCACAGGGGTCATTTAGAAAGCTTAATGAAGAGATGTCTGTACATAATAAGGTGCATAAAATAGAAGAAACACTACAATTAGTTGGTTGAGTCTTGGAAGTTGAAGTAGTCAAAATAAGGAGAATCCATATTTGTTGATATGTTGAACTACAATTAGTAAAATCTAACCAAAATTAAGTGGTGTAAGAGATTAGTATTGAAAATCAACTGTAGAATACACCATGGGGAGTGAAAAGAAAACAAGTTTGGGAGTGTATGAATCGTACGAGCGAAATAAGGAAAAAATTGACTTTTAAGGTTGGGAATTGGATCAATTTATTATTGTACAGCGTTGCACTTAACTCTTCACACACACACCCATACCCCCCCTCCCACAATTTTTGCATTGAATATGTGGGAAGTTAGCTTTTGCATTATAATTTTGAAATGATTCATGAAATTAATGCATGTTACCAATCCTGAGCTATGAAGGCAAGATATCAAACGAAATTTGTTTTAATTGATTTTTTTAGTTTTGTTTGTGTTTGCTACTCATTTTCTTTGGTTTGATGTCTTCTGGAGGACAAGCAAATTCTTAAGTTTGGGGTATTTGATAAGTTAGTTTTATAACGGAGTTATTATATATCTTTCACTTTTGAATTTGAGAATTTCCACTGTACTTATGTGTTTTTTACAACACATTCAGGCACTTTCATAATAGGAGAGTCAACAATGAGAAGATAGAATCAATTAGGAGCAATTCAAGTGTCACCAGCCAAACCAAGGATGTATTTTATAGGGGTATTGGCGCCTTCACACCCAACTGGAAGTCTCAAAGTGTCTCTCACCCGAAGGCACAGGCGTCCCTACGCCACCTTGATGGCGTCCCTGTGCCAGACCAGTAGAAGACAGGTGCCCCTGTACCCGAAAGAGGTGCAGCTGCGTTGTGACGATACCAGTCCTCCACATAAGCCCTAAAAATGACGAATTTAAGGGAGGAACTATAAATACGGTTGGAGGGGTTCAATTTAAGCACTTTTGGGATAAGCAATCCAGTAGCACACCCGAGAGAATGCCATTGGAGATTGAGGAATCCACAAATCAACGAGTTCTTCTTACTCTCTATCAATATTCTTTACCAATGTTTAAGAACATGAATTATGTTTTCTTTTATATTTTTATGGAGTAATTTATTCTTCTAGAGATACAATGTAGCCAACACTAGATATTATGCTTTGATCATTTAATTATCTATTTCAGAGGTTATTCCATTTGTTTATTTGTGTTTATCTACTCTTAATGCTTTTGAATGTTTGATCACCATTTGAATGATATAGAATTTGAGATTTACTATCGAGAGAAGGAATTCTAAAAAGGAACTATTGATGAACACAATCTAGAAGATTATAGAGTTCGAATCCTTTGTAGCTATTAAGAGAACCAAAGATCTTAATGAAATTTATCATCTTAATTTTAGATGGAGACTCAAAATTAGGGTTTTAAGAGTAATTCTTAATTCGCCATCGAGAGGAGATTAAGATAATTTCGGGTTCTTGACTAATAAACTATAAGAATGTATTAAAAAATAGTTAGATGATTGAAGCATGATCGATGGTTAGGTGAAACTGGATCTCTAGAGTTTAAGCCCATTAGTGTTAATCTTGTTTAATTGCATTGTTAATTAAATAAATTAGTTGAGTTAGTTATCTCACTCCAATATTCCTATTTTTTAGATAAAATTAAGGTTATTTTAATTACAGAAATTATTAGAATTTGATTTCAATCCCTGTGGAAAACGATACTCCACTCTCACTATATTGAAACTTGACACCTTACACTTGTGGTTGGAAAATTATCGCATCAACTCTCCCAAAGTCGAACCCGTTGTTTACATTAGAGGCTCTCGTCTAAAGCACCTCTTACACTCAACTACTCGTAGTGCTAATTGATTTGATTGTCAGAGTACACGCGACCACTTCTATTACCATCGAAGAAGGCCATATTTGGCTAATAATTTGTTATTGTGTACATGAATAGACTTTCGTGGATATGAGAGTTCTTGGGATCTATTGGACACATTAGCAGTACAAATTTTAAGGTCAACATATTGGCACCATCTTCGGGAAGCCTCACTATAACACGAGCATCCCTATGAAAAAAGTCTACTTAAAAAGTATCACAACTGCCTCTTTAAAAAAATATTTCGTTCTAGAAAAAAAGAACAAGTGGAAGTTTCATAGAAAAATTGCTTGGAAGTATTGCACAGTATCTTGGGTGATAATTCCTTTTAAAAGGGACACTTTTAGAACTTAATCCAAAAATTCTCTCTTGGAAGAAAAGAGGTTTTGTTCATCATGAGTTCTAATAATAATGATTATCGGTCAAGGAAAGCAATGAAGGTCTCTAAGAAGAGCTCCTTCGAACTAATGTCAACCATCGTCAACCCCACTACCAACACAGTAGGACGACCGCACACCTTGCAAAGGAGATGAAGGAGATGGCTGCAAACATTAAAAACACAACACAACAAAATGCTGTCGTGTAGCAACTCCTAACGCAGATGTAAGGGAAATGAGGCTATCAAATGCCTCAAAATAGTAAGAAACCTTCCAATAATAGGATGAGAAAGTACGTAGTAAAGAGGACATTCCATAGGCAAAAGAAGGAAGCTGGCCATGTTGAAAGAGAGATAAAGGTAGATGTATCCACAAATTATGCATCCAGTTGACTTATAAATGAACTGTCCCAAAGGGAAGATAACGTTTCTCCATAATATGAACGAGAATAGAGACCTCAAATGTCCACCAGTATATTTCATAAGATTGGCTGATTGAGGCCTCGAAATAGGCCCCAACAAACTTCCTCATGTAGCAAGCCTTATGGCCATATATAAGACCAAGGACCACAAGTCTCTAGGTCTAAACATATGCATAAAAGAAAGAACCAGGTGAATTTTAAAAACCAGGTAGGACCATTCCAATGCGTCAGCGTCAAGCTCAAGAAGAAGATTTAGATAGACTATATAGGTCCTTTGAACTAGATGATATGACAATAGTCTTTTTTCACAAGAGTTGAAGAATGCCCATGTCCCCAACCATTTTGTGCCACCAAAGATTATAAGTATGAATGGAAAGGTGATCCTACAAAGTACCTCAACAAATACAATACACATATGTCTGAGATGAGTCTCATTTGCATTAAATTGTAAGGTCTTCCACTTAACAGTTACTGGAGTAGCTAAAATATAATATAGTCGGATACCAAGAACTAGTGCCTATCTAACAAAGACGGAGAATGCCTCGTTCAACGCCTTCAAGATATAAGACAATAGGGAGACGAAACTTTGAAGAGCTATTCAGCTTGTTTCACTGTGAAATGACCTATTGTGAACATGTCACTGATAGAGAGGCATTTTTCTGCCTTGAGATGAGGCTTCAACATGAATATCCTCTGTTGGAGGAACGTGCGAGACAAGAACCCTACCACTTATGATGTTTTGGTAGAAATGATGAGAAGTGAAATTGTTAATGAAGAATTGATTGATCATCGCAACAGAACCTCTATTAGGCTCCCAATCTCCTAAAGGTAAAAAGAGGCCTCATCTCCCATTTGGTAAAATGAGCAGAAAATACTATCGTCCCTACTTCAGGGCAAGTATTAGCCACTGATACATTAATTACCGTACATTCATTGGCTTATGAAGAGTTTGGACCCCAGTGTCCCAAGGCAATTAACCCAGTTAAGAAGAGGCAGATACCCAGACAACGAGTTTAGAAATAGGCCCTATTGTGCTTACCACCCAACTTACAATCATAATGCCACAACATACAGGATGAATTGATTTTCGTATAGTTAGAAGGGATGATCGCCACATGCAAATATATTTGTCTCCTCCTAGGTATGAGCAATAGCGTATGGAAGATGAGGTGAAATGATACCTTAGAGAAAATTCTTCTCACCATTGAAGGGAAGAAGAAATGGATAGGCCAAGAGTGGGAAAAGATAAAGAAGAGTCTCCTAGTTCATGTGGATATTGTACCTATAAGGGAGATATATGCAAACAATGATGGTATCCATGTTGGAGGAAAGTCTCGAAATGCTCCAAAAAATTACGCCAAGGAAGCTAATGACCCATATGACTAGCTACATTGCAAACAGTCACCATCAAAGGGCTGAGAATGATATGCATTATGCACATTGTGCCTTTGTAGTAAGAGTTATTGCACGAAATGGGTTGAAGCGTATACTAGTTAACAATGGGAGTTCCATTAACATTTTATTTGGAGCCATATATGACATGATGATGTTGGATCATGAGCTCATCTTTACAATTTCTCCTCTTATGTATTATCGGAGATAGCCTCATTCTAAGTGAAAAAATTACTCTTGTAGTGGAGAAGTGAACCCCTCATTTAGTAGCCCACCATTTTATGAAATTCCTAGTTGTCGATCATAGGTCTACTTATTATGGAATGTTAAGCTGACCTACATTAGAAGAACTATAGGCCATCATTTATATTCGTTATCTATGTATGAAGTTTTATACTGAACATGGTATCACATTTGTTAGAGGCTATTAGTTGGGATCAAGAAAATGCTATCTTAACTCCTTGAAAAAATGTTGACACCTTAGTGTTAACATGGTGTTGTTAGACACCGAAATGCCTAATGTACCTAAAGAAGTGCAACCCATGAACAAGGGAGAGACATCGAAATGGTAGACGCTTTTGAAGAAGAAAAAGCCCTTGAAAAAGGGCCATGGATGACGAATCGGATCTTCACATCATGGAGTTTGATCATTGGATAGCTCTAGTGAGAAAGCTAGAAAGCTTCCCAATAGACCCTCAAAACCTCTCTGGAAATGATCTAACTCCAAAAGTTAAGGAGAAGTTGAAAAGCTTCCTATCCAAAACGCTAGATGTGTTCGCTTGGAGACATGAAGACATGGTAAAAATTGATCAAAAAATTAGTTGCTACCATCTGAAGATTAATCATAAAATTGTCTGGCATAGAAGAAAAATGAGAGCCCTCAACCCTGAGAGGTATGAAGCCCTAAAGGAAGAAGTAAAGAAGCTAATAAAAAATGGCTTCATTAGGGAGGTCATCTACCCAAAATGGATCTTCAATCCCGTATTTCTAAACAAACATAGTGGAAAGTAGAGGGTTTACATAGATTTTTCTAACCTCAATCGAGCTATCCTAAAGGACAGTCTCTCACTATCAAGAATAGATCAACTTGTGAATTCCATTGTAGGACATAATTCGTTGAGCTCATGGACACCCATTCAGGATATAATCAAATTCCAATGTACCCTGCAGATGAAGAAACTCTTTCATTACTGATAGATGTTTTATTGTTACAAAGTGCCACCCACCTATCAGAGGCTAGTCAACAAAATGTTTGCTGACCTCATTTCCAAAAAGATGGAAGTCTATGTGGATGATATGCTTGTAAAAAGCTTCGTGACTATAGACCACGTGAAACATCTGGATGAATCTTTTCAAATATTAAGAAGGTGCACGATGAGAATGAATCGTCTTAAGTGTGTATTTGGCATCGCCTTCGAAAAGTTCCTAAGCTACATGGTCAACCAAAGAAGGATAGAGGCTAATCCTGAAAGAATTAGAGCTCTGATTGAGATTAGACCTCTTTCAAAAATCAAATGAAGTGCAAAGCCTCACAAGACGAGTGATAGCCATTAGCCGGTTTGTCTCCACGTGTTTGGAAGAAGTTGTGTGGGGGCTAAATTATATTACCTAAGTATGTATCTAAAAAATGAGCATTTAGCACAAAGAATTATTTTACTGACAGTGACGCAATATTGCCTATGAAAGCAAGCACACTCGTCAGACCTTGGGGCTAGGAAGCGATGTCAATGAGTTGAGGCGACTCGCAAGCTAAAACTTAAGGCACAAACTCGACTCGAGTAAAAATGCTTTAGGTTTTTTTGGCCTGAGCTGAGTCGAGCTTTTGCTCAGCCAAAAATCTAGGCTCAGCCCGAGTTTTTGGTTCGGGCTTTATCGAGCCTAGCCGACTCACGATTGTTGTTTTAAGCAGCGTAAGCTACCTGCTATTGCATGTAGCTAGTAGGCAGTTACATGTGGCTTTTAATTTTTTAAAGCTTGTCATGTTATTGGCCGAAAATGGCCCATGACATGAGTAGACCCATGTGGCTCATCGAGCTACAAAGGTTGGCTCATGCTTTTCGTTAGCTGAGCCATGATCGGCTGAGCTGGCAAGTCAATTTGACATCCCTATACCCCTCCAGTCTGGATTTCCCTACGAATGATGGTGTTTTGGCAACCCTCCATTGTATACTGGTCTATTAGACCTTACGTATCATCAAGCACTATGTGGACTCCCATTACATCCTTAATCTTCTTAGTAGGAATTATTGGTCGTATACTAGCCTCAGCACAGATCATTCTCATATTTGCCCCCAGAAGACCCCCATTTATCTATGTTTTTCAAAGAAGAGGCCATTCTATAGTTCTTAAGAAATCAAATCCTGAGGAATCATGGACTACAACTTACACAAAGATCATAAAGGTCGATCAGAAGAAAGAAAATTGATTGTTGGCCAGAAAATTGATCAAAGTCGTCGAAAATTGCTATGCATTTTTCTTGCTTGGAGAAGTTTTTAATAGTTTTCGCAATTGGTAAAAATGAAGAAAGATGCTTAATGCACTCCTTTTATAGGTAATTATGTTGATCCATAATCGTCAGACTAGGCCCATTCAATTTGGGACGTAGATCTATACCATTTATCTTGACCGTCGAAGCTCAGAGGTATTTGGATTTGAATCAATGACCAGATAGACTAGTTCTTAGTATGCGCACGTGATACACGCCATCTCTAATAGTTGTTACAAATAGTTATCAATACGTGTATTGGAAACACGCAATGGCCTCACTGCCATATCTTAGGAATGGGAGACATTTCAAATCCTTGTAGCATGTGTCCTATCAATGTCTTTTCAATGCTCCATTTTGCCTCTACTTAGAAGGCACTGCATAAATCAATTCTTTACTTAACAAGTTTGCCCTTAATGCAAGGGTATTACTTGAGTAAATTTCAACCTTATCACAAGTTTTAACTTCTTCAACAGGCTCGTCATCAATGTAAGGGCATTGCCTAAGTGAATCTCAATCTCATTAACGAGGCTTTAACAAGCTTGCCCTCAATGTACGGACATTGCCTATGTAAATTTCATCCTTATAATAGGCTTCAACCACTTCATTAGGCTCGTCCTCAATGCAATCAACCTTATCATAGGCTTCAACATGCTCACTATCAATACAAGGGTATCGCCTCAGTAAATTTCAACTTATCACAAGCTTCAACTGTTGACCTATGGTTGACGTCTCATTTTGATTATCACAAACAAATCATGTTTATTACTAACAAAAGAGATGAAAATAGAATCATTGTAAGTAACAAGACTAGATTAGTGGCCCAAGGTTACAATAAGGAAGAAGGAATTTACTATGAGGAAACATTTGCACCCGTAGCTCGACTAGAATCCATTCACATGCTTCTTGCATTTGCATGTCACAAAAACTTTATTCTTTACCAAATGGATGTTATAAGTGCATTTTTAAATGGATTTATCCAAGAAGAAGTTTACGTTGAGCAACCACCTGGTTTTGAAAATAATAAGTTTTCAAACCATGTGTTCAAACTTAGAAAAGCTCTTTACGGCTCCAAACAAGCTCCTAGAGCTTGTTTGAACGTTTGAGCAAATTTTTACTTTCTAATGGTTTCTCTATTGAAAAAATCGACACTACTCTTTTTATCAAAATTCAAAAACAAGACATGATCATTGTTCAAATTTATGTTGATGACATTATTTTTGGTGAAACAAATATTCAAATTTGTGAGGAATTTTCTAAAAATATGAGCATGGAATTTGAAATGAGCATGATGGGTTAACTCAAATTCTTTCTTGGACTTCAAATCAAACAAACATGTGATGGCATACTTATAAATCAAAGTAAGTACATTTTAGACATGTTAAAAAGGTGCGAAATGAATGATCTAAAACCCATTAATACTCTAATGAGCACTTCCATAAAGCTTGATAAGGATGAACAAGGCACTTCCATCGACATAACTAAATATCGAGGTATGATCGGATCCCTTCTTTATTTAACCGCAAGTAGACCCGATATTATGTTTAGTGCATGCTTATGTGCTCGTTTTCAATCTAATCTTAAGGAATCCCACCTCAAAGCCGGTAAAAGAATTTTTAGAGACCTTAGTGGGACTAAAAACTTAGGACTTTGGTATCCAAAACGAACTCGCTTTGATTTACTTAGTTACTCGGATGCCAATTGGGCCGGTTGTCAATTTGATCGGAAAAGTACTAGTGGCACCTGTCATTTCCTTGGTTTTGCCTTAGTGTCATGGTTTAGTGAGAAACAAAACTCCGTAGCCTTATCTATGGCCGAGGCCGAATATATTTCAGCCGCGAGTTGTTTTACTCAAGTGCTTTGGATGAAACAAACTCTTAGTGACTATCATCTATCCTATGATTATATTCCTATCATGTGTGACAATACAAGTAAATCAATTTTTGGCCAACGGTCTAATTTCCTGACAAAAAAAATGACTATTTGACCGTCGGGGTACTGTACCGGATGTTCGGTAAAATGCATCCGTTAGGATAGAACTTTTGACTGTTTGAATGCTATAAATACCTCACTATTCCTACACTTGAAACAACCATTTTTTGAGCATTAAAGTGATGTTTTTATTGATCTCAACTACCTTATTCTCCATCTTTAAGATGATCAAAAAACATTAAATTGTTGAAAAACTTTTAAGTGATTACAATTTGTGAAAATCCCTTGTTTATCAAAAAGGTTTTCACATCAACACTTTGAGCTAAACTCATTTCCATCTATTAAAGTGTTTGTTTCTTCTTTTCTTGTTATCAATTTTGATTCTATCATTCATCAAGAAGAGAAGCTTTCACTTGTATATCCATTCTTGAATTGTGGGTCGTGTTGAGGTCCCGGAAAGGTCAACATTGTAAAATGATTGGTGCTCCTTGGTTGTAAGTCACCGAAAGCGTTGTAAAAGGTTGGATTACACCACAAGTCAATCAACATAGTGAAAAAGGCCTTACTCGTGACAGAGAGCTTGGTAACGGGGGACGTAGATCATTGCGTTGGATCTAACATCCATATTATATTGTTTGCACTCTCTAACTCTTTTACTTAATGTTTTTCTATTTTGTGCAAACTTGTCTCGATTATCTACGTGCCAATTTGTGTTTGGTTTGATTCATTATTATTTTTGTGATTATTAGTTTAAAATCTTGTGTACTTAACGAAAAGGTTTTAAAAACCAATTCACCCCTTTTGGTTAGCCAATATTGGGCTTTCAATTGGTATAAGAGCTCAGTACTTACTCCTTTAAGATTTCACAATCTTGAGTTATGTCTAACACTGGTTTTCAAAATCTTAAGGGATATTCTACAAACCGATCTCTTTTCTTTGATTTCACACTATTGTTGATATGATTACTCATTTTACCGATATTGTGAATGGCCTTTACCGATATTACTTGCTTTGATCGAAAGTATACTGACGGTGAACTTGTGAGCAAAATGTTTAGGTCACTCTCGGAAGAATGGACTTCTATATGAATGCTCATAGAAAAAACAAAGGATGTGAATTCATATTCTTTAGAAGAATTGTATGGAACATTAATGACCCATGACCTCAACAACGTCGAAATTAAAGAAAAGACAAGGAAGAGCAAAGAGGAATAAAAAGAAGCTCCCAAAAGACAAATTGCTTTAAAATCGGCAATTGATGAAGAACCATCAACTAGCAATATGAGCGATGATGAGCTTGATGATCTAGTACTCCTCGTCAGAAATGGAGAGGCTTTCGAAAAAGACAAAAAGTTTCAAATGAGAAGAGAAAAATAAGAAAATTATTTGCTATGAATGTGACAAACTTGGTCACAAAAGAACCGAGTGCCCAAACAAAAAGAAAAACTTCAAGAAAAAGGCATTTCAAGCTAATTGGGATGATAGTGACTATGAAGAACAAAATGAAATTTCAAATATGTGTTTCATGGCCATCGAAGATAAGGTAAGTACAAAATAATTTTCTTATAATAAATTACTTAATTCTTACGACGAGTTGTTTGAAGATTTTGAAAAACTTGCTTTAAGTCATTCTATTCTCAAAAAGAAAAATTCTCTATTGAAAGATGAATTAAAGAAAACCTTGGAAAAACCAAAAGAAAATCTTGATTATGAGCTATTGACCAAGGAAAGTATTTCTCTAAAAGAAAAGGTTGATGATTTGACAAAAATAATGTATAAATTCATTAAGAGAAAGAAAAACTTTGACTTGATGATTGGAAATAAAAAATGTATTTTTGACAAAGGGGGAATCAGATTCAAACCCTCTTTAAAACAATAATCTCTTAAAAATATGTTCGTTAAAGCTTCAAACACCACTTGCACTTTTTGCAATAAAATTGGGCATGTTGCTTTTAATTGCTTAGCTAAACGGAAACTGTACTTTGAAAACAAAAACAAGTGGATCAAGGAATCCCCAAAAACTAACTACCAAGGATCCAAGTTTGTATGGGTACCAAAAATAAAAAAATAAATTGTTTTAGTAGGTACCTAGCAAAATCAAAAGCAAATAGTTTTTGGAAAGTGGATGTTCAAAGCACATGATCGGAAATCGATCACTACTCTCAAATTTCAAAACAAAGGATGGTGGTCATGTAACTTTTGGAGATAATGCAAAGGGGAAGATAATTGGAATCGGAAACATTGGTAAGCATCTATCTCCCTCTATTGAAAATATTTTATTAGAAGATAACCTCAAACATAATTTGCTAAGTATTAGTCAATTGTGTGATAAATGTTACAAAATAAAATTTGATTCTTCCAAATACCTAATTAAGGATGCTATATCGAAAGAAGTGATTTTCATAGGAAGCCAAAACAAGGATGTTTATATCATTAATATTGAGCATGATAATAATGAACATTGTTTACTTGGATTTAAAGACGAAACTTGGCTTTGGTATAGAAGACTTGGTCATGTAAATATGAAATTTATTTAAAAAATTTCTAAAAATTGTTTTGTGAAAGGATTGCCAAACTTGAAATTTGAAAATGACAATGTGTGATGCATGTCAACTTGGAAAACAAGTCAAAAGTTCTTTTAAACCAAAGATATTCTCTTCAACTACGAAACCATTACAACTTCTCCACACAAATTTTTTTGGACCATCAAGAACGGCTAGTCTAGGTGGTAAACACTATGCTTTTGTTGTTGTTGATGATTTCTCTATATTTACATGGGTAATATTTTTAAATGCAAAAGATAAAGCCTTAAAAGCTTTCAAACATTTTTGTAAGAAAATAGAAAATGAAATGGGTCACACTATTACTACAATTAGAAGTGACAATGGTGGAGAATTTGATAATCTTGCATTTGATGATTTTTGTATTGATAATGGATATGAACATAATTTTTCGGCTCATAGAACTCATCAATAAAATGATGTAGTAGAGAGAAAGAATCGCACATTACAAGAAATTTTCGGACAATGCTAAATGAAAATAATTTACCTAAATATTTTTGGGCCGAAGCTATTAATACTGCATGTTATATCATAAATAGAGTTTTGGTTAATCACAAGAAAATCAAAACTCCATATGATCTTTGGAAAAATAGAATTATCAACATTAGTTATTTCAAAGTTTTCAGTTGCAAATGTTTTATCTTAAACACAAAAGACAATTTGGGAAAGTTTGATTCAAAGTCCGATATTGAGATTTTTCTTGGTTATTCATCGACTAATAAAGCATATAGAGTTTTCAACAAAAGAACACTAGTCGTTGAAGAATCAATGCATGTCACTTTTGATGAAACTAACCTACTTGATCGAGAGAGAGGTATTGATGATGATGTAGGCTTGGAGACTCCTCTTGAACAAATGAATATTCAAGACAAAGAAGTGTCTAATGATGAGAAATCAGAGGAACTCAACGATCAAGAAAGAGAAGAACACTAACCGAAGCTCAAGATGACTCCACTTTACCAAAAGAATGGAAATTTGTGTCGTCTCACCCTAAAGACCTAATCATTGGAGACCCATCAAAAGGTATTACTACTAGAACTTCTCTTAGAAACCATCTAGGTAGTTGTGCATTCATTTCACAAATCGAACACAAAAATTTTAAAGAAGCGGAATTTGATAAGTTTTGGATTCTAGCAATGCAAGATGAACTAAATCAATTTGAAAGAAACCATGTATGGGACTTAGTTGCTAGACCAACAAATCAAACCGTTATTAAATGTGTTTTTCAAAATAAAAGAGATGAAAATGAAATCATTGTGAATAAAAATGCTAGATTAGTGGCCCAAGGTTACAATCAAGTAGAAGGAATTGACTATGAGGAAACATTTGCACCCGTAGCTCGACTAGAATTCATTCACATGCTTCTTACATTTGCATGTCACAAAAACTTCATACTTTACCAAATGGATGTTATAAGTGCATTTTTAAATGGATTTATCCAAGAAGAAGTCTACGTTGAGCAACCACCTGGTTTTGAAAATCATAAGTTTCCAAACCATGTGTTCAAACTTAGAAAAGCTCTTTACGGCTCCAAACAAGCACCTAGAGCTTGGTATGAACGTTTGAGCAAATTTTTACTTTCTAATGATTTTTCTATTGGAAAAGTCGACACTACTCTTTTTATCAAAACTAAAAAAAAAAAAGATATGCTCATTGTTCAAATTTATGTTGATCACATTATTTTTGGTGAAACAAATATTCAACTTTGTGAGGAATTTTCTAAAAACATGAGCATGGAATTTGAAATTAGCATGATGGGTGAACTCAAATTATTTCTTGGACTTCAAATCAAATAAACATGTGATGACATATTTATAAATCAAAGTAAGTACATTTTAGACATATTAAAAACGTTAGAAATGAATGATCTAAAACCCATAAATACTCCAATGAGTACTTCCATTAAGCTTGACAAGGATGAACAAGGCACTTTCGTCGACATAACTAAATATCGAGATATGATCTTATCCCTTCTTTGTTTAACCGTAAGTAGACCCGATATTATGTTTAGTGCATGCTTGTGTACTCGTTTTCAATCTAATCCTAAGGAATACCATCTTAAAGTCGTTAAAAGAATTTCTAGATTCCTTAGTGGGACTCAAAACTTAGGACTTTGGTATTCAAAACAAACTTACTTTGATTTACTTAGTTACTCAGATGCCGATCGGGCCGGTTGTTAAGTTGATCGGAAAAACACTAGTGACACATGTTATTTCCTTAGTTTTGCCTTAGTGTCATGGTTTAGTGAGAAATAAAACTCCGTGGCCTTATCTATGGTTGAGGTCGAATACATTTCAGCCGCGAGTTATTGTGCTCAAGTGCTTTGGATGAAACAAACTCTTAGCGACTATCATCTATCCTATGATCATATTCCTATCATGTGCGACAATACAAGTAAATCAATTTTTGGCCAACGGTCATATTTCAAACTGTCCAATTTCCTGATAAAAAATAACGGCTATTTGACCGCCGGTTCTGTACCGGACTTCCGATAAAATGCGTCCGTTAGGACAGAACTTTTGACAGTTTGAGTGCTATAAATACCTCAATATTCCTACAATTGAAACAACCATTTCTTGAGCATTAAAGTGAGACATTTATTGATCCCAACTACCTTATTCTCCATCTTTAAGAAGATCAAAAAGCATTAAATTGTTGAAAAACTTTTGAGTGATTACAATTTTTGAAAATCCCTTGTTTATCAAAAAGTCTTTCACATCGACATTTTGAACTAAACTCATTGTCATCTATTAAAGTGTTTGTCTCTTCTCTTCTGGTTATCAATTTTGATTCTATCATTCATCAGGAAGAGAAGCTTTCACTTGTATATTCATTCTTGAATTATGAGTCGTGTTGAGGTCTCGGAAAGCTCAACATTGTAAAAGGATCGGTATTCGTTGGTTGTAAGTCACTGAAAGCGTTGTAAATGGTTGGATTGTACCACAAGTCAATCAACATAGTGAAAAAGGCATTGCTCGTGACGGAGAGCTTAGTAACGGGAGACGTAGATCATTGCATTGGATCGAACCTCCTTATTATATCGTTTGCACTCTCTAACTCTTTTACTTAACGTTTTTCTACTTTGTGCAAACTTGTCTCGATTATCTACGTGCCTATTTGTGTTTGGTTTGATTAATTATCATTTGTGCGATTATTTGTTTAAAATCTTGTGTACTTTACGAAAAAGTTTTAAAAACCAATTCACCCCCTTTTGGTTAGCCAATACACATTTAAAATCTTGTGCCTTTGTCATAATTGGTACACGTCATGATCTAGGTCTTAAGATATTTTCTTGCGCCTTTCGTTGACACGCGCGATATAGTGAGCATCCGAAACTAATTTTTTTATTAATTTAGTTAAAAATTAAAACTTTAGTAAATTTTGCTAAAGATTGATAAAACATGTAGTTGAAAAATTAATGAAAGTTGTTAACCCCGTAAATTGTTTGATTGAAAATGAGTTTGAGATAAAATGAATTTCGGAAAATGTGAGCCAAAACTTTTAATTAGCCAAAACTGTTCACCAATTAGGCATAAGTTTGGATGTCGAGTAGGTCAGTCCAAATATTTTAATATCCAGTGCCATCTATTACAATTCGAGTGTTTTGTAAATGGAAACATAGGGTCTACGTAATTAAATAAACTAAAACTAAAATAAACAATCGATTTCAATTCAAGTTAAATTCTACACATAATACTTTTTTTTAAAAAAAAATCAGTCAGTAGTACATTTAGCAGAAATAGAAGAAATAAAATGTCACCACATATCTACTTTAGTACTTGTTTAAATCAAATAACATTAAATATCTAATATAATAGCATCCAATTTTGATTGAAATTATACATGTGATGCCTTAAGAAGGTTTGTAGGATGACAACGCGTAAAGTGCGGTTATAAGTGACTTATGAATGAAAATGATATGATTCATAATATGAATGAATCTAAAATTATATATATATTAACTTGACTGGTTGAAATGCCCACCCATAATTAGGTGAATCATATTGAAATTATAGTAATTTGGATTTTGTTATTCTATATATTTATTTAAATTACTATTTGCTCATTTTATTTTGGATATATATTAAATTCTACACATTTTTTAACTTGTATTTTGTTTTAAATTATTGTTTTTTTTTGTTAACACATTTTTCTAAAAAAGTATTAAAATTAAATGTGAATTAATGTGATCCGGGATATGAGGGCAAGTCCGGGTAAGGTTCCATTGATTGTTGAGGGATGACCGATGACTAGGTCGCGAGCGAAGGGAGTCAAGGAGACTATGAGATTGCTTGTTCAAGTTACGATGGATGAAACATTGATCACAACAAGCAAATGAACAAGTCTCATGTTAGGCATGTAAGTTGAAACGAAGTGGAGCAACTTGATTCAAGCAATGGACAAAGAAACTGGAGGGGACAACTATGCGGCTACATAGTTGTCTAGGGCATGCGACCGCAAGCCCCTTTACCGAAATCCCAGTGGGGGGATTTCAATTGATCTATGCGGCCGCATAGTTGATCTTCGACTGCAAATTTTATAAATTTTGTGCAATCTCCTATTTAAGTTAAACTCTATTTTGTGATATCTTTTGCTATTTTTTTGGCTTACTTTTGTTTCTAGCTAGGTTTTGTGAGTTCCATATAAATATGACTCATTATATTTATTGTAAGGACACAATTTATTTAGAGATTAATTGAGAGACAAATTGCTTTCTTTTTGTTCTTCATCAAGCTAATTGTGAATTTATCAAGAATATTTCTTGTGGTGTTCAAACAAAATTGAGTGAGATTCTTGTGTTTTGTAATCACGGGGTCAGCATATTATTGAAGATTGTGTTGGTTTCTTGATTCACTATTTTTGAGTCAAGCTTAAAACATTGATTTCTTGGCTTTCTTGGATTGAATCAATCTTGTGTGGGTTTCGTAGCTACCATGCTATGTGGGTTTGCATCAATTGGTATTAGAGTGAGGCTCCAAAAACCAAGGTTATATTCTAGTTACTTTTCCTTTTTGTTTGAGTCTTTTGTTTTTTGTTCTTCGTGTTCTTTGCGTTCTTCATTTTTTAGTCTCCAATCCAAAAAATACCAATTTGTTTTTAAAAAAACTTGTTTGTGTGTTAATTTAGCATCCAAGTCAGTTTTTTTTATTGGTATCTAGTTGAATTTCTAAGCTAAAAAAAAAAAAGATAATTCGAAAAATTACCAGCAGGGTCCAATTTCCATTTGTTTGAATAAAAAAAATTCAAATTCAAATTCTAGAAACACCTTCTTGAATATTCCCTTAGTGTTCCATTCAAAGTTACAATTCCTACTTCTTCTTGAGTCATTCTAGAGTCAATTTTTTTTTTACTCAAATCTTTGTTTGAAACTTTACAAGAATTTGTTGTGATTGAGTTCAAATTAGTCCTTTGAAGTACTTACAAGAAAGCATTGAGTGGGAAAAAAGGTAGTTTGGTGAGACTAATAGAGCGAAAAAGCCAATTTAAGTGATATACGAGCGTATACACGTGAGGTAAATATTAAATTATATTTATGATGTCGGATAGAGATTATTCCACTTCAAGCATGAATAATAACCAAGTTAATATGCCGAATGAGATGATACGAAGGCTCGAAAGGTATTTTGAGGATGTGAGAGACAAACTAGAAAGGTAGGACTCATTGCTTATTAATTTACGTAGTGAACAACCCAGAGAAATTTCTAAGGTAAGGAGGCAAGTAATGCACGATCATAGAGTGAATTATGCTGGTGAATGAAAAACAGATAGTGATATTAATGATGATTCATTGGTGGATGTCGAGTTAGGCAGAATGAATGATAGAGGAGTTAGGCATGAAAGAAGCGGTACACATCTTGTTGGAAATGGTGTTAATAGAAGTATGTGCAATATCAAGATGACAATTCTTTCATTTAAAGGAAAGAGTAAACTAGAAGCATACTTGGAGTGGGAAAAGAAAGTACAGTTGATATTTGATTTCTACAACTACTCGAAGGAAAAGAATGTAAAGATTGCGCTACTTGAATTTATATATTATGATATCATTTGGTGGGATCAAGTAGTAACATTTAAGAGGATGAACTGTGAGATTCCTATTAATATATGTGAAGAATTGACGGATATCATGAGGAAGATGTTTGTGCCTAATCGATATTATCAGGAGTTTCATAAAACATTACAAAGCCTCTACCAAGTATCTATGAGTGTAGAAGATTATCATAAGGAGATGGAGATTGTGATGATTAGAGCAAATGTTGAGAAGGATAGAGAGGCTACCATGGTTCGGTTTTTGAATGGTTTGAATATAGATATAGCTAATATAGTAGAGTTGCAATATTATGTGGAGTTGGAAGACATGCTACATGTAGTTATGAAGGTGGAAAGATAATTGAAGAGAAAGGGGACAACTAGGTATTCATCAGGTTCTAACTTTTCTTGAAAGTCGAAGTGGGATAACAATAAAGCTAATGGGACTGTTTCAAAAAGTAGGATTAAGCTACCAAAGGGAAAAAAAAGTTTCTAGCAAAGCTATACCCAAGGTGGATTCCAAACCCTCTAGGACTCGGGATATCAAGTGCTTTAGGTGCTTAGGATTAGAATACATTGCTTTTCAATATCCAAATAAGAGGGCAATGATCTTGTGCAACAATGTAGAAGTTGTGTGTGATAGTGAGGGTGAATATGATGACATGTTGGAATTGAAAGATGATAGCAATGGCTAGGAAGTGGAGTATGCAGTGGGAGGGTTGTTGGTTACACGACGAGCTCTTAATGCTCAAATCAAAATAGATGACTTGGAGAAACAAGGCATCAACAACATAATATGTAGTATGATTACTAATGGAAATAGTGCACCAATGTGGTTAGCACAACACTTGTTGAAAAATTGGGATTAACTTTGCCTAAGCCTTATAAATTGTAATGGTTGAATGAATGTTGAGAGGTTAAGGTGAATATTGGTAAGTTTCTCAATTGGAAGATATCATGATAAAGTGATGTATGATGTAATTCTTATACACGCGGGACATATTTTGTTGGGGAGGCCATGACAATATGATAGACATGTGATTCATGACAGGTATAAAAGTAGGTACAACTTTAATAAAGATGGAAAATCTATTACTATTGCCCTGTTAACACTACAACAAGTGTATGAAGATCAAATCAAGTTGAAAATTGAGGAAGAAAAAAGATTGAGAGAAAAGGGAAGTGAGATTGATCTTTCACAACAAGAGAGTAAGAGAAAAAATAGTAAGGTGGCTAAAAATAAGAAAAAAGAGTAGAACCACAAAAGAAGAAAGAAAAATAGTCTTGTGAGAGAAGAGAAAAGTTGAAATTAAATCTCTTTGCAAAATGGAGTGAGTTGAATAGGGCATTAGTTGAGAACCGACCTATGATCTTGTTGGTTTATAAGTAGTCATTCCTCAATCTTGAGGAATCAAATACACCCCTCCTTATTTTGTCTACTTCTTTCTTGCACGAATTCGAAGATGTGTTCCCGAAGGACATGCATAGTGAGCTACCACCCATTCGAGGTATTGAACATCAAATTGACTTCGTACCTGGAGCTGTCATTCCAAACAGACCAGCTTATCGGAGTAATCTTGAGGAGACAAAGGAACTTCAAAAGTAAGTGGTTGATTTGGTAAGCAAAGGGTACGTGATGGAGAGAATGAGTCCATGTGACGTGCCAGTTCTACTTGAGGGAATGAGATGAATTAATCGCTTTTAAAACTAAATCTGAGTTGTATGAGTGGTTAGTCATGTCATTTGGACTTACTAATACACCTAGCACATTTATGAAATTAATGAATCATATTTTACGTGCATTTATAGGTAAATTCATAGTAGTCTCTTTCGATGACATTTTGGTATATAGTAAGGGTTTAAATGAACATATATGGCATTTGAGATATGTGTGTGTGGTCTTAAAACAAGAACAACTTTATGCTAACTTCAAAAAGTGCATATTTTGCATGGAAAAAATTGTTTTTTCTTGTCTAATCGTTAGTGCTAAGGGTATTGAAGTGGATGATGAGAAAATTAAAGCTATCAGGGAGTGGCAAACACCTAAAAACATAACTGAGGTAAAGAGCTTTCATGGGTTTTGTTAAAGACTTTAGCACACTTGCCATACCACTTACGAAGTTTATAAAGAAAAATGTAGGATTTCATTGGGGCGTTGAACAAGAACATACTTTTAATGCTATTAAAGATAGGTTTTATACCGCACCGATTTTATCATTACCTAACTTTAACAATGCTTATGAGATTGAATGTGATGCCTCAGGAATCAGTATTGGAGCTGTCTTAATGCTGGAACGAAGGTCAATCACTTACTTTAATGAAACGTTAAGTGGAGTAGCTCTCAGCTATCCTATATATGACAAGGAGTTGTATGCACTTGTCCGAGCTTTGGAGACATGGTAGTACTACCTATGGCTAAAAGAGTTTGTGATTCACACCGACTATGAGTCCTTGAAGCATTATAAGGGTCAAGGTAAGCTAAACAGGAGACATGCAAAGTGGATGGAGTTGATTGAGACATTTTCTTATGTTATTCGGTACAAACAAGGTAAATAAAATGTGTTAGCAGATGCTTTATCGAGAAGGTACGTGTTTTTAACTTCTTTAGATGCCAAATTGCTTGGATTTGAATATGTTAAGAATATGTATGCTAATGATTTAGATTTCTCTAATATATACGAATCATGTGATAAGGGAGTTGTGGATAGATGTTTTAGGCATGATGTGTATTTATTCCAAGAAAATAAATTATGTATTCCTAAATGTTCAATGAGAGAATTATTAGTACGTGAAGCATATGATGGAGGTCTAATGGGTCATTTTGAGGGTTAAGAAGACATTAGAGATGTTAGATGAACATTTTTATTGACCTAAGATAAAAGTTGATGTTTATCGAATTTGTAGTAGATTCATCACTTGCCAAAAGTCTAAAGCTAAGGTTCTACCTCAGAGTTTATATATGATATTACTTATTTCCCTAGTGAACCTTGGGTTGAAATGTTTATAGATTTTGTGTTGGATTTTCCTAGGACAGAGAAATGAAGGGATTCTATATTTGTGGTGGTAAATATACTTGTCATTCCTTGTCATAAAATCGATAATGCTCTTAATATTGCAAATTTGATCTTTAAGGAAGTAATGCGCTTACATGGAATTTCTATAAGCATCGTATTAGAGAGGGATGTTAAATTCCTTAGTCACTTTTGGAGGATTTTGTGGAATAAGTTAGGAACTAAGCTATTTTTTGCTACTACTTGTCACCCACAAATGGATGGGCAAACTAAGGTCTTAATAGGACTATGATACAATTGTTACGCACTATAGTTAATAAGAATTTAAAGAGATGCAAAGATTGCTTAACATTTATATAATTTGTATATAATAGGGCCACACATTCTACTACTTCTTACTTACCTTTTGAAATTGTGTATGGTTTTAGTCCACTAACACTTTTGGATGTAATTCCGTTACTTATGAATGAAAGGGGCAGCTTAGATGGAAAGAAGAAAGCCGACTTGGTGAAATCACTCCATGCAAAGGTAAGGTTGTAAATTGAGAAGAAGAATGAGTATTATGCTTCTCAAGCAAATAATGGACGAAAATGCATTACATTTGAAATAGAAGATTGGGTTCGGGCATACTTAAGGAAAGAACGTTTTCTAGAACAAAGAAAGTCGAAGTTGCAGCCACGGGGCGATGATCCATTCCAAGCCCTTGAAAAGATCAATGACAATACCTACAAATTAGATCTTCCCGGTGAGTATAATGTTTCGGCTACTTTTAAAGTATCTGATCTTTCTCTATTTGATGCATGTATAGATTCGAGGTCGAATCCTTTCGAATAGAGAGGTGATGATGTGATCCAGTATATGGAGGCAAGTCTGGGCAATGATCTATTGATTGTTGAGGGCGAAACTATGACTAGGTCGTGAGTGAAGCGAGTTAAGGAGGCTATGAGATTGCTTGTTCAAATTACGGTGGACGAAACATTGATCATAACAAGTAAATGAACAAGTCTCATGTTGGGTATGTAAGCTGAAATGAAGTGGAGCACTTGATTCAAGCGATGGAAAGAGAAACTGGAGGGGACAACTTGTCTAGGGCATTCGACTACAAGCCCCTTTACCGAAACCCCAGTAGAGGAGATTTCAATTGATCTATGCGACCCCATGTATTTACACTATGCGGCAGCATAGTTTATGGGTTCTATAGAAATACGACTCATTATATTCATTGTAAGGACACAATTTATTAAGAGATTAATTGAGAGGCAAATTGCTTTTTTCTTTGTTCTTCACCGAGCTAATTGTGAACTTATCAAGAATATTTCTTGTGGCGTTCAAACAAAATCGAGTGAAATTCTTGAGTCTTGTAATCACGGAGTCAACATATTGGTAGCGATTATGTTTGTTCCTTGATTCACTATTTTTTAATCAAGCTTAAAACATTGATTTTTTTGCTTTCTTTGGTTGAATCAATCTTGTGTGAGTTTCGTAGCTACTATTGCGACATGGGTTTGTATAGATTATCTTATTTTGTATTGACAAATTTTTTCATTCTTATTGAGAAACAAATTCGTTTTTTTAAATATAAATTTGTATTTAGATATAAAAGATGGAACTTTGAAGTTAATATGAGGTACATGTTGATCTCGATTCTCATACGGATGTGGTGATCTACCGATCTCGATTCCACTCATGTCTATGTAGCCCTTTTCCATACGCTTGGACAAATAGTTAGAGTACGAGCCTTCTTCGATGTTAGGAAAGGCAGCTACGAACATTCGGCGGCCAATTCAATCTATTTATGAATAAGTAATTGTATAGGGAAAGTGCTAAAGACATGGATCACAAAAAAGGTTCGAATCTAGTAGTATGTTGAGGGAATAATAAAATAGCAAAGTTATAGTTGAGTGTATAAAATTGCATTAGCTTCAAATGACACTAAGTATTAGCTTTTATATTAAAAGATGAGAATTATTGACTATTGGATGAAGAGACACGTAGTCTCATCTTAATGGTCGAGACTTCTTATCATAGGCGCCTGCATTTAACGTTCCTAACCATTTGTATCCATATGACCTAGGACGATATGTAAGGACTAGACTTGACAAATTGATTTGGTTTAGTGGCTACTACAGTGATTGGTCACATCAATCAACCATAGGAGATCTTCTATGAGAGATCCCTGCAGCGCCTCTCCTAGTTCATCAGGGTTCGGCCTCTCCTGAGGGTTGATAAGTTATTTTATACATTTTTTAGGATTTGATTCTTTATATTTATTACTATATTGAGCGACTGTCTACATAATTTAGGTTAAATTATACTAATTGTAGGTAAAATTTGGATTGGACAATCTTGGAAGAAATTGGATTAATGCTATAAAATTTTGAGGAATTGGGGATCAAAATAATCAAGTTTTAAATATGAGGACATGTCATGCAAGTAAAGAGGACATATGCACAAGAACTTAATGTGGAGGACCAAAGTACACAAAATTAAGTTTTTATTGATTTCCTATTTAGATTCAAATTCTATATCATGTATAATAATAATAATAATAATAATAATAATAATAATAATAATTATTATTATTATTATTATTATTATTATTATTATTTCGTTTTTAGTATGAGTAGCTAAATCATTAATTAGGGCAAACAATGTAATCTCTGTATGATTATGTGCTGATTCTATTTATGGATTTAATGCTTCGAATTACTTAGCCAATAATTCAATAATCTCATGAATCTATAATGAGTCAAGTGGTGAGTTGTAGGTTTAAATCATATAGTAAAATTGGGGAACTGGTATAAAAATGTATCGATACATTTTTTAGTTAACGGGGTCATTAAATGGATTCTTAGAGATTTAAAGTGTTTAACCAAGGTGTACCTGGATTTACATAGTTATAAAATTGACTTAGTTAAATAGAATTAATCTAAACTCGACAGGAGCAAATTGAATATTTTAGAAGAATTCGATCAAACACTATAATAGTTATGAATTTTGATTAACGAATTAAAATGGATCCATAGACGAAATTGTAAGTCCTAACATACATGTTCATATTTTTAAAACCCAAATTTCAATTAGTTGTGCGCATTTAGGTACCATTAGTATAATTAGAATAATTTAGATAATCAATCACAAACTAAATTCTTTTTTTTTTCCAATCATTTAGGAGTTAGAAATAGTAAATTAAGTATAAATAATAGTACTCGTTGAAACGTTAATTTGAACTCATAAATTTAGAGTATTTGATAAGTGTGACTTTTAAAATAGTACGAAGGATCATGTAAAAATAGATTGAAAGAAGTTGATTCCCTCGGGTTTTAAAAGCAAAGTCAAACATTCTCTTAAGGGTGACAACTCAATGAAGATTAAAATGGTACCGTTTCACTTGTTATTTCCTTATTATTCATTTTGTTTAAAGTAGAGAAAATTAGATGGAATGGACATGTTCTCTATCCTCACTCGATTCTCTAATGAAAGAACTCGACTCCATTCAAAACAAAAATAGGACGATTTAAATACTTAAAGTATAGAAAATTAGATGGAATGGACATGTTCTCTATCCTCACCCGATTCTCTAATGAAGTAATTCGACTACTTTTAAAACAAAAATAGGATAGAGCAGAACATTTTGTCATCCTTACGCACTTGGTATCATTATAAGTTGTCTAGGCGAGAAGTTGATGTTAAACTGTGGAGCTTAATTATTGCAATTTCGTGGAGTCAATATCGACCTTTGAAGTGAGGTTGCCGTGAGGTTTAGAAGGGGGTATGAAGCCCTCCTCGTCCGGGGGCGTCAACTAGAGTCCATGAACAAGTTTCTTTAACGGCAATTTAGAAAGTTGATTCATTGTAAATTTTGCCCCTGTTTGAAACCCATTTTGAGAGAAATAGAAATTTTGGAATAGTGATTGATGTGAGAATGTGTAGTAGAAAAGTGATGAATTTTTTTTGATTTGTGTGTAATATTATTTTATTTGAAGAATGTGTGGTTGAAATAAAGAATGAAAATAAGAATGAGAAAGAGAAAGAGAGAGAGAAATTAATGGGTGTCAAACGGGGGCTTTGTCTTGAAAATTTGAATCCTTGTAAATTTCGATTTTGTCGTAATTTGTCTTATAAATAGGGAACCATCATTAGATTTCTTAATTACCATCATGAAAGAGAGAAATAGAGATTAGAGAATATAGATGTGCAACTTTCTGCTATAAATTTCTTTTCATCACAGTGAATTGCTCATTGGCGAAAGATGGAGTAATTATAAATTGGGACGAATCTCTATAAATATTGCATATCTCTATTTAAAGTAAAATAAAATTGTTAATTCTCAATAGTTGATTGATAGGGACGCCTCGCAATAACTTCCTTAAATAAAATATAGAAAAGAAGACCAAATTAGAAAGGGCAAAAACAGTAGGTCAGATTTGATCGTTCGAAATCAGATTTGGTTGCTGCTTTTACTATCAGCAAATATTGCTGCCATCTGACTCTCGTGCATATTTCAACGTCAATGACAGCATTAGTCATCTTACGTGATATCTTATTATTTGAGACATCAGAATTATAAGAAATTAATGTCCCGGATAACAAGATGTCACCTAGGATAATTATTGTTGTTGATTATGAATAGCATTATTAAAAAAATAAAATTCAAAAGGACTTTTATATGCTAAACATGGTTAAATAAAAATTGTTAGTAACGAGATAACACATTCAGAATTTGTCTTTATTAAATACAAGGATAGACATAACTTATAAGATAAAATTTCTGAACCAATTAAACAATTACATGTATACAATTTCTTTACATTAATTTATTGTTGTTGTCATAAAGTTAATGTGAATAAATTTTCTTTAGTCAATAATTTCACACAAATTACAAACCCAACCGACCTACCAATTAAGGTGTAAACTAGTGAAGGTGTTAATTGAAATTGGTTCTTAATTGAAGTGTCATTATCATGCACCCATTTTTTTCAAACTTATTTGCAATCATACATTAATGAAACCCTTGACAATTTGCCACCAATTAATTAATGAAATATAACCCTTATATTAGGAAAGAAAAAAAAAACTCCATTTGATCATCTCTATTTACCTGTCAATCGTGCACTTAATTTAATTATGTCGAGATTTAGAGTTTTCTATTGGTTGATTTAAAATTTAAATGGAAGTTTTGAGGTCCAAGTTTGATGAACAACTCATGAAGGAAACAAATAACATCACTAAATTAAAATTAATTAATTGAGTTGGCAAGCTTATGTTACTATATAATCATTTAAGTAGGCCTCCCTTTAGATTTTTTTTTTTTTTTTTTTTTGCCCCAGGTCGATACGAGATCCTGTTTCTTAATGCCAAGACAAGAAAATACACATTTAATCGAAAAAATAGACGTGATATTCAATGACATAAAAATAGTGTTCCAAAAATGATAAAGCGTGGCAAAGCGTAGAAGCCAAACTTCGACTTACGCGAAGCCTTAAAAAATGCATTCTTATTTTAATATTATTTTAAAATTTCAAATCAATTTAAAAATTATGACATAAAAGGTGTTAAAAAGAGTAAAAGCGTAAAAAAAAGCGCGGGCTAGGTGCTCCTAGACATGAAAAATAAAATAACTTTTTTTTTTTTTTTTGAAAAAGACCGTTTTGTTCCTGTTTCGGTCCATGGGGTGACCTGGATCGACCTAGCTTGACATCTATCAGCTTCCAAAGGATGGACAAGGCTCGTGGCCGTGGACCCATTGGCTCAAGGGTATGGTTTATAAGGTCGTCCATAGGGAATGAACACTGTTTTGGGATATTTCTCTGAAAATAATATTATATAATTCTAAAGGGTTTACGAGTTGGTCCTATGCAGGCTTTAGTGGCCCGATTCATTGACCAACGGACCATGGCCAACCCATTTGACATGGCGAATTGAGCCTCAATTTTTACGGTCGTCTGGTTGTCACTACCGATTGTCACCCCTAGTATAGATGTAAATTATTTTTGTTTGACGTGAAACGTCATCAAATTTCCTGAACTCAATATTATCAGACTTTGGATCCTTAAATACCCTACTTTGGGCTATTTTAAAAGCACGTAAAAGATAATTAAAATCTCACATTCCAAAGAAATTAGTAATTAGATTGTTGATGTTGACTACATCCTTAATGTCTTGATCATAACAAATAAGTTAATTTTATTTCTAACAATTGATTTTAAATCTTCAAAACTATTGTTGTAAAGTTGATTGATTGAAGACTTAAAGGTCACCCACAGTTTCACGGAGTGCCTTTCTTCTTGACACAGAAAGAGACAAAATGTGGCAGTAATCTGTTTCGCTAGACTACTTTTCATCTTCTCTCAATCATTTTAGGACGAAAGAAAATTTGATTACAATTTGTAGAAAACTTGCAACATAAAATTAAGATACATTGAAAATAAATTGATCATTGATTGCTTGAAAGCTAGAAATTACAATTCATGAAAGTAGAAAATTACAATGGTTGGTGCATGGGGTTGAACACTATAATAGTTTGCAGAACAAAAACCTAAATAATATGAGTAGAAGTTTAAATGAAAAGAAATCATACTAAATGTTTACCAATATTAGAGCTATTTTAAAATTGAAATAAACTATTACAATGGAAAGAAAATTACACCTCAAACTTGAACTAATATTTACAATGTGCAGTCGAAATTGGACAAACTGCGGGTAGAGGTGTCAAAACGGACGTGCCTACCAGACCCGTGAAAATCAGTCCGGATCGACTTGGAACTGCGGGCCGACTCGTGACCCGAGTGGGCGATTCACGGGTCAAGGAGGTGTGACCCGCAGGTTTCGTGGGTTGCACCTTCACGGGCTGCGGTTAACCATGACCCGTGAAAAAAAATAAAAAAATTAAATATTATAGTTAAGTAGGTGACAACCTAATTGTGATGTAATTAAACTATAAATTATAGTAGAAACAAGTACCAACCTAGTTGGGATGTATTTATACTATAAATATTTGGTAATAGTAATTAGAAATGCATTTAGTTTTTATTTGTTTAAATTAAATTTAACTTTTCAAAGTTATAAATAATTCATGTAACATTAAATTTGAATTCTATGTAAACGTTTCTTGGTATAAATATGAATTTATCATTTTGTTCAATTTTTTGTTTATATTTTTTTTTTTTTTTTTTTTGCTACAAATATGAAAAATTCTATATTTTTATAATTTTATTTATACAATTATACGGGCCAAATCGGAACAAATCGTGATCCGTGACCCGCATGGGCTCGACCCGCATGGGCCAGTGGGCGGGCTGGGGTTGTAATCCAAAATTGTGGACCGACCTGTAACCGGCCCATAACCCGTAGTAGACGGACTTTTTCACGCGGACCGTTACCGGGCTCATATGTGGGCTGGCCGGCTCGGCCTGGACCACCTGGATTAACACCTCTAATGCGGCTGTGATATGGTCAAGGGGAATAAGTAAAGTTGCGATCATTGACACATATTACAAAAACTTTTCAAAATATCACAGTTGAAGTCCAAATGGATAGTTTCGTTAGTTTGGCCGTTAGTTGACCAAATAATTGACTTTGACCATCAATCTTGACTGATTTTAAAATGTTAAGATAATAATTTTACGTTTTATAATAAAATAACCAAAATAAATAATTAAAATTAAAAACCAATTTCCACCTTCTTCCTCCCCCATCCACCACTCGTCGCCACCCTATAATCTACAAATTTGGGAAATCAAAACTCAAAATTTCTTACTTTTACCTGATTCGATTTTCTTTCTCTTGTTTGAAGGCATTGAACCCATGAGTATCAAATGGCCAAGGCGTCTAAGATCTACTCATCTGTCACAACTGATATGAAAGCAGAAAAATACCTAAAGGCTTTGGGGATCTTTGATGAAGCAAAAAACAGATACCCGAATAACCACCATAACGGTCCTCTATATGATGCCATGATTGACGTCCTAGGAAGGTCAGGACGAGCGGCTGAGATGAAAGAAGTAATATTTAGAATGAAAGAGGACTCTTGAGAGTGTCGGGATTCAATATTTGCTGGCGCAATTAAAAATTATGCAATAGCTGGTTTATTAGATGAAGCCAATATCCACTTGATTTGCCAGATTTGCAGATTAGGGGTGGAAAGGAAGAAGGGGGAAAGGGGTTTTTAATTTTAATTATCTGGTTTTTGGTTATTTTATTATAAAAAAATGTAAAAGTACAATTTTAGCACTTTAAAATCAGTAAAAATCAATTATTTGGTCAACCAATAGTCAAATTAACATAAGCCATCTATTTGGACTTTAGTTGCGATATTTTGTAAGGTTTGGTACCGTTGATGACACAAATAAAAAGTTTGGACAAAGTCTAATACATAATGAAAAGTTTCGTACCATTGGTTTAAATAAAAGGTTTGGACAAAGTCTAATACTTAATGAAAGGTTTGATACCGTTACTACAATTATCCTTTCTAAATATTTCCTCACCCTTTTCTTCTCTCTATTTATCACCCTATCTACCCACCCTTAAATCTCCCCCTCTACCACCTCTTCTGCAGCAAAGTCAAAAAAGTACTCACCGCGATGCCTGGCTTTGCAGTCGTTGTTGCTTGCGGCGGTCCTTTTCGCATCTGTCATTTTTGCGACAGTCTTTCGCTCTTGTATCCTTCCATTAGAAAGCTAATAGAAATAATTAACTGTTGATGGTGACCCCTAACTCAAGCACACCGTTGGATTTAGAATCCTTATTTCATATATTCTCCTATTTTCAATTTCTACTACTTACAAAACTATCAACTCACTTTTTATTTATTTATTTATTTTTTTTTTTTTTTTTTGATACCCAGGTTCCAGGCTTGCGCCTGACTAGTCCTGGACCTCCAACCTCCGGCCCCTCATTGGTTGGTGGAAGGTAAACCGCGGGATATGCCCAAGTTGGTCAGGGTGGCAGCGCGCCTTTTACTCCAGCTCCCAGAGGGACCCTCCTCCATGCCGCTTACATCACTCTTACATCACCAATAAATTGGCTGCTCCAGCTGCTCCTGGCAGGATTCGAACTCCCCACGCCCAGGTTGTAAGCCCAGCAACGCTCCTTCCTTTACCACTTGGCTGTGCCCCGGGGGGCTTATTTATTTATTTTTTTTTGTGATGTTTGACGTGAACTATGGAATATTAATTTTTTCATTTTTTCTGTAAGATAATATTTCTTATTCAATAAACTTTTTTTTTTTTTGTATGTAGATGAAATACTTTGTGGAGGATAATTTATTTGAAATTGTTAATACTACATCAAAGGACACTATTGAATTTTGAGATTGCATCTTGTCAATGTTGTTAATATATAGTCTGAAGCACTAGATTATTCTTTCATATTTATGGGATGTTAAATTTAGTACATTTGATTATGTGCAAAAAACCCGAAATTAAGTCGGCTTCATAGAGAATTTGGTCATAGATTAAATCTATTTTACATTTTGTTAGTTATTTGAATAGAAAATTTGGAGTGTTGTTTTCCTTGCTTAATCTATAGATGTAAGACAGTTTTAATTTGAGGGAAATTCAGTTTGAAATTTGAATAGAAATTCGAAGTGAACTTTGACGGACATACTGATCCTGAAATAGATTATGAGTGTCGTGGACGAAGTTTTAGGACATTTGAAGTGGTATTTCTGCAATATTACAAATATTTCTTAAAAATAAGCTATCAACTTATTAAGTAAACGAGATATTTCTCAAAAAGTATCTTTTTTTTTTTTTTTTTTTGAGTAAACTCGTTCTCGGACTTGTGAGAACCAATTGATGCGGATTGAAGAGGGGATGTGAATTCATTGTCATGGATTTGAGTTGGAGTTGGTAGTGGTAGTGTATTGGAAGTGATGTTGGTGGATTGTGGTGATGGTCTGCGATGTGTGCATATTTGTTTGTGGTGACCCTCTATGATCAAGTATATGTTCATTGTAACTGGATGTGACCAATTATACGTTAATTGTAATCGATCGTGACTCAATCACATACCGTCATAGTTAAGAATGACTTGATCACACTTAGTTACACTGAAGACAAATTTTATCATAATTAGTTAAATTGAAAATATATTTGGTCACACTTACTCACAGATAACACAAATTAGTGACAGTTATATACAGTCACAAATTAGACAGTTACACTGAAAACAAATTTGACCACATTTAGTTACACTGAGTACAAATTTGGAAACAATTACTCACAGATAACACGTATTAATACAGTCACAAATTATATGGTCACGGACAGTCACAATAAAAACAAATTTAGTCACAGATCTGGTCACAAACAATAAATCTTGGATGGGGCGAGATGGAATCTCCAGAATTTTTTTTATATTTTTTGAGATTTTCTATAGGTGGGGTGGGGAAGGTGGGGATGGGTAGGGTCCATGGCATTGGGGAGGATATAATGCATGTCGTTTGTATATATTTAAATTATATTATATATGGAGAGAAAAATATAATTGATATATGTACATATATATATATGGATCTTCCATTAAAATTGAATTTCTTCTGTATTTTTTCTTCGAAAAGTAAATCAGGAGGTGTATGTCGAGGATAAAAAGTAGGAATATTTGCACTATGGAATTTTCTTCCATGAAGTTTATTGACTTGTAAATCAATTTCTTCAAGGAACTGAGATTCAATTTCGTCAATAGTATTGATTCCTTTTGAAGTGGATAATTTTGCAAATTGAGAGGCAAGTTCTTTAAAAATGTCATCTTTTGCATTCATGATTTTTGGAGGATCAATTTCATGAAAGTGACAAAAGGAAGGTTTCGAAAGTTTCTCTTTGATTTGTGCCTTTTTTCCTTTGTGGGATTTTGAAAATTCAGAATCAGAATTTGTTTCTATTCTATTAAGTTGAGAACATATAGAATGAAGAACAATATTGATAAAATTATTCTGAGCTTGAAGATTTTTGATATCAATGGTTTTTGGAGCGGAGTTTTCAATTCTTTCAACAGTCATTTGCTTTAAAGGAGAAGCTATGACTTCTGTATTTCCATGAGGAAAAATAATTTCTTGAAATGGGAATCAGATTGAAAAGTCTCTCTAGAAAGAGTTTTCCATGTTTTCTTAGAAGAGGAAGTATTTAAAATAGATTTAGATTTCTTTGGAATTTTTTGAAAAACTTTGAAATAAGTCCATTCGAAAAAGCTAATATTTTGATGAGATTCAAAATATTCTTCTCAAAAAGATTTAATTTCTTCTTTTGTAAAAGATTTTTTGATTAAATATCTAAATTTTTTGACTTCAGGAGATTGATCGATATATATATATATATAATTGAAATTTACACCTGAATTTTGAAATAATTTGACAAGATTGTTAGCTTTGAAATATGATTGTTATAGTGTAGTAGTTATGCATTGTTCCCTAATAATTTGTCATATCACAAAGTATAATAAAAGAAAATCTTTTTTTAAGAAATTTTCTTTATAATACAATATATAATAATATTTATTTTTGGGGTCCTCACCAAGGCTGTACCTTAAACGATTGCCTATCTCACCTATAGTTAGATTGACCCGAAGGGACAGACTGTTTAGGCTTGAGAAGAGTTGACATGGCACATGCGACCTTCTATTTCAGAAAACAAAAGACGAGGCATGGTAAGGCTATGTGAAAAATGTAGGGTGGTTTGTGTTCAGAGTGTGTTTGGAGGACTTTTCGAAAGTGGTTATTTTGCTAAAGTTAAAAAATAATATTTTTTAAAATTGACAAAATGCACCTTATATATCAAAAAATCTTTTTAACTTCTAACTCAATTAAATAGATATGAAGTTTAAAAAAAAAAAAACATTTTGATAGATGTATTGGCAAACAGTCAATTTCAATATTTGTTAGCATTAGGGTGTGACCCAAATTTTATTTGGAAGACTATTTGGAATTCTTGAAGTCAACTTGAGAATTCTAGTTGAAGTCTATTTGTAAATTCTAGTTAGAATTCAATTTGGAAGTTATGTTGTGATTTCGGAATTTGTGTTAGACTTGAAGATTACTTGAATGAGTCCAATTTGCAATAAGAGAGGAAGAAGTCGTGCAAGGAAAAAGGAAGCAGAGCTTCAGCGCTTGATTAGCACCAATGGCCGGCCACTGCTCGATCGCCGCTCGAGCGATTGTCTTATCCGAGTTTTACATAGTTCATGATTTTGGTAGTTTTTTTAATCATATTTTATCTCAAACACTCCATTATTGTTTAGGCTTATTACAATTGATCTTTACCACATATTAGATTCTTCATTGTATTCTCTTAGTTTGTTAGGAGTTATTAATATTATATATATGTGGTCCATAACACATATTTTGGTTATCCAACTATCTAATATGTTAGTTGAGATCATACATAATGTAATTTCTTATTTTTATTAAAGTGGATTCTTCGTCTCTGCCTGTGATTTTTTCCATCTTGGGTTTTGAAGTAAAATCTTTGTATTCTTGTGATCATTACCTTTTCATATTGCCTTATTATTTCTTGTCTATAATATTCATAACTGTTGGCTAAATTTCTAACAAATTGGTATCAAAGCCAAGGTTTGGCCGTTCCTAGGAAAGCTGGTTTGGTTTTGTATTAGAGCGAGGTTTGATTTTCAGCATGACTAGTATTAAGTTTGATATTCCCCTTTTGGATCACAACAATGTTTTTTTTTATGACATATTTTTTTGTTTGGACGCTGGAGGATAAGTAATGTAATGATCAAATTAAAGGAACATAGAAGATCCTAATTATATGTCTTGCATGGTTCTACATAATCTTTTGAGATCAATCAACAAAAAAATGAACTCTCGTGGATTTGGAGTTTGGTTTAGTACATTCGAAGTTTAGTCTGGGGTCTACATCGAAGAATACGTTTCGATCAAATTCAGAAGTTATGGATAATTCCGATTTGCTACCATTACTAGGGTGTCATTGTATTCACTTGTTAGAGATAGACCCATTTGTAATATTAGGCCTCCACATAGGTATATGAATGCTGGTTTAGTTGTTTATGCTTTCAATGTGATTGAAAGTGTTGATCTAACTAGGATCCTTCTATTGAAACATTTAGATGTGATGATTATGTTATAGGGCTTGTTATGCCCTGTTGGCGATTTGTGATTTTTGTTGCTTGTGATTCGAGCAAATATAGCACTCAAGGTAATCCTACAGATAAGCAGTGCTTGAATTCCTACTCAATTGGAGTTAGTTGTGAATTTGATGATTTTATTATTCGTGGTGATTCGAGTAAGTTGGTGTCCAAGGTAATTCTTCTGGTAAGCTGTGCTTGGGTTTAGTTCACATTTGTTGAGTTTTCCCTTAGGGTTTTTTTTTTGGAAGAGATGGAGTAATTTGTTTGAAGAATTTTGTTGGAGTTATGTTTTATTCCTTGTAGTGAAAATTGTCTTAAAGTGGAGATTTTTTAAAGTTTTATTCATTCTAGTGGAATTTGGTTTAAGGTGGAGATTTGTTATAATTAGGGTGTGATCCGAATTCTATTTGGAAAACTATTGGAATTCTAATTGATATCGACTTGAGAATTCTAGTTGAAGCATATTTGTGAATTCTAGTTAGAATTCAATTTGAAAGTTATGTTTAGAATTCGGAATTTGTGTAAGATTTGAAAAACGCTTGAAGTAGTCCAATCTGCAATAGGAGAGGAAAATTCTGTGCAAGGCGAGTATCAAATGTGGCTGCTCTTTTGGTAGTCTTATCCGAGTTCTACACAATTTGCGATTTTGGCAGTTATTTGAATCCTATTTTATCCTAAATACTCTATTATTGTTTAGACTTATTATAGTTGATCTCCACCGCATATTAGACTGTTCATTGAATTTTTAGTGTTATATTTGTATATGTGGTGTACAACACATATTTTGGTTATTCAACTATCAAACAAGTTAGTTGAGATCAGACATATTATAATCCTTATTTTTGATATAATGAATTCTCCGCATCTGTCCATAATTTTCCTAATTTCCACATAAAATCCTTGTATTATTAATGTGATCATTACTTTTTCAGATTGCTTTATTATTTCTCGTCTTTAATATTTATAACAATTGACTCAATTTCTAACAATATTCAAGTACTTTTTTGATTCACAATCAAACGATTGACAACTTTTTAATAAATTCTTTACGATCAAAGTTCTATTGACAACAGCTATGCCAAAAAGACTTTCAATACAAAATGTAGAGGGTTGCTTGGGTTCTATGCAACTTGTCAGACCTTGTGATTATCAGGCATGCCAAGTTTACGACTGATCACCAAAAAATCTGGTTTTGTTAGTCCAACACAGTCAAATTTATGCATGTATGGCTCTATACATAATTGTTATGGTCACATATTCAATTTAAAGTTTAAATTAATTAAATGGTGAATTAATTTCTGTCATAATAATTTCCCGTGATTATTGAAGGAAAGTTGTTCTAGGAGAAAACAACCCACATCTATGATGTATGAAAGTTGTACAGCGATTTTCTATATCAAGATGTCAAAGGGTTCCAGTTAAACCTGTATAAAAGTCCTACATTATTTTCTCTTTAAAAAGAAAATCACGTCTTTCTTCCATCATGTTAAATGGGTTATCAAGTGGACAATTGGCTGAAGGTTTGTTGGTGCTGTGAGATTTTTACTACAAATTTCAATAGCATCTTAAATAACATAGTTGAAGGAATGCATTTAATGTCTTGCATACATATATTTTATTAAGACAATGACACATCAATTTCGAATGAGATTAAAATGATCAAATTTGGATTATACAATAAAGAAACAACAAATATGGGATACAATTTTCCTCTTAATAACATAAGTTTTAGTGAGCTTTTAACAAATTGAACAAAAATAAAAATCAAATATGTATACAAAATGTTAAAATTTGGGTGTGACCTGAATTCTATGAAGATAATTGAGAGTGGTAATTAAAATGCACATTAAGAAAAATTATATTTGGAATGATATTGTTGAGTTAGACTCAAGTTTTCTTGACAAATTCAAGTTAAAATTCTATTTGGAAGCCCTATTGGAATTAAAATTTGTATTGGACTTGAAGACGTTGAAATTATGGACTTGAGGGTTTTCTCGCCATATTTTCGCTAGCCTGGTGCAAGCTCAAGTGCCAAAAGAAGGGAAGCTGGTGCTCGCCTACTGCTTGAGTGATACGGCGTCTGTAGTCGCATGCTCAAGCGGCGGTGTTATTCGACACATGCATGTTTTCTACGTTTTGATGAGCTTTCTTGAAATTTACTTTAATTACAACTCTACTATTAGGGTTTAGATGTCCACTATTTGTTTTATATATATATATATATAGTTGACTATTCATTATAATTTAGTAAGAAGTTAAACAAGTTATATATAAAAAAATCATTGTATTTTTTCTACATATTATAATAAAATCTTAATTTTCTGCAAATTATTTTGTTTTTATGTTCTTTTAATCAATTAATTCATATTGTGGCTTTAATCTCTTATTTTATCTAACAATTCTTATTCGATTTATCCAGCATCATCTCAATTTTCACAACAAATTAGTATCAGAACGATTCTGGTATCTTGTTTGTTTCCAACAAATTGGTATAAAAACTTTTGGTGTTGAAATTCTTTGGGGAGATTGATATTTTTTGTGATGATAATGAAGTATGATGTTTCGCTATTAGATCGCAATACAATATTTTCTTTGTGGCAGGTAAAACTGCGAGTAGTACTCGCTCGATAGATTTGGATGATTGAGATTTGACAAGATGCCCACAACTTGGACTCTGAAGAAGAAATAACGGAGGGATCGAAAGGCCACATCTCAAATACATCTTCATCATTCAAATAATATTTTTTAAGACGTTTTGAAGGAGAAGTCAGTCGCTGCAATATGGTTAAAATTGGAACAATTATGCATGACGAATAATCTTATTAGCAAATTGCATATGAAACAATGTTTATATTCTCATTAGTATGATAAAAGGTATATTTCTTGAGGATCACCTTGCTGTTTTTAAGGAAATCGACATTGTTTTGGAGACCTTGGAGGTCAAATATGAATGAAGAAGATTTAGTATTGATTTTATTGTGTTCATTGCTTGCTTCATGCATGTCCTTCAGAGAATAGCCGTGATATGATGCTCTATATTTAAATGAGAATATGAAGCATCTAGTTACATCTGTGGGTCATGAAGATAGCTTTATTTTTATGGTTGTCATTCAATGGGTAATTAAAAATCAAATTTCAATTTAGAAATTATTGTAAGAAAAATGGGAACTTGATAAACGATTGTAATAAGATGCACAATAAATCAAAATAGAGTGCAAACCAACAATTAGAAACTTCAGGGAAAGCAAGTATTGTAGAAAATTCTAATAGTGATGGAGAATTTTTACTTATGTTTGACTATAACTTCAAACCCAACGAAGTTTGGATTTTTAATTCAGCTTTCACTTTTCATATGACTTCTAATCGGGATTTGTTTACAACGTATGAAGAAGTTACAAAAGGTGTAGTGATGACCAATAATATTACACCTTGTTGGATAGCTAATATAATAAAAATGTTTGATAGGACAGTTACAACACTTGATGTAGTGAGACACGTCTCGAATTTGAAAGGAAATCTTATCTTCTTAAGTACTCTTGATCCAAAAGGGTATATGCATACTATTGAAAGTAGATTCGTAAATGTTAGTAAATGAATCCGTGTTTTGTTAAAGGGATGTAGAAAATCTCATTTACAGCATGTTTGACACCCATTTTTTGGAGTGAAGAATTTTTGGAATAGTGATTGATGGGAGAATGTGTGGTGGAAATATTTTAGATTTACGTGTAATATTATTTTATTGAGAGAATTTGTGGTTGAAATGAAGAAAGAGAAAAAAATGAGAATGAGAATTAGATAAGAATGGATGCCAAACAGAGGCTTATATATCTTTCAGTATTATCCAGAATATTTGAGCAATCAACATATCTTAGGTAGATTTGGAGTTTGATTCTGTACCGTATGAGTCTAATTTGGGGTCTTATTTAAGGAATAAATTTTTGATGAATTTAAAAGTTATGGGTAAATCGGTCTTGCCACCATTATCGATAGTGTCATTGTATCCAATTACTAGTGATATACCCATTTTGGCCATAAGATTCCACATAAGCACAATTCTGCTGATTTAGTTGATGGTTTGAATGCGGTTAAGGGTGTTGACTCTAGTCAAGATCCTTCTTTTGATACATTCAGTTGTGATTATGTTACAGAGCTTGTTTCAGTCTTTTTATTTTTGTGGTCATTAGATCACTTTTGCCCCTAGTTAGGGTAGTAGAGGTGGAGAATATTTCTAGTTAATTTTTTTTTTTTTTTAGAGAAGTTCATTCGTGTTTTTTATTGAAGAGTTCAAGTTTATTCCTTGTAGTGGAATTTGTCATCGGGTGGAGAATTTTTTTTGAAGTTTTTTTCATTGCATTGGAATTCGTGTTAAGATAGGAATTTTCAAAATTTGGGTGACCCGAATTTTTTGTTAAAAATAATTAAGAGTTCTAATTAAAGAGAACATTAAAAAAATTCTGTTTGGAATGCTTTTTTTGAATTATATTCAAGTTTACTCAGCGAATTATAGTTGAAGTTTTATTATAAAACCTTTTGGGAGTTGAAATTTGTGTTGGATTTGAAGATGATGAAATTATGGAACGGAGGGTTTTCTTGTCGCATTTTTGCTAGTTTGGCTCTAGCTGGATGTTTGAGCGCCAAAAGCAGAGAAGTTGGTGCCCACCTATTGCTTGAGCAACAAGGCATCGATAGCTTGTCACTTACTTTCCGCTCGAGTGGCGGTGTTATTCGGCCCATGCCCCTTTTTTTGCGTTTTGACGAGTTTTCTTGTATTCTACTTTAACTACAACTCTACTATTTAGTAAGAAGTTAAACAAATCGTAAATACAAAACCTTTGTATTCTTTCTTCATATTAAAATAAAATCTCAATTCTCTGCAAATTATATTGTTGTGTTTTTGTGTTCAATTACTTCATATTTAGTTATAATATCTTCTTTTCCCCAATAATTGATATTTGATTGATCTAGTATCATCTCTGTTTTCACAACAAAAAAAGATATAACTTATTCAAGTATACTCAAAATACTCGAAGTAGGATTTTAAAAATAAGTTCACTCATTCTTTTCTCTCTCAATAATATTACATAAAACAATTAATATTACATAAAACAATTAGTAGTTTAAACTTTTAACTCTATTAACCAAGAGAGTTTGCTCAAGAGATCGTTTTTAGAACTTATAGTGCTTTCATTTCATGCTGATTAATAAAAGTTTGACTACTTAGAAAAAAAGGTTTGAGAGACTAACCAATCATTTTATTACACACTTTCTTGTCATAAAAACACCAATTTGTTGCCCCATTCCAAACATCAAAATAATAAATCATTTCTTCTTTTGAAGATTAGATGTGCTCAACAAGTGGCAACATTTTTGAACAATCAAAATCAGCCAAATATTTTGATATTGATATATCCAAAAACTGTGTTGCATACTTGTACCACAGCAAAATGTGGCACGACATTGATGAATGTTTTTCACTGTCAAAAATGATTTACCACAATCTTAGTTGGTATGTGTAAAATGTGTTGTGACATTGTTGGTCAAGGTGTCATTTGCATCCCTTTTCAGTCATGTTTGATATTTAATTGACATGTGAAATTTCCTAATTGAGAATAGGGTTTACTGACATATTTGATAAGTTAAATTAGACAATATTTAAAAAGATTAAAGAATAAGAAATTTATAACTTATAGTGATGCTGCCTTTCTATTTGCTAGCAAGAATCGATTTAAGAAGTAGTCGAAATTTTAATGGGAAGACAACTAAGATGATAACCAAATGGAACGGTAGATCCTAGCTAACATAGTAATCTTATGGCAAGAAAATTTGTCCCAACATTCTTGTCAATTGAAAATCAGCTATTTTTTTTTTTTTTTTTTATATTGATATGCCTTCAAATTGTGTACATAAATTGGACCTTAGGAAGTATGACACACATTCAAACTTGGTGACTTTTGAATTTTTTCCACTATAGACAATGATCCATCAGTCTTTATTTGCTAGTGTGTGCAAAATGTGTTATGATATTATTGGTCAAGGCGTCATTTGCATCCGTTTTCAGTTCTAATTTGATAATTACTTAACCCACACATCAAATTTCCTTAAAAAGAATTTTGCAAAAGTATCTTATAAGTATTTTCTAAAATACGAGAGTACGTAAAAGTTCATAATCATATATATATATATATATATATATATATATATATATATATATATATATACCGTCTGAACCCCATGGTTGGGAAAAATTAAGTTTTGGAATAGTGATTTTTTGGAAAATGTATGATCGAAAATGAATTTTAGAAAAAATGAATTTTGAGAAAAATGGAGCCCAAAGATATGCAAAATCTTGCATTTTAACCAAACTAATACCTGATTGAGTTGTATTATGTAGCCTTCAGAAATTAGAAAACCACTTCTTTAAGTAAACATGGTTTCGGAGCAAAAAATCATGTTGACATCTTAAAATTTCCAGACTCGCTATAGCCAAAGGAGCTTTTATATTGGTTACGTGCAATAGGGAGGTATTTACAAATTCCCGTGTGTCCTCTTCTTTTTTTTCTTTTTTCAAACTAAGAAGTAAGAACCATTATAATTATTGCGCCTATCGAGAGAATAAATTAGGCACACCGTAAATACTAAAACTTAGGAAATTAAAAATCCGTTTTAATTAATCAGTTTAAACAACGAACATCGGGCAATCAAAATATCCTATAAACAATTTTTCAATAGTTCTAACTACAGCGTGTTGACTAAATCAGTGTTCTAAGGTTATAATTAATTGTGAAAATTAACTAACATATTAAAACATGAACACCAGATATAACATTGTAAACCCTAAAAGAAAACATCTACAAATCCCATGTCATGGGTCAAGCAATCCACTAAATCAAACGATAAAAAATACAGAAGTCTCAATTTTGTAATTTCGCAAAATTAATAAATAACAATCAAAAGAAATCCAAGGACGACTCTCAAGTTTTTTTCTTCTTTTAACTTGATGTGGAAGTGGAATAAAACCCATCGACTTTATCGACATTTCACTATTGTACTCGACCACAATCACCACTTGAATTAAAAATCACAATTGCTACCTTACTTCAACAGCTTGATCTTCAAAGTGGATGAACCATCCAAGCTCTGGTTTGTTTTCTTCAAATACAATTAAAGAACAACATTTTATTTTGAATATAATCAATGAATCTTGGAGTTTGTTCAGCCTTGCATGATTCTGATAGTCCTTCGCACAAAAGTTCGCAAACGGGTGTGTCAGCAATTAATTCATCCCTTGATTTCTTGCTTCACTAAAATAAAGTGATATACAAGACACGAATTGAATTAACCTAAAAATCAACAATTAAACACGACAAGTATATAATCATATTACATAAGATTTATTTTGAATAGTAATAAATAAACTTAAGGAAAGTTTAAGTTTAATATTTAAACCCATCTTTCCTTAACTTTAATTATTTAACGTATCAAATAATTGTTAAGAAATATAGTATTATTCTATTTTATTGTTTATTAAGGGTAGAATAGTCCTTTTAGTTTTCCTTATTTTAGACTATATATAGTCCCTCTATATGTAGGTTTTGTATTCACTTTCATTATGCAAATTCAATGAAACCCTAGCCTCTCTTTTTCCTTTTCTCTTTTTTCAATTGTTTAACATGGTATCAGAGCAAAATTTCATGGGACAAATTTTTTTTTGGTAATTTCGAGACAAGTTCGATAGAGTTTTTCTTTCCGTTTTGCAATCTGGTATTTCGCTTTTCCTTCTTTTGAGATCTGTTTTTCCTTATTCTTTGATTATGGCTACTGAAAGAGACGATTCGCTTCAGTCTGTGAGTGTGAGGTTGGATGGAAAGAATTATTCGTATTGGAGTTATGTGATGAGAAACTTCTTTAAGGGTAAAAAGATGTGGGGATACATTAGTGGAACTTCTGTGAAACCTAAGAATACCGATGAGGATTATGCTGGTTTGGTAGATACTTGGGAATCAAATAATTCGAAAATCATTACTTGGATTAACAATTCTGTTGAGCATTCCATAGGCAGAGAGTTGGCGAAATATGAGACAGCAAAGGGGGTTTGGGATCATCTGCAAAGGTTATTCACTCAGTCAAATTTTGCGAAGCAGTATCAATTGGAGAATGACATACGAGCTCTTCAGCAGAAAAATATGAGTATTCAGGAGTTTTATTCTGCTATGACAGATCTTTGGGATCAATTGGCTCTTACAGAATCAGACGAATTAAAAGCATTCGCACCCTATATTGCTCGTAGAGAGCAGCAACGGTTGGTGCAGTTTTTAACTGCACTTCGCAGTGATTTTGAGGGACTTAGAGGTTCAATTTTGCATCGTTCTCCACTTCCTTCTGTTGACTCAGTTGTTAGTGAGCTATTGGCGGAAGAAATACGTCTCAAGTCTTATTCTGAAAAGGGAATCCTCTCTGCTTCTAATCCTTCCGTGTTAGCAGTGCCTTCTAAGTCATTCTCTCATAATCAGAATAAGTTTTACGGAAGGGTTGCCCCTGATGAGTGCAGTTTCTGTAAGCATAAAGGTCATTGGAGAGCTCAGTGTCCTAAGTTGAGACAGCAGAATCAACCGCAGCAACAATTTCAAGCTTGGAAGTCTGGCAACCAGTCACAATCGAATGCTCATAGACCACCTCATGGCTATAGACCACCACAGTCTAATACTGCAGCAGCAGCTTCATCAGGTCTCTTTACCGATCCTAGTACTCTGGCTGAGCAATTTCAGAAGTTTCTCTCCTTACAGCCACAAGCTATGTCTGCTTCCTCTCCTTCCGTAGGTCAGTTGCCTCATGGTTCTTCAGGTATGTCACATTCTGTATGGGTCTTGGATTCTGGTGCTTCACATCATATGTCTCCAGATTCTTCATCTTTTGCTTCTGTGTCTCCTTCGTCTTCTATTCCTGTCATGACTGCTGATGGCACTCCTATGCCTTTAGCAGGTGTTGGTTCTGTTGTCACACCTCACTTGTCTCTCCTAATGTTTATCATATACCGAAACTCACATTAAATCTTGCTTCTGTTGGTCAGTTATGTGATTCTGGTAATTTAGTCACATTTTCCTCTTCTTCTTGTTATGTGCAGGACCTGCAATCTCAGAAGCTGATTGGGACAGGCCGTAGGAAGGGTGGACTATATATTTTGGATGAGTTAAAAGTGCCAGTTGCTGCTTCTACTACTAGTGTTGATTTGTCTTCTTTTCGTTTGAGTCCTTCTTCTTCTAGTTTTTATTTATGGCATTCTCGTTTAGGTCATGTTTCGTCTTCTCGTTTAAGATTTTTGTCTTCCACTGGAGCGTTAGGAAATTTGCAACCTTGTGATATTTCTGATTGTAGTGGATGTAAACTGGCAAAATTTTCAGCTTTACCTTTTAATCGAAGTATTTCTGTTTCTTCTTCTCCTTTTGATTTGATTCATTCTGATGTATGGGGGCCTTCTCCTGTTACCACAAAAGGAGGGTCTCGATATTATGTTTCCTTTATTGATGATTATACTCGTTATTGTTGGGTTTATTTAATGAAACATCGTTCTGAATTCTTTAAGATATATTCAGCATTTCGTTCTCTTGTCAAAACTCAACATTCTGCTGTTATCAAATGTTTTAGGTGTGATTTGGGTGGGGAATACACTCCTAATAGATTTTGTGAGCTTCTTGCCTTAGATGGTACCATTCACCAAACTTCGTGTACTGATACTCCTGAGTAAAATGGAGTTGCTGAAAGAAAACATAGGCACATTGTTGAAACTGCTCGCTCTCTCTTGTTGTCTTCTTCTGTTCCTAGTGTGTTTTGGGGCGAAGCTGTTCTTACTGCTGTAGGTCTGATTAATACAATTCCATCTTCTCATATTTCAGGTCTTTCCCCTTTCGAAAAGTTGTATGGGTATGCCCCTAATTATTCTTTCTTTAGAGTTTTTGGTTGTACTTGTTTCGTTCTTCGTCCTCATATAGAACGTAGTAAGTTGTCATCTCGATCTGCTATTTGTGTCTTTCTTGGTTATGGTGAAGGTAAAAAGGGATATCGTTGTTTTGATCCAACAACTCAGAAACTTTATGTGTCTCGTCATGTTGTTTTTCTCGAGCATATACCTTTCTTCTCTATTCCATCCACTACTCATAATTTGACTAGATCTGATCTTATTCGTATAGATCCATTTTCTGACGATTCTAATAGTTTGTCATCTCAGGTTCCCAGGACTTCACCTACCTCTTCTCATGTTCTTACCCCGTTATGTTTACAACCAACTCGTATTGATCATTCTGCAGGTACTGACACTTTACTCTCCGGTACACCTGGAGGTCCCTCTTCTCCTACGGTCCCTCAAGCTCCGTCTGAGATTGTGGATCCACATCTACGTCAATCCACACGCATTCGTAAGTCTACAAAGTTACCAGATTTTGCTTATTCTTATTATTCTTCATCTTTTGCTTCATTTTTAGCTTCTATTCATTGTCTCTCTGAGCCCTCTTCCTATAAAGAGGCAATTCTTGATCCTCTTTGGCAGCAAGCTATGGATGAGGAACTTTCTGCTTTGCATAAGACTGGTACTTGGGATTTGGTTCCTCTACCTCCTGGTAAGAGTGTTGTGGGTTGTCGTTGGGTGTATAAGATCAAGACTAATTCTGATGGATCAATTGAGCGATACAAAGCTCGGTTGGTTGCGAAAGGGTACTCTCAATAGTATGGTATGGATTATGAGGAAACATTTGCTCCTGTTGCAAAAATGACTACTATTCGTACTCTCATTGCAGTAGCTTCCATTCGTCAGTGGCGTATCTCTCAACTTGATGTTAAAAATGCTTTCTTGAATGGAGATCTTCAAGAAGAAGTTTATATGGCACCCCCTCCTGGTGTTTCACATGATTCTGGGTATGTTTGCAAGCTAAAGAAAGCGTTATATGGTCTCAAACAAGCACCTCGTGCTTGGTTTGAGAAATTTTCTGTTGTAATCTCTTCCCTTGGATTTACTTCTAGTAGTCATGATTCTGCTCTTTTTGTTAAGTGCACTGATGCAGGTCGTATCATTCTATCTTTATATGTTGATGACATGATTATTACTGGTGATGATATTGATGGTATTTCAGTTTTGAAAACAGAGTTAGCTAGACAGTTTGAAATGAAAGATTTGGGTTCTCTACGATATTTCTTGGGTATTGAGGTAGCCTGCTCACCTAGAGGTTATCTTCTTTCTCAGTCAAAATATGTTGCAGATATTCTTGAGCGGGCTAGACTTACTGATAATAAGACTGTTGATACTCCCATTGAGGTTAATGCAAAGTATTCTTCTTCTGATGGTCTACCTTTGTCGGATCCTACTTTATATCGTACTATTGTTGGGAGCTTGGTATATCTCACTATTACTCGTCCAGATATTGCATATGCTGTTCATGTTGTTAGTCAGTTCGTTGCTTCTCCTACTACAGTTCATTGGGCAGCTGTTCTTCGTATTTTGCGGTATCTTCGGGGTACAGTCTTTCAGAGTCTTTTACTTCCATCCACATCTTCCTTGGAGCTGCGTGCATACTCTGATGCTGATCATGGCAGTGATCCCACAGATCGCAAGTCTGTTACTGGTTTCTGTATTTTTTGGGGGATTCTCTTATTTCTTGGAAGAGCAAGAAACAATCTATTGTTTCTCAATCTTCAACCGAAGCAGAATATCGTGCTATGGCATCTACTACCAAAGAGATTGTTTGGCTACGTTGGTTACTTGAAGATATGGGAGTTTTTCTTTCTCATCCTACTCCTATGTATTGCGACAACCAGAGTTCTATTCAGATTGCCCACAACTCGGTTTTTCATGAACGGACTAAGCACATTGAGATCGATTGTCACCTTACTCGTCATCATCTCAAGCATGGCACAATTACTTTGCCTTTTGTTCCTTCTTCTTTGCAGCTTGCAGATTTCTTTACTAAGGCGCATTCTATTTCTCGTTTTCGTTTTCTAGTTGGCAAACTCTCGATGCTTGTAACTGCCGCATCGTGAGTTTGAGGGGAGATGTTAAGAAATATAGTATTATTCTATTTTATTGTTTATTAAGGGTAGAATAGTCCTTTTAGTTTTCCTTATTTTAGACTATATATAGTCCCTCTATATGTAGGTTTTGTATTCACTTTCATTATGCAAATTCAATGAAACCCTAGTCTCTCTTTTTCTTTTTCTCTTTTTTCAATTGTTTAACAATAATATTAGAAAGGTAGGTAAATAAATCTGTTTTAGCTGCAATATAGAAATTGAAAATTTCATCCTGTTTGGGTGTTGAAACCCTAAAATCCGCAGCCATAGAATTCTGTTGAACCATCTCGTCAGTTAGGACTCTTTGTCTGTTTAGACTGTACCCTATTTTTCACGTTTTTATTATAGTCTATATTATGTAATCCAACAAAATTAGTATGTAAATAAAACAATCTCCCCCTTTGAATTGGCTTAATTTTAAAAATTAATTTTGGATTTTTAATGTCATTTTTTATTGTGTGTTGAGTGTTGATCAAGTTATGCACATGAGCTACTCCCCTTAGTTAATTCTCACATAAAATACACAACTTCCCTAACTCACACAACCAATGAACTGAAAATCATGAATGGGACCAATGTTCTACATACATAGTATGTAAGGAATAATAACAATAAGATATATAGTAAAGTACCAATGACATAGAACAATATATCAATACTGCAAACTGAAAAAGTTCATCCAATTTTAAAAAAAATTCAATCTGGCCTACATACTACATATTAATTTCATGTTTTTCATCCTTCTATTACCATCCATCATCTTCAAAACTTACTCCTACTTTTTTTAAAATTAAAAGCCCTCTATCAAGATGGGGAGGGAACACATCAACGAGATATAAGTGTATCAAGTTATACAGTCATCAAGGTGTGTGAACCAAATAGTTAGGCTTAATATCAAGAGGCAGATTTCTTGGACTTCTTAGTAGGAGCAGTAATAGTAGCAGCAGTTGCTTTAGGCCAACGTGATGGAGGTTAGAATCTTGTTCCTTCGGGGCTGCAGGAGTGGAATTGGTTGGTTCTTTAGGTAATCAGTCTCCCCCTTACGTATAGCTACCATTTATAATCTGCGAAAATAACTTGAAACTACAAAAATTCTAGATCAAATGTAACAAGCAATTTCTTAATTTGTAACACCAAATAAGGTTGAATCGATACCACATACTCGACCTAGATTTTGTTTTAAAACATTTTTGCTCAATTATCTCTTTTTGCAGTGGATACTAGGGTTTACAGCCGAATTTGGACTGTTGATAAGAAAATCTACGAGAAATCTCACACATGTCAATCACAAAAAAATAGTGAAATTTACAAAATTGAATCAATCATCATATTTTTGGGCAAATTTCACAATTAAATCAATTTCATAATCAGTTCACAATTATCAAGATTACTCATGAAGTTTTCAATTAGATATTTGTTCACAATTAAATTCAATTAATTTATCAGATTAAAATGTAAGCGTGTGATATGATCATTAGACTAATCAATTATGAATCATGTCCTAACCAAAATTGACACTTGATGTAACTACATGCAAATGTGCATTTCAAACCACCATCATCTGAAATTGTCTATGTAGATATAAAAATATATGTGTGCCAGACTTGAGCATATATATACTTTATTTAATATTCTTTTGAATGCTCATTGTGTCAACTCTTCTCATTTTTTCTTTTAAAGCATAGACTCTTCAATTCATGGAGTTGACTTTCACACAGCCATAAGGGTATCCATTTTCTGATGACTTATGTTCATTATCAAAGATGGTTTCACACACCCAGAGTGGTAGCCCTTTCCTCCATTGAACTTGTTTGTTTACACCATCACATTGCAGTGTAGAGAGACAGATACTGACCATTTGGTCTAACCTCAAACACTTGTTACCTTAAAATGACAACCTAGTCAGTAAATGCTCACAATTGAAGTGGTCACTATGTCCTAATAGGTGTATTTAATAATTTACAATAAATTATAGTGAGCAAACCACATTGATAGGAGAATCCAAGATCATCTCAACAATTACAAATCAATCACAAATTCATATCTTGTGACATTTGCAAGAAAAGTCTCAATTTTTCTTTTTATCCTTTTCAAAAAAAATTTATTTTTATATAAATAAAAGCAACACACATGCAAACAAAGTGAAAACACTAAATAAAACATTAAAATACATGTACATTAAAAAGGTTGAAAGCATCATGCATATGCCCACGACTTTTTACAAAGTTTCAAATCTGACAATATCTAAAACTTTAGTTAGTAAATCAGCCAATTGTCCTTCATTGTGAATGTGTTCTAGGACAATTATTTTCCTTTCCACTAAGTCTCTAATGAAGTGATGTCGAATATCAACGTGCTTAATCTTAGAATACTGAACATGTTTCTTAAAGATGTTTATATCATTAGTACTATCATAGAACATGGTAAGATAATCTTGCTCAATACCATAATCACTAAGCTTCTACTTCATCTATAGTAGCTGTGTACAACAACTATCAACAGTGATGTACTCAACTTCTACAGTAGATAAAGAAATAAATTTTTATTTCTTAATGAGGATATAAGATTATTACCCATGTAGAAATATCCTCCAAATGTGCTTTACTGTTATCCACGTTTCCTGTCCAATTAGCATCTATATATCCTGCAATATGAGAGTTAGAATCTTTAGTATATCATAAACCAAAGCTAGATGTGCTATTAACGTATCTAATGACTCGTTTAACAACTACAAAGTGAGATTCTTTTGGTTTGGCTTGATGTCATGAATAGACTTGAACGTTGAAGGCTATATAAAAAGGCTTGCAGTCAAATGCATCAAGGTACCATGCTCTTGTATATATTGGGATCTGCGTTCTTGCCAAGGTCATCTTTACAGATCTTTAAGGACGTAGCCATGGGAGTCCGATTGACTTGGTATTTTCCAGATCAAGTTTTCTCACTAGATTCTTTGCATACTTAATCGGTGAAATGAAGATCCATGCCTCAACATGTTTAACCAACTAACCTCAGAAATAGTTTAGTTCACCCACCACACTCATTTCAAAGTCGTTTTTCATAAAATTAACAAGCTCACTGGATTTTGTTTCAGATGTAGATCCAAACGCTGTGATCATTGAGCCACAATTAATCCTGACTTGCGATGTTTGATAAACAATGCTTTATTAGCTCTATATTCCTTCTCAAGTGGAAACATAGTAAGTCTTTCATACCAAAGTCAGAAAGCTTGTTTCAGCTCATACAATGTATTTTAAACCTCGAACACACAATCAGGAAGATATTGATCAATAAATCCTTTTAGTTGCTCAATATATGCTTCTTCTTAAAAAATTCTATTAAAAAAAGCACTATTGACGTCCATCTGATAAAGTATGAATCCCTATTGACATGCAATAGACATTAGTAGTCTAATATATTCAAGTTTTGCCCCAGAAGCAAATGTCTCTTCAAAGTCCACTCCTTCAGTTTAGGTGTAACCTTGTGTAAATAGTCGAGCCTTGTTTCTAACAATGCATGCTCATCTAATTTGTTCTTGAAGATAATTTGGTTCTAAAAACGTTTGTATCTGTTGACCGTCGTACTAGCTTTATACATTATTTCGCTCAAATTGAGCTAATTCTTCCTAGATAGCTAACACCCACGATTCATCACAAGGTGCTTCAATCACATTTTCAGGTTCAATATGTGATGTTTAGTACACATTCCTGAGTTTGGTAGCAAGTCTCTATCTAGTCACCATTCTATCTCCAAGAATAGAAAGTATATATGCATAGGGCGTGGTTTATGAATCCAAGTAAGAGGTTGAATTCTTTTATGTAGTTCACTATCTTCTTTTGGTGTGTCACCACCTACAGTGGCTAGTTCAGAATCGCCAGTGTTAGGTTTATATTTTGTATTGGCGATTCTGTGAATAAATTGACCAACTTGAACAATTATAAAAGTTTAAGGACTAAATTGTAAAGTTTTATAGTTGGTATGTTAGCTTAGGATTTGGAGTTTCATGTTTGGAACAAGAAGGATTTACGTCAATTTTTCGATAGCTACTCGCCGGAGTGCTGCTCGAACGGATGGAACAGAGACTACCTCACTCGACCTTCGCCCTACTATCGCTCGAGCGATAGATCCTTCGTTTGAGCGAAGCTGCCTTCTCACTCTAGCGACATATTTTACGCCCAGACCTAATTTCTATTTCTGAGATTTTTACTTGGCCCATACAACCTATTTCGTCCAACATATAAATTCTGGCACCGCATTTTCTATGGTGAAGACTTTGAACACATAACATTTTTTAGATAATTTATGCTTCATCATATTCAAAGTTCAATCATTCCATTGTTTATGCGCTAAACCTTGTGAAAACATCAAAGAGCCTAATCAAACACTAGATTGTATTCTTCGTTTGGATCTACTACTAGATTATGTCATCAACTAGGATGCATTGAAGATCAAGGAAGAACTGAAGAATGAGGAGTTCTTTAGAAAGATCTACAGGAGATAAATTGCGTAAAGAGTCAGGATTGGAGTTCATATGCTCATTCCAGGAGGACGGCTTAACAAAGAAGAGCCGGGATTGGTGTTCGTGTGGACATTCCAGGAGGACTGCTTTGCACTTCAGAAAGGAAATCAGAAAGCTTGAGTCATCAACTTTGTTGATGGTCAGTAAGTTAATTGACAGTTTATACTAGATCTTTGACTGGCAAAGCGCTCGAAGTTTTTCCCACGTTGGGTTTCTCCCTGAACAATTCTGTGTTGTTTACTACTTTAATTATTATTTTAATATTGCTGCAATAGTCAAAGATATGCTTAATTGGATTGTTTAACTAATCACCTAGATATAATTAACTTGTGACATGTTGTTAGTTAATTTGTTTTGTTTATTCCGCATTTACACCTAATTACTCCCCTCTAGGTGTAGTTGGATCGAATCTCACATTTCTCAATTGGTATCAAAGTCTAATCTCATGTCCTGACCCATATTTTGATTGTCTAGATGGGTAGTTCTTTGTCTGAGCCTCCATTTTTTTGATGGAAGCAACTATGCCTATTGGAAAGTTAGATGAGAGCTTTTCTTAAGGCGTTAGATGAGGGCATATGGTTAAGTGTGCAGAATGGGTGGACACTACCTTTAACAACTGTTGATGGTGTTGTTACACTCACTGATTTTTCATTATGGTCTAAACCTAATCTTGACGAGTGTAATTGGAATAGTAAAGGTCTGCATGCTTTGTTTATGACTATGTCTCCTGAGGAATTTAGGAGAGAGTCTATGTGTGAGATTGCTAAGGAGGTTTGTGTTATTTTGGAGACTACCCACGTGGGTACTAAGATTGTGAAAAACTCCAAATTGAAAATGTTGACTTCTAGGTTTGAAGAACTTAGGATGAATGATGATGAGACCGAGTTAAAAATCGTTCATAAGGTTCTTATATCCCTACCTGAGAGGTTTAGACCTAAGGTAACTATGATTGAAGAAAGTAAGGACCTTGATGCCCTTAAAATAGAAGAACTTGTTGGATCCCTCCAAACCTATGAGTTGACTTTAGCACAGCCTAAGAAACAAAAATCATTTGCCTTGAACATCCGTAGGGAAGGAAATTATGAGTCTAGTGATGTAGATCTCTTAAAGGTGAGGAGATGACCTACTTCGTGAAGAAGTTTAAGAAGGCCTTAAGGAATATACCAAAACCACAACCTATGTAGATGAGTCCCCATAGAGAATTTCAGAAGGAAAAGTGTGATAAGAGTGGTGGTAAATGGTCTAGTAGTGAGTTCTAATCAGTTAGATGTCATGATTGCCAAGGGTTTGGGCACTATAGGAATGAATGTCCTAATCTCAAGAGGAGCTCAACGAAGGATAGAGGTAGAGCCTTAGTTGTTGCACTGTCTGATGACGAACTCTAGTGAGAGTGACCCTACTGCGCAATCTAAGTGTGAGAAATTAGTGAAGTACATGGCCTTTGTATCTCGAGTAAAGAGTGATAAGGCTAGTGAAAAGACGGAGGTTAAGAGCGGTAATGAGGTCTCAGATGATGAGGATAATATTCAGGTTGTGTACCAGGAGTTGTATAAGGAGAGCCTTAAGATTAAGAAACTCAACAATGCCCTATTTAAGAAAGTTGATTCCTTAGAGCGAGAGAAAGAGAGACTAGCTGGTGAGCTTAAGGACTCGACCAATTCCCTGAGTGAGTTGAGATGTACCAATGAGAGGTTAGAAGAGAAAAATCCAATTCTCAACTTGAGGCTTTCTCCAGTGGGACTAAGAAGCTTGATAGTCTCTTAAGAATGAACAGGCATGCAGGTGATAGACGAGGTCTAGGTTATGTTAAGAACAATTCTAATTCTGCTAATACCTCTAAGACTTATTTCGTTCCTACTTCTACTCAGCCACATATTGCTAGAAATCCTGATCCTAGAGCCGAGCATGTCATAGGATAGAGGACACCTAGGTCTCTTAAGAACGTTGCACGTCAAATTCGTTTACAACAATCGTATGTGTCTGAGCCTGGATTTGTACCCACTTGCCATCAATATGGTGCTTTGGGTCACATTAGGTCGAGGTGTCATATGCGTGTACGCATGGAGAGAAACCAAGTTATTCTTAGTCAGGTTAATTCTCTTTCCAGTCAAGTTATTCAGCTAACTGAGATGATCTCTCAATTGACTAGGGCTACCTCCACTTCTAGGAAATCATAGGTTAAGAAAATTGATCTTGACCGTATGACAGTCACTGGTGCTTATGCACCACACTGGTCTCATTTGTGGGAGTCTGCATGCATTGTCCATTACACTGGTGCATGCATTTTCGAGCTTTTCTTTGCTTTAGCTATTGATTTTATTTGTCTTGTGTGCTTGATGTTTTTTGGTTGTGTGAGTTTTTCATTTGAAAAAAAAAATTCAAAAACATTGAGAAAGTTTAAAACAAAAAAATGTTATTATTTTTGTTTGGTTTTTTTTGTGGACTACTGCATCATGTTGTGAAACTTGACAATGCATGTTGAGAATGAATATGCATTTATCTGATAAATAGTTCGTACTCCATCACATGATTGTTGTTTTCTCTGGAGTATTTAGTATATGTCCAAACATGTATTCTTTGCACAACACACACACTATGACCTTGTAAATAGGTCTTGACTGCATGTGTGAAACTTGTGATGGCTGTCACTTGTTGATAGGGTAACTCTGAACTTGAATTGACTAATTGTGTTAGACCTAAGCTCATGCATATACCCCTATTGATTAAAAAAAATATTGATACATGCTCATAACCTTAATGTTCTTCTTCGAGGCTATTTGACTCGAGCAATTAAGCATGCGGGATACGACTATGGTCAACTAACTTGGGTTAACCAGCCCAAAACACGCTACATGGGTCATCTTAGTTGCTCAGTGAACTAGAACATGCATTTAAGATGTAAAATAAGATGAGCCGAATAAAATATTAGTATAAAAACATGTTTATATTTAGGAGGAGAAAAAGAAAATTTTGTATCATGCCAAACGAGCTTTTTGTATAGGACCTAACGTACTTAAAAGTTTGACTTCCATAAGTAGAGAATAGACCTATTGATAGTGATTCTTGGCGTGTCACTTCTTACAAAATTAAGGTTTGGAGTCTGATTTACTTGGAATTAGTGACACATTACACACGTGAGTCACATGTACAACTTACTCTTGTTAAACCTGATCTATATGTGTGGTGTAACACTTATGTTCTTAAATTTTGCATATTTATGTTCAACTGCATTTTATCGTTGATCAACATGTTGAAGTGCATGCATATGTTTATTTGAAAGAAAAAAAATCGAGTGGTGCTAAAGTTGAAAGTTTTGAAAAATGTGTTATTTTTGTCATTTCTGGAAAATTGTGCTTAAAAATGAATTTTTCAAATATTGGGTGCTCTTTCTGACATTTAAGCTTTCGCTCGATTTACGCTTGAATGTCAGTCGAGCGATACTTTCAGATTTATTTCACTTGAGCTTCGCTTGACCCTTGCTCGAGCGAACGTCATTCATAAAGCGCGATTCCAACCTCATTTTTACGCATTTTTCATTCATTTTCTCTCCAACTTTGATCACCCGCCATCAAATTACTGCAATTTCTTTAATTTCAAGGCTTGGGCATTTAGTTTGGAAGTCATTAACATCATTTACATCATCCAATTCCAACATTTCGAAGATAAATTTCTTCATATCATAGTTTTGGCTATTGTGTCGTTTCATGATTTTCATGGATTCTTGCCTTAATTTTTCACATACATTCATAAAATTTGGGTGTGGTAACATTGCTAGATTGTATGTACATCAATGTGATTCGTTTTTTTTGCATGAATTTGACAATTTTGGACATTATATTGGATGAACTTCATTGAACTTGCTATCTTTGGCTTATATTGATCGATTTTGATGGATATTGGGATAGGTTTAGATGTTGGATATCATGTTTGTGAGTGTAGGATGTTGGGCTATTCATGGTTGTCACCAATTGTGCTTGATTTGCATAACTTTAAATTGCCTTAACATGTTCGATGAAATGCCTCTTTGGTTTGATCATGTGATTTTGGCCATGATTTGCACACACGAGTCATATGTCATCCCACGAACACTTCTATGCACTCACATGTCAATTTGGAGTTGATTGGCGTTGAATTTTGGTTTGGGTGACATGTCACTCATATTGCACCTCCGTCTAGACATCACGCACCTTCATCTTGCAGTCACTGCACTATGTCCATGCACTACCCTATTTGACACTTTTGCATTGGTTTACAAGCATGTGGCATATGTTTGCCCCATTTTGCATTTCATGACTTGATTTACATTGGGTTACGCATCCTGATACATTTTTGCATCATTTTGCGTGTTTGCTTCACTTCACATCATGTTCACGCATTTTCATGCATTAGCCTGTATGGCCGCTCGTGTGGTCTACATTCTATTTTGTCACATCTCTTGTTATGTTTGTTCTGCAATCATGTTCCAGATGCCGCCAAAGAGAGACAGGACCACCACACCGCATGCTAGTGGATCTACTTCCTACAGGGTGTGTTTTATTTCTTCCACTGCTTTCGAGGTGTTTACTTCTTAGTTCTTACATCGTCCAGTCCTCGTAGATCGTGAGGTTATTTTAACTGATTTATCCCTCGATATTGATACCATTTTCATTTATCGAGGTTGGGAGTCTTTGTTGACTAAGTTGGTTCCTCCTCCTAGTCTGTTGGTTCAGGAGTTCTTTGCGAACATCCATGAGATTTGTGATACCTCCTTTAGAGTCTATCTTAGAGGTCGTACTCTTAGGCTCTCTCCTGATGTTTTGGCTGAGTCTCTTCATATTCCTCGGGTTCCTCACCCGATCTTTCATTATCTTTCTGCTGAGACCAGTCATTTTGATACTGTAGTTTATTCTACTATGTTCGATACCCCCATTGGCAGGGGTTCGACTGTGGTCTGCACTGGATCGGTTCCGACCGAGCAACATGTATTGTTGCGAATTGTGTGCACAAACATGTGGCCGATCGCACACACTTCTTATTTACCATCAATAGGGCTCAATTTCTATACGTCCTAGTTCATGGTGACTCGATTGATCTTCCTACTTTCTTGTGCCAGCATATTCTTCGTACTTTCAGAGTCCCTGGTCGTAGGATAGGTCTTCCTTATGCTTGCCTTATTCATCAGTTGGTTACTCCCCTTCGTATTATTTCTCCTGAGGGTTCTTCATGTCGATTTGGTCGACCGATTGGTCATACCACTATTTCGCAGAGTCGATCACATGATGCTTCATTTTCTACTCAGGCTGCACCTACTGATCATGTAGTACCAGCTAACCATATTTGATGATCTTCTTTCTGCTGATCCGTCCTCCATTCCACCTTGTGAGGCTCCGTCCACTTCTGACGTTCCTCCATCTATGTCTTCTTCCGTCCCTCCTGCTTCTTCGACTGTTGATCCCATGGCTGCCTTGATGGGCTAGATGTCTACTATGATCAACCAACAGGCTCAGCTGCTTGCAGAGGTGACTCAGACGAGAGTAGAAGTCACTGCCTTGTGTGGGGAGGTTGCGGATATTCAGCATCGCTTGGGCTGGATGCATGCGCACAGGGACTATGAGAGTGATGCCTCTGGTGAAGATGGTGCTCCCGCGACGTAGTATATAGATCTTCATTGTAGATTTTACACTTTTTGACTATTGACTAGACATTAGGCTTACTTTTGATGTATTATCCGTTTTTTTGAACAATTGTCTAGTTCATTGCTATATAAACAAAAAAAATTTGCTTGATCTGTTCTATTCTTGGCATCCATTTTTGTATTATTGTGTAATTTTGCTCCGTCCCTTCGACATTTGTGACAAAAATGGGGGGAGAATTTTATAGTAAGGGGGAGATCTAATCATATACATTTATTTGTTTAGAATAGGTTGATACATATTAATACATATCATATGTCTTTTTAGGGATTGTTGGGGTAAGACATAGATATTGTATAGACATATTATGCTTTAAACTTGGTTTGATCTTTTGTATATGTCTTTGTCTTTAGTGGTTGATGGGGTTACACATAGATACATTTTTTACATTTGATTCTAATATATATTTGCATTGATTATTGTTATGTCATATGTCTGAGGGGTCATAGGGGTGAGACATAGATACATTTTCTACTGCTTTAACACTTAGAGATTTTATGCATGTTAAATTTACCTACCAAGTTTATACCGTTGATCTAAAAATCTACGAAAGTGTATTTCAAACCAACCATCATCTGAAATTGTCCTTGTAGATATAAAAAATATTTGTGTGCCAGACCAAAACATGTGTGTGTGTGTGTGTTTCTTTTTATTTTCTTTTGAATGCTTACGCAATGACTATTTTCAATTTTCTCTTAATTCACGGTTTTTTTAATTCATATAGTTGACTTTCTGATGAAGTGAATAAGGAGTTGAACAAGGCTATACTTACAGTCATTAGAGGGCTGTGAAATTTACAGCCCTTAATGACTATACAAGTGTATTCTCCCTAAAGATTTAGAGTTCATGATGCAGTGTGATCGTAAGGTAAAATAATGATTTCATGATACCTTTGGCTTTGTCCGTTTTTGACGAATTGCTAATCTAATTCGATTGGAAACGGGCCAATGATCACAACTCATTGCCTTTGGTCATGACGTAGTCGGATTTTGGGCAAATTTCGTTATTTAGGCACTCGATTAAGCATTTTTGCCGTTTATGATAATTTTTATTTTGGTAATATCTCATTTAGTAAAATTTGGATTCGTATTCTGTTTGTTGGAGAACGATCATGAATCTTAAGAGTTTCCATTTAAATTGTTATCTCTAAATTTTTCATTTATGGAAAAATATCGGTTTTTTTTTATTTTTATTAATTATTTTTCGAATTTTGCTAGTTTTTTTATATTTAAAGCATTATAAGCCCTTTGAGGCTACAGTTTTATTGAATTGCATAAAATTTCTTGTGAGTTTTTCTTATCTTTGTGAGGTTGTTCATCTTTTCTATAATCTTCCGCTACGTCACTTTCACACAGCCATATGAATTGTTTTTCTTTCACGATTTTTGTTCATTATCAAGGATGGCTTCACATGTCTATGGTGGTTGTCCTCTCCAATGAATTTGTCTATTTACATAACATCATATTGTAGTGTGAAGAGACATAAATATCGACAATAGGTTTACACTAAAACAGTTTAATAGCAGGTCATCTAAGTTTATAAGCTTAAATATTAATAGCAGAAATAAACACAGTTGAAAAATCAAAACAATAAATTAAATTTAAAAAATTATGTATGAGTAGCTGAGTAGTCATTTCTATTTGTGTAGCAATTTGATCTTTGACTTGTCTCATTTGAGTTGTTTGACTAGCATCAAATTGTATTACTTCTTGATCTTCACACAACTATGGTACATCTTAAAGCATCATATTCTCTAATGAATATTGAGCGAAAAGTTTATCCAAAGTGTGCTCCTCACAAATGAAGTTATGTATTGTGCAACATGTAGTAAAGAATTGTCTTTACTTATTAATTGGATAATTGGTAATTAATTTCAAAATCGGAATTCTTGCCTTAATACTCCTATGCAACATTAGCTAATGTTCCGACATGAAGAGTCTCTATAGTTGAATAGCTCTTCCTTTCTATGCAGTCTTTCTCATCCACGATAATCACGTAAATGATATCTTTGACATCGATTAGGGGCAAAAAGTCCAGATGTGTTCAGATAGTCAAAATTAACAAGGTAAAACTGATCTATGAAAAAAACAATAGTTCAAGACTACATAATAATGTAAAATTATTTTACAAATTCTTTGTTGTATTAGAATATTCATGTGTCATTTGAAAGTTGTTTGATGTTCTTGTAACTATGCCAATGTATACTAGTGAATCATTAGCATTACTTTCCCATTCAGTATATACAAATATGTGTTTCACGTTAAAATCACATGGCAGAATCACATTTTGTATTATATTAATTTTCCTTCCACGAAAGATGTTTCACTCGATTTTGATGCCCAAGTTGAAACACGTGTTACATCTATTGCAACTAAAAAAATCCTATAACGTGATAACAAATTAGAATTTATTGCACTAAAATAAGTAGTGAATAAAAAAAAGCTAACCTTTACATATGTGCAAGAGACGCTCATGTACAACATCTTGATTTGTTCGATAAATTATCTTTGTGCCTTATAATTATCAAAAACATAGCAATACCCTCTTCAATGCTCACCTTTTTCCCATCTTTTAATAGCTCTCTCTTTTAAAGTATCCCAAAAACTTGTAAAAACAAGTTTCTGCATATGAAAAATATCATGACACACAATTGGATGTCCATTCAAAGTTTCAAGCATGTACATCCTTCCAATAAGCAGCGATAATCTACGAAGAGTCTTATCCATGGTACTTCTTTCGTTGGCAGCCAAAAAAAATTAAGTAATCTGCATATCTCCAATAGTCACATCGAGAAATTATCCATTAATGAAAAATCATCACCGCCACTTGATTCATCATCACTTGGATATTGAACCAAACTTGATTCAACGGACATCCTAGTGCACAAACATATTCATAACCCCACAAATAAAACTTGAATTAATTTTTCATCCAAGCCTAGAAAATTTAAAGAAAACCCTCAACAAATAAACTCATTTTTTTCCTTTTAACATGAGAATTCGAGGAACGTGTAATGGCTCAATCTTATTGAAAATGTACAATCAACGAGAGGATAATTACTTACCTGCTTGTTGGAATGGAATTTGGTTTTCGTAATAGAATAGTGGTTGTCAGAATAGAATGGGCGCTAGTAGGTGAGGGAGAGGATAAATGGATTAGAATCGATTAATATAGACAGGGCAAAATGTTTTGAGGGTTTTAATTAGATTTTGATTTTCTTTACTATTTTGAGCGTGTTTTGAGAATTTTGAGTTTTTCATTCAAACACTCGAAACATTAAAAATTCTTTTTTGAGTTTTTTTGTTATAATTTTAATCTCATTTCCAAAAATGATAAACCAAACATGTTTTGAGAACTTTTCAAAACAAAAAACACCTTGAAAACAGCAAACCTAACACACCTTTTTTGTTCGAATCACGGTGCCATCAACTTCTTCTAATACCACATAATGAAATAATTGTTGTCTCTGGAAAACTTGTTTCTCCTTTTAACAATCTGAAAATACTTACTCAGCTTGAAGAATAGAAGCAGGAAAGGGATGAACAAACAAGATGAGAAATGAGAACATAAAGGATGATTTGAGCCTACCGAATTCACGATATGTCCTTAAAACGAATATGCTCAATTCTAAGGTGCTTTAGGGCAGTCGGGAACTGTATCTCAGGATCGAACAAATTTTCACATTTTACGAAAGAAGGATAACAATCCGTAAAAGTTTAATTGAACCTAATTTTTATGGGACTATTCAACATATACATCAACGTTGACATATATTGGGAATTTACTTAGTCCATGTTTGACATCCATTAATTTCTATTTCTATTTCTCTTTCTCTTTCTCATTCATCATTTCAACCACACATTCTCCAAATAAAATAATATTACACACAAATCAAAAAAATTTCATCACTTTTCCACCACACATTTTCACATCAATCACTATTCCAAAATTTCTATTTTTCCCAAAATGGGTTTCAAACAGGGGCTTAATCATGCATAGTTGAAAATAAAATAATTTCAATACCCATCACGGATCTTCTTTGTATTTAGAAAGAAACTGTAATAGGAATTATAGCTTTTGTAGATTCTGCAAACTCCTATGCTACAATCCAAAGTTGTCCAATTATCCAGCCTCCAATAAAAATCCATATAGGGAATAAGAATGAGAGAATTATGGTTTCTCTTTTCTTGTACTAGCAAAATAATAAATTGTGTTCTATATTTCTGAAATCCTAATAGGTTATTAATATAAGTCTAAGTAAGCTTGATCCATGTCTTAAACTTAACGCAATCCAATATTTAATTAAGTCAATATAGATCGAAAACTTTTTTTCGACTTATGAGTATATATTGGACAAAAATTTCGTTATCAACTTAACTGAATGAAATATAGACCAGTATTTTACTTTAAGAGTGACAAATCATCTGTTAATCATTCACAACCTTCATTGATTATTTGCATGCCCGAATGATGTCGTATTAGTGACTCTTGGTAAATCAACATCCAACATCACTAAAGCATAATTGTTCCCATATAATGCATTATGATGACCTACCAAAAATTAGATATTAATCACTGACATTCAGAAAATTATCTATGTGAAATCTATCCAACGGGTCTTCAATGTTTCATTCTATAACAAAACATCCACGTGTTTATTTAAGTGTCACTATACTTTAGTTTGAGAGATCAACTATTTCACAAATAAGAAATGTCACACGTGATAGTCTATCCATAAAAATGATATATGTGTCTCATTATTATTTACGATCACGAATGATTTCAAATTAGCCATATGTAATTTGTATCTCACAATCACAACTCTTTGTAATTAACAAATTACTAAGACTTGAATCTATGTATCTTATTATTTAATTGATTAGAATATTAATTCAGTTAAGTAATAGGATATGCCTAAATGAAATGCATCAATTATATATTAAAAGTATTTATGTCCAAAGTTGATTGAACATAGGGCATAATACTAACAAAATTTCACTTTCACTAGATCCAATCACTTATGTATCTAATATCATAGGAGACCATATGACAATCATGTTTATGTTATGACAACTCTTTGTCAATAGATTTGCAATTTAATAACTTGTGGGAATTAATTTTTTCTCTATGTCATTTCATTATATTATCTTCCCAATAAGATGATACATTCTTAACGCATATTTGGATCATTGATGAGACCTTAATTCCTTTGCTTGCACGTGGCTCCATTGTTATCACAATATATAGAAGCGTGTGATCAACAATGTTATGAATTACTCCAAATTCATTGATAAACTTCTTGATACAGACCACAATATTTGTTCCTTTTGAAGTAGTGCTGTATTAAGCTTTTGTTATTGAATCAGCAATTATTTCTTATTTGGAACAATTCCAACTAAACGCTCTATTTTAAGAGTAAACTCATATTTAGATTCATATTTTCTATCCTTCTAGTCCGACTAGAAGCTGGTAGCATCAATGTATCAATGAACTCTTAGTTCATTTTCTCCATATAAAGTCTTCTTAAGATTTTATCTATATAGATTGGGATAGGTCAAGCAATCTTTTGGATCTATCTCTATAGATCAAGTTGCTTTTTTAATATATTTCATTGAGATATTACTTGATAACCACAATTTCAATGATTGTAATATAGGGACGTCATTTTCTATCAATAATATGTTATCTACATATAATATCTTGAATACGACAATGCTCTCACTGTCTTCTTGTTAACACACGGATCGTCTTCGTTTTTAATAAAATCTAACATTTTGACTTACTTATCAAAGAGAGGATAACAGCTCCAAAAGGCTTGCTTTAATCTATATATAGATTGATCAAGCTTGCATATCTTGTTGGCTTCTTTGGATTCAAGACCTTCAGATTCTGTCATGTACACTTCCTTTTTTGCAAGGTTCCATTAAGAAAAGTAATTTTAACATTCATTTGTCATATCTCATAATCATGATATACAGTTATTGTAAGCAAAATTCAAATGGACTTTAGCATGGTTATAGGTAAAAAGGTTTCATCAAAGTCAACTTTTTGTCTTTGTTTATAACATTTAACTACTAACCTTGCAATATATGTATGGATGTTCCTATCCCTATCAGTCTTTTTCTAGTAAATTCATTTACAACTTATGGGTTTTATCCCATCAGACTGGTCGATTAAGGTTTAAACCTTGTTCACATACATCGATTTCATCTCGGATTCCATGGCCTCCACCATCTCTTTGAGTCAACACTTGACTTTTAATATGCGTAATTAGTATGTTCATCATCCTCGATTATTGATAGGAATGTAAAATGCATATTTTTTCCTCCTTATTTTATGCGCTCGTATGTTTATTTTGTGCCAAAATGTACTCATTACGCTCATATTTTGATTTAGGTGGCAATTCTATAGATGTGGCGTAATTTGGAAGAAATATGTGAAAAATGACCAAAATGAAAGAAAGTGAAAGTTCAAGGACTAAAGTGCAAATATTCCAAACTTGTGTCTAACCTTGTGATGAAGATTCGAGAGTGTTAGAGGTCAATTGGATGAAGAAAGGATTCAAAGGGATGAAATATGGCCAAGATATTTTCACAGATCAACTTTCAAGCTGAAAAGTTTTACATCGGTTTTCAGCCTCATATTGAGACCAATTTTGGACATGGTAAACGATCTAATTTGAAGATGGTCTCTGAATAAAAGTTTTATCCCTTTGAGTTAGCTGTACAACGCATCTTGAATCGCTTCAATCGGATATCGGAAGAAGAAGTTATGGCCAAAATACTAAAAGCTGTCCGGAGGAAGTTTCGTAAAACTATGCGGCCGCAAGCCTTTAATTCCATGCGACCGCATAGACTATTCCCGAGAATTAAAGTGTTGATTTCATTTGTTCCTTGCGGCCGCATGGTTCATTTTCGGGATGAAAATTCTGGTTTCCTAATTTCAATCAAACACTTATGGAAACAAATCTTTCTACACTTTATAAACCCTAGAAGAGAACTAGAACGTGGAGAACGCTTCCCAACTCTATTCTTCTCTATTTTTCTCTTATATTCATGAATTGTAACTAAACTTTTACACTTGGTCGAAGGAGATTGAAGCCTCGGAACCACATATTGTGAGATCTAAATGGTTTTTCTTAATTTAATTCATGTTTTTGAGTATTGAATATTTTTCTGCACTTATTTCCATGATTGTTATGTTTAATTGCTAGGAGGCCTACTAGTTTATTATTCGTTGCAATCTACCGCTAAGTTAAATATCAAATCCGTAATTGTTTGATCCCTTTAACTTGCGAAGCAATAGGATTTGATGATTTTCTGCGATAAAGGTTATTGAATCTTAAGAAGAATGTTTAAATAGATTGAATGCAACCGCTGGTGTTTGTGTTATCTAGTTCATCGATTTCTCTATTCTTTAAATCTGTTATTAAATTGAATCTTGAGCGCTAGTCTGGGGTTATTTAGTAATTAGGGTTAATTAGAACGCTGGTTTCTAACTAACTAAAATTAAGGAGAAATAGGAAAATAATTCCAACGGTGAATATTCGAAATATGAATTAAATTATCCTTGCATCTATGATCAATTGTGGATTTCCGAAGGTGGATATTGACTTGGACCAAGGTTAGTCTTTTGATTATTTTCGTTAATTTAGTTTTCATTGTTATTAATTGCATTATTTACATTGTTTGCATACAAAAACCCCACAATAATTGTACGGAGCATAAACTATTGAATTACACACTTTTCGTGGGATCGACCCTTACTTCCACTACTACATTAGTTTTAGAGGTTTAAGGATTATTTTTGGGTGCCTACGACAGCACACCAAATTTTGGCGCCGTTGCCGGGGAGTGGTGTTAATTTATTTTTGTGCTTCTTTAGTTGTTTATTTTATTTTGAAAAAAAAAATCAAAAAAATCAAAAAATTTAGGTTTTTAGGCAATTTATTGTTTTTAGGAATTTTAGCATAGAATTTTATTTATTTTTCTTATTCTAATTTCTTTTTAACTTGTTTTTCAAATTTTTTTTTTTAGTTTCCTTGATAGTTTATGTCCATAACTCGATCTTCTACTCAAGAAACTTGATTGCAAATATGGCCGTCAATTATCAACAATTTGGCACTAGACTCGACATGCCATCTACACATGTTAATGAGGTAAATGTTTTATCCATTGAACAACAACTTGCGAGTCTAACTACTCTTATTTGTCAAATGGCTGTAGGTACTATGCAAACAGCAAAGACTTGTGGAATTTGTTCATTGGTAGGCCATCCAACTGATATGTGTCCAACACTTCAAGAAGAATCCGTTGAACACGTAAATGCATCCGGTAGTTTTCCTGGACAACCACAAAGGAATTATGATCTCTATTCAAACACATACAACCAAGGATGGAGGGATCATCCAGATCTTAGTTATGGGAATCGACAAATGAATCAACCTATGAATCAAAATTGGCAGAATTTTCAGCAATATAATCAGTCATACCCTCCTAGACAACAACATAGCCAAACTTCTAACTCTAGTATGTCTTTAGAAGATATGGTTAAATCTCTTGCCACTAACACTTTACAATTTCAACAGGAGAAAATGGCTAGCATTCAAAGTTTGGAGAATCAAATGAGTCAAATGGCTAACGCGATCAACAGGTTGGAGTCACAGAATATGGAAAAATTGACATCTCAAACAGTGATAAATCCAAAAGAAAATGTAAACGCAATCATGTTGAGAAGTGAAGTGGAGGTTAAAGCTCCAGTGAAGGTAATCCCTACATCATCGATGGAAGAAAATGAGGAATATATCACAGCAAAAAAGAGTGCTCCTAATGATACTGAGGTAACTGAGCGTAAGTTTCCACCTCCTTCTGATTACAATCATGTACCCCCTTTTCCTCAAGCTTTAGTAAGATCTAGGAAATATGAACGAGATCATGATGAGCTGCATGAAATTTTTAGTAAATGCGAGGTAAATATTCCACTTTTAGATATTATTAAACAAGTGCCTCGTTATGCTTAAGTTTTGAAACAATTGTGCACAAATAAGAGGAAACAAAAACTGAAGGGGATTGAAAGAGTAAAAGTTGGAGAACAAGTATCTGCAATAATTCAAGAGAAACTTCCTGCAAAGTACACGGATCTAGGTATGTTCACTATCCATTGCATGATAGGCAATACTAACTTTGAGAAGGTCATGTTAGATTCCGGAGCATCTATTAATGTCATGCCATATTCTGTATACACTTCCTTGAAATTAGGACCTTTAATTGACACTGGTGTGATAATTCAATTAGCTGATAAATCTAATGCCTATCCTAAAGGGATAGTTGATGATGTTCTTGTGAAAGTTAATGAATTGGTTTTTCCTGCTGATTTTTATGTGCTTGACATGGGCAGTAGTAATCAAACTCTCCCTATTTTGTTGGGAAGACCGTTCTTAAGGACATCCAAAACTGAAATGGACTTTCATAATGGCACACTAACCATGGAATTTGATGATAAAACTATCACACTTAATATATATGATTCCATGAAACATCGGTGTAATAATAATCACGTTCATTTTATTGATGTGATTGATCAATTAGCACATGATGTTTTCGAATTTGTTGCTACAAAAGAATGGGAAGTTGTCAATATTGAGCATCTTGGGAAGGAAAAAGAGAAGCTGGCCTTAAACACTGAGTTACAAAGAACTGTGGCAGCATTAAATGTTCTTCCAAAGTCAGGTACTAGTTCTTGTTTTGTATTACCAGTTTCTAATGAGAAGTCTTTATCTTCTGTTTTGCAGACTTTCATTTCGGATTTGAAGCCTCACCCCAGTCACTACAAGTATACATTCCATGAAGGTGGATGAACAATCTTAGTTATCATTCCCAATGGACTTGGTGCACTGCAAAGAAGATCGAAGCCAACCATGATAGACCCGGGCTGAATGAAGAAACATTGAGTCGAGCCAAAGACAATAAACAAAGGCGCTGCTTGGGAGGCAACCCAATGGGGAGTTCGTTCCTTTATCTTTTTATTTTTGTTTTTATTTTTCGTATTCCATCATTTATTTTAGTTATATTTGTCCTTTTATTTGCATTGGACCTTACATTGGGGACAATGTAAGTTTTAAGTGTGCGAGAGAGATTTAGATCTAGGTTGCATTTAGATTGAGTAAATTAATTTTTTTTTTTAAAAAGAAAAAAAAACAAATTTGCATGATTTTTCAGGAAAATGAGTTGAGTTAAATGGTTATTTTTTGTTGTGTATGTTATTTGCTAGAATTAGTTAGGCTTTTGAAGAACTCATAACATGATTGAATGAATGATCCTCCAACTTAGAGTTGATTAGTGGAGTTATTTTCTTTGAGAATGGTAGTAACTAAATTCTGTAGACAAAAGCCAGTGAGATTTTTGAGCCTTTAGACTGATACATCCATAACAGTCTCATTATTTCTTTTCATGTGTGATATTCTTCCATAGTTTTGTTTCTCTAGAACTTGCATTGATTCTCTTCAAGATCACATTGATACATGAATGCACGAACATGATTAAGGCCATCTTTGTTATATAAATGAGCTTCATTAGCCAAATAGCCAACCATGTAATTGAATTTTCCATTGTTGAGCCCATTTGAGCTTTATTGCCTTTTCTTTGTATAAACTCACATTACAAGCTTTAAACTGGAAAAATAATATCTTTACCCAAGCCTTAGAGCTAGTGGAGTATTGTTGAATGTCATGGGAAGTGTGGGTATGCAAGAAAATAAGTGTGGGAGTATCAAGATTTATGGTAGTGCTATTATTGGTGAATTGGAACAAATTTTCTATGTCAATTCAGGGAGTTCCAGTATTGGTGTATAATTTGGAGTTTACATTGTGCAAGAAAACACAAGAAGAAGGAAAAAATGAATGATTGAAGAAAAAGAAAAGAAAAAAAAAGAAAATAAGTGATGAAGAAGAGTGATTTTAATGTGAAAAAGATCTATATTCATAACTCTTCCTACATCTCAAAAAAGAATTCGATTTGTGTGGGATAGATGAAAAAATGATGAAACTATCATGTGGAGTGGTTGGTTTACATGTATTATGTAAATGTTTGAGCTAAGTCTTTTTATCTTTACTCCACTAGTTTCGATGGTTCTTGAGTCACATACCCAAATATTTCCCACATTAACCATAAGCCACATTACAACCTTTGAAAAGTCCTTATGATTTTTGTAAAGCATGTGATCTAAGTGGTGGCGAATGAGAAGATATGCAAGAATATGGTAGAACATCTCCATTGGAATGAATTTGAGCGAAACACTTACCCTTTTAAACACATGAGAGTTGAGTGCTTACATCCGTGAGGGTCTACATGTTTAGTTTACTCCATCTTTATATGAACATGATCGCTAATTGATAATGAGTTGTGTGGAATGTTTATTCATGATATTTTATGTGTTTTGAAAATGCTTGATGGTTCTATGTTCTTGGCATTATGACCTGATGTTTTTTTAAGGAATTAAATTTGAGTTTTGCCCGAGGACGAGCAAAAGCTAAGTGTGGGGGAATTTGATACGAATGTAAAATGCATATTTTTCTCTCCTTATTTTATGTGCTCGTATGTTTATTTTGTGCCAAAATGTACTCATTACGCTCATATTTTGATTTAGGTGGCAATTCTATGGATATGACGTAATTTGGAAGAAATATGTGAAAAATGACCAAAATGAAAGAAAGTGAAAGTTCAAGGACTCAAGTGCAAATATTCCAAACTTGTGTCTAACCTTGTGATGAATATTCGAGAGTGTTAGAGGTCAATTGGATGAAGAAAGGATTCAAAGGGATGAAATATGGCCAAGATATTTTCACATATCAACTTTCAAGCTGAAAAGTTTTGCATCGATTTTCAGCCTCATATTGAGACCAATTTTGGACATGGTAAACGATCGAATTTGAAGATGGTCTCTGAATAAACGTTTTAGCCCTTTGAGTTAGCTTTATAACGCATCTTGAATCGCTTCAATAGGATATCGGAAGAAGAAGTTATGGCCAAAATACTAAAAGCTATCTGGAGAAAGTTTCGTAAAACTATGCGGCCGCAAGCCTTTAATTCCATGCGGCCGCATAGACTATTCCCGAGAATTAAAGTGTTGATTTCATTTGTTCCTTGCGGCCGCAAGCATCTAAACCATGCGGCCGCATGGTTCATTTTCAGGACGAAAATTCTGGTTTCCTAATTTCAATCAAACACTTATGGAAACAAATCTTTCTACACTTTATAAACCCTAGAACATAACCAGAACGTAAAGAACGCCTCCAAACTCTATTCTTCTCTATTTTTCTCTTATATTCATGAATTGTAACTAAACTTTTACACTTGGTCGAAGGAGATTGAAGCCTCGGAACCACATATTGTGAGATCTAAATGATTTTTCTTAATTTAATTTATGTTTTTGAGTATTGAATATTCTTCTGCACTTATTTATATGATTGTTATGTTTAATTGCTAGGAGGCCTACTAGTTTATTATTCGTTGCAATCTATCGCTAAGTTAAATCTCAAATCCGTAATTGTTTGAATCATTTAACTTGTGAAACAGTAAGATTTGATAATGTTCTGCGATAGAGGTTATTAAATCTTAAGAAGAATGTTTAAATAGATTGAATGCAACCGCTGGTGTTTGTATTATCTAGTTCATCGATTTCTCTATTGTTTAAAGCTGTTATTAAATTGAATCTTTAGCGCTGGTCTGAGATTATTTAATAATTAGGGTTAATTAGAACGATGGTTTCTAACTAACTAAAATTAAGAAGAAATAGGAAAATTATTCCAACGGTGAATATTCAAAATATGAATTGAATTATCCTTGCATCTATGATCAATTGTGGATTTCCGAAGGTGGATATTGACTTGCACCAAGGTTAGTCTTTTGATTGTTTTCGTTAATTTAGTTTTCATTGTTATTAATTGCGTTATTTACAATTGTTTGCATACAAAAACCCCCCAATCATTGTACGGAGCATAAAATATTAAATTACACACTCTTCGTGGGATCGACCCTTACTTCCACTACTACATTAGTTTTAGAGGTTTAAGGACTATTTTTGGGTGCATACGACATCACACCATTAATGCATCCCAAACCCACTATGCATGCAAACAATTACACAAAGTAATAAGATCGCTTTAATTCATGACTGCACATATCAAACACATTGAAATGCAACATATAACCATGTAACGAAATTGAGCAATCACACACGTGCAGAAAAGAATTACACACAGATACAAATATAATAACTAGGTTTACACTCAATAAAGCTCACTAGGGTCATCACTCGACCCTATTACCAAATTCGCCTCACCTTTCATCTTACCCTTCTGTTTATACTTCTTCTTGAGACAATCCCTAATAAAGTGTCCAGACTTACTATAGCTATAAGATCGTCTACCACTAGACTTGTCCCATCCATTTCCCTTCTTCTTAATGCCATCATCACTCGAGTAACTACTCGAATCACTATTGTATTGAGCTCTATCCAAATTCATTTGCTTGAATTTCATTCTACTCCTCATCATATGCATTTCTCTTATCTTCTTTCTCGGCCTTAATCTTGATCTCTTTACTCCTAAGGGAATTTATGACAATCTTAAAGTGTCTCTACTATACTTAATCGTATTTTTATAGTAACTAGGTTTACACTCAATAAGGGTCATCACTCGACCCTATTGCCAAATTCACCTTACCTCTCATCTTACCATTCTGCTTATCCTTCTTCTTGAGACAATCCCTAATAAAGTGTCCAGACTTACTATATCTAAAACATCGTCTACCACTAGACTTGTCGCGTCCTCTTCTTAATGCCATCATCACTCGAGTAACTACTCGAATCACTATTGTATTGAGCTCTATCCAAATCCATTTGCTTAAATTTCATTCTACTCCTCATCATATGCAACTCACCATTTCTCTTAGCTTCTTTCTCAACCTTAATCTCGATCTCTTTACTCCTAAGGGCATTTATGAGAATCTCAGGTCTTAAAGTGTCTCTATCATACTTAATCGCATGTTTAACCTCTCTATATAAATCAACATAGAATTAAGCAAAATGATGGCCATATAAGTTTCAGAAACTTTCTCATCAAAATTAATGATGTCTTGAACCAACGTGTTAAAAACATCCAAATTATCATCAAGATCATTTGAAGGATCCATTTTAAAGCTAAACAAATCTTTTAAACAAGTACAACTTATTATGAGTAGATTTAAGCAAATACAAGTCCTCTAACTTTTACCAAAGTTCTTTAGTAGAGGTATGTTTTCCAACTTTTCTCAAAACGGTGTCGGATAGGTATAAAATAATTGAAGTGTAAGCAAGTTCATCATATTCTTCCTTTTGTACTTTTGTTAAATTTTCAGAAAATTTGCCATCTATGGCCTCTAAACTTTTTGTTGAACTAAATCTCCTTTCATCTTTTGTTACCAAATTAAAAAGTCCATTTACATTGAAAATTCTAATTTTGAAATGTGAAGATATTTTGAAAAAACAAAAAAACCAAAAAGTACAGATAGATCACACAAAGTAACCCTAAGGCAACAATATACACCATTCTACATTCCTAGGATTTCATGAGACTTAATATCTCAGATCAAAGGCATGTTCAAATGGTCAAGTCTAAGTGTTCTAACAGAAAAGTCAATGCAAAACGAAGGTATATCAACAAAAAATTCAAATACTCATGCAATTAAACATAGAGGCAATTATTAACTTGTAGTGAAAATCAACACTTCAAATAAATCAACTAATTCATAAATTTCTAGCACAAACGATGGTTACCCCTTTACGGTAACCCCAATCTTAATATCACCCCACACGATGACGCGCTAATTCTGAAATTTAAACGAGATAAGTTTATTTACTAGAGCGAACCTATCTGAATCTGTAAATTGCAAAAGATGCAAATTTATCATTCTAGAGCCGCGATTTTGGCCTAAAGTAATTCAATAAATACATAGGACTTGCGACCGTCGACCCACCAAGGGCAAAATCATCCAACTTTTCCTGCATAACTTGTAACACAAAAACAATAATATCAATACGTTCAGGAAATCAAATATAAGCAAATGCCTGAAGAAACTGTCGTCGAAAAGTGCCCCACCCGCCACCATGCCCGTCAGAGATGCCATGCGCTGCCGTGGCGGCTGTCACCTACATGCATCAGATAGGTAAGAGCTCCTCGATCTGTTGAACAAGGTGGTGGTCTTGGTTTCTCCACCAAGTCAATGGTTTCACCGGAAAATAGCAAATATGTTCTGCAAAAATTGAAAAATTGGACAGTTTTTTGCTCATTTTTCTGGCCGAAAAAATGGGCCGTGACTCTTTGGGTACTGGTGTTGGGTTGTGTTAGACAAAAGGACAGCATGACTGAGATATTGATTGGCCATGGAAACTGACAACAAGGTGTGCTCTACCAAGTTGATACTAATTGAAGGAGCAAGTGTTGGCCACAAGAATTGTTGAAGATGAGCAGACTGATGCCTCGCAATAAAAAGCAATTACAAAGTTATGAAAATATGTACTTCCGATTTCTTTCCCCAAAAGACTTCGAAAGTGGATAGAGGAAAAATTAATTAATGCAATTATCATATGAAGTGAGATACATTTACTGGAAATCACATTCATGAGACTGGTTGCAAACAGTCAGAAAGTGCCTAATAGTGACGAGGAACAGGGGAAAAGATTTAAAAAAATAAAAGATAATAAAGTGATGAAAAATTTAGATATTCCACGAGATAAAGTGCCCCGCTTTTATAAAAGAAGGATTTTGCTACTTGTACATAGATAATTATCAAAAATGACGTGGAGGGAAAAATTGGACGAAAATATTGATTGTGTTGTAAACTGACAAATGTTAGAGTGTTATGTGACATTATGTAATTATTGTTAGTGACGCAGGCTGAATATAAGTGTGGGTGAAAGGGTTTTCATATATCGAACAAACAAAAAACAAAGTTTAATCCGCAAGAACGTGACTAAACAATATAACAAGGTGATTGAAATGTAGTATGAAAACAAAGGACAGCCTAGAAATAAAAAAGATGAAGAATATGATGCAAGTGATTTTCATTCTTTCCTTAAGACAAAATTGTCAACAACGGTGCTCACGGTTCATGACACTTGTCTCCCAAGATACAACAGATTCAATTAGTTTTAGAAACACTTCAAACCACAAGTTTTGACGAAGTTTCTCTCTACAAAGAAGAAAACGGTTTTAAATGAATTTGAAAGTGATTTGCAAGATTTTTTATGCAATGATCAATGAAAATATGGCATGTGATGCCTAGTGGACGTCCAAGGGGTTCTATATATAGAGGATGAGAGATGGTGAATGAAATGTCGTACCTGAAACTCAGCAACTCTTGCCAAAGATCACAGAATTTATCGTAGCTAACATGTCGCCATCGCCTCGCCTGAGCGATAAAAACAGTCCAGCATCAGGTGAGCGACACTTAGGCAAATATTCGACAGTTTCCTCTATTTTCTTCCCAATTTTGAACCGCAATTTCTTATTCATCCGGAATTGGTTTTGAGATTTCAAATATACCATGACGATCTACTCAACAATTAGAACAAATTGGTCTATTTACATTTGTAATTTGACCATTAGATCAAGTTCGAATATTTGGTCGAAATTGACACGAAAGTCACTTTTTCAAGTTTTTTTTTAAAATTTTAACACTTAACCAAATTTTCAATCTTCTAAACCAATTTTCAACAATTATTTATGTAAATCTTAATGTACATGCAGCAAGACTCATCAAAGAATATGTTTATCCCATCCTATTTCAACAAAGTGTGAAGAAACACAATCTAGACCAGTAGTTTAAGGATTTTTTGGATGTGCTAAAGAAACTTTACCAATTATCGACGCGATACTTCAAATTTGAAGCTATACAAGATTCTTGAAATACATGATAACAAAGAAGATAAAACTTCCGAAATTTGGAACTTTGGCACAAATATAAAAGAGTCGTGCAAGATTTCAAAACAATCTACATCCCAAACTAAAAGATACTAGTAGTTTTACTTTGTCTAATTCAATTGGAAAATATCGTTCTTTTATTGTTTTATGTGATAAGAGTGCTAGTATTAATTTATGCCTATATTAGTGTATATGAAATGAGGACTACTAGAAGTAAAAGAAACATCGTTGTTGCCGCGACTTGCCAATAGAATTATCAAATATTCTAGAGGCAATGTTAAGTATGTGTTCATCAAAGTTGGGAATTTGATATTTCTTATTGTTTACATTGTTCTTGACATAGAAAAAGATCATAACATTTTAATAATCTTGGCTGACCCTTCTTTACAACTTGTTGAAATGTGATTGACATGAAAATATGTTAGTTGATCTTTAGGTAATTGATGAACAAGAAGTTTATTTGATGGTCGCTTGAGACTCGCGCCTAAGGTTTTGCAGCAATCATTGCACCCTACTACTCATCGGGATCTGACGCTTGTTCTGACCACCAAGTATAGGTCGCGCACGCACGCTTCAGGACAATTCATTTTTGGGACTAGTTGATTCTATGTCTGTGATCTCATTGTAAAATCAGAATATTCATTGACAAAATTGTCAAACAAATTGCGATCAGATTTTCGATCAAAGACCTTGGATCATTATCTTACCTTCTGGACACTCGGGGTGATCTCTACCACTATTTTCCTTACAATGAAAATTATTGACGAAAATTAAAACAGTAAATGAGGAAGTACTACTTCCTTTACAATAAGACTAACTGCAAAATTAGGCAAAAATAAGAATTGAAAATAAAATCAAAATGAAACTCTGACACTGGGCAATTCATGCATGTCAATTTGTACTAGTGCCCTAATATGTCGTGGTAGGTCATGTGGTCCATATATATAGTATCGTCAATGATCCCAACCCTCCTTAGCAAGAGTATTTGCAACCTGATTTCCTTATCTGTAAATGTGAGAAATTTTATATGTGGCGAAGGATATGATATCTGTGATACGTCTGAGTATGCCCTGAATAGCCCAAGGTCCCCATCCTCTAGTGATGCAGTGAATAGCTACTGTAGAATTAGATTCTACCTCAATCGCTGAAAACCTAAGACCATGAGCTAGTAAAATCCCATGAAGAATAGCCCGGAGCTCTGCCTTTAATATCAAGCATGATCCATACGAAGTTGAGAAAACCCTAATACAATGTCCTGCGTGGTCTCTGATGATGCCTCCCCTACTTGCAAATCCATCCTTGATGCATCAATCAGTATTGATCTTCACAGATCCGACTGATGGAGTACGCCACCAAACTAGAATAGGGAGAGATGGAGAAGGTGGTCCATAAAAATACCAAATATGGGTGCAAGTGTCAAATTCCCTAGCCAATGCATCACTCGAAGCAGTCCTCCCATATAAAAAAAAAAGAGATCACACGATAAACCCTCCAAATGATACGTTTGGCTACAATGCGAAAACCCATATGCTTCGCATCATTCCTTGCGGTCCATAGGTACTAAAATATCAGTAAAGGAATGATATTCCAAATGTGTCCGCTACGAACATAATGTCCCGAATACCTCCATCTCTGGAATCTCTGTCTGACCCCCTCTCCTAAATTCATAGGTATCTGAAAAATATCTCCAAAATGCTGCTATACCTAATTGGATATGCTACTGTCAGTGAAAATATGATTAATAGTCTTAGTCTCGGAACAACACTGACAACGAGAAACCATCTGGTATCGAATCCTTCCCTGAATAACCACATCTACAGAAATGAGGTCTTGCCATAGTTTCGAGCAAAAGAATGAGACGTTAACGGGCAAAATGGATCTCCATAGTAATCGGTATGAATCCTGATATTGCCATCCCGACCGTACAAGCTGCCAAGCGGACTTGGTAGCGAAGCTACCATCTGAAGTATTTTGCCAAACAATTCGATCTAGGGTATATGCACATTAAAGTATCGCAGATGTGTGTTGTCGGTGTGGGAATATGGATGCCAAAGTGGTTTCACTCATCCAACAGTTGTGCCAAAAGAAAATTTGACCTATACCAACGTACCAAGCAATGTATGGCTCTGTTCGGTGCCCAACTAATTTTAACCTCTTCCAGATAGGAGAAGCAGAGTAAAGAACTGCTACAAATAAAGGGTGTGTCCCCATACAATACTTGCCCTGTAAGAATTGGACCCAAGAGATCTCTGAGAACGGAACAACCATCAGAGCTTTATGGAGAAGGTGTCCACCACATCCTGTAATCTCCTAAAGCCTAGACCACCTTCATCAGTAGGAGACAAATCTCCTTCCAACTCCGCCAATGTAAACGACGCCCTGATCTTTGGAATCCTACAGGAATCTCACAAATATGATCTCTAGTTTCTCCAGGATAGTTTTAGGAGGCTACATGATCTAAATAAGGTATAATGGCATGGAGGATAGCACAGACCTCAGCAAAGTAATACGACCCCCATATGATAGAAAATGTGAAGCCTAACTTGAGATCCTGTTCCTGATCTTCTGGATAAGGTCATAATAAATTAAGCATTTCTTGGCCCCCTTGAATATAGGGATTCCCAGATAAGTGAACGGCTGCTGCTGGTGTCGAAAACCAGTCAAAATCTCTAATCGTCTGATTTGACTAATGGATGCCCGTTTGGGTAGTATGAGTCCGATTTTGTCTCTATTCACCAACTGACCAGAGACCCCATCATAGTGCTCTAGGCAACTAAGAATTCTCCTGAAGACTGTTTCTAACCGTTGGTGAATATAATCATATCATCAGCAAATGAAAGGTGTGAGACAAGAGTACTACCTCCATGTCGATAACATATACTGGGATACTCCTGAAACCTCTAAGTAAGTAGGTGTGAGAAGTAATCTACAACTATGATGAACAAGGATGGCGAGATAGGATCTCCCTATCTGAGCCATCGAGAGGAATGGAAAAATCACAAGGGCGGCCATTTAGGAAAACAGAAAAATGAAACTCCGAGATGCACCGACTAATCCTATCAATCCAGATCCGATCAAATCCAAATGCCTCTAATACAGAATAAATGAAGCTCCAGTCCATGCGATCATATGTTTTAGTTATGTCAAGTCTCAGCATGGCATTACCCCCATCGCATTCTATTATCCAAAGTATGAAGAAGCTCCTGAACCAAAAGAACATTGTCCCCAATTAGGCGACCAGGAATAAACCAACTATGTTGTGGAGAGATAATGTGCGGTAACAAAGTACTCAATCAATAGCTTAGTAATAAGCTTATTGAACACAGTATATAAACTGCTAGGTCTTAAGTCAGTCCATCTACAAGCACCATCCCTCTTAAGGAGCAAGACTATAGTGGTAGCATCAAAACCCCGAAGAAGATGGCCGCCGTCAAAGAACTCCAAGACTGCCTTGTATACATCGTCATGAATAATGTTCCAACAATGTTGGAAGAATAGGGATGAGAATCCGTCCGATCCGGTAGCACTGTCAGCATCTATACTAAACACCGCCTCCCGAACCTCATGAATCAAAGGGATACGATTTATTGCCAAATTATCATCATTCGTCAAAAGCCTAGAGATAATATCAGAACGAATGCGGTTCAACGTCTGTGTAGGAGCAGATAGAAGATCCTGGTAGAATGCAATAGCAGAAGACTGAATGTCAGCACGAGTTGTTGAGACAATCCCTGTTTGCGTCTTGATGGACGTAATACACGATTTGATCATATGTCCTTGAATCATCGCATGGAAATAGCGGGTATTATGATCTCCTTCACATACCCAACGTGAACCGGCTTTTTTGCTTCCAAAAACCCTCCTCAATAGATAAGGTTCGATTTAAAACTGCACGTGCATGATGTAATTGGTCACGATGCTCCGGTATAGGGTCTCTATCATACACTATCTCAGTCTTATCTGCCCTATCCTCAGCATCATGCACCCGTTGGAAAATATCTCCAAACACATGTCGATTCCACCAACGTAGGCCCTGTTTCAGCCTAAAGAACTTTTCCCAAAGAACAGCCATCCCCGTAAGATGTGTAGGGAGCGACCAATTTTGAGCGACAAAGGATGAAAAATCATGATACTTAGTCCAAACGTTGAGGAATTTGAAAGATCTAGGCCCCAAATCATCATCAGAAACCCACTGAAGTAATAAAGACGAATGATCAGAAGAAGTCCGATTCAAGTGCCTAACAGTAAGCTATCGACATAAAGCGACAACTGTAGAATTAATGAGTATCCTATCCAGTCTCTTTCCGACTCGACAATTGGACCAAGTATACCGATTCTCAAGGAAACCAGCATCCTCTAAACCACAATCTAACATCATATCAAAGAAAGCAGTAGTGTCTCGATCACGAGTACAATGCCAAAGCTGTTCACACCACACTTTCTATCTTTACCAACCAAAGTCTGTACGATGGGACCTCTCTCTAATGCAACTAAGTCTTGTCAAGTTGTTGGAAGCCTACAATATATACTACCCACTCATCTAGATATTACCTTCGGAGTCAACAAACTCGCATAGTTCATGCATTGCCCAACAATTGTACATTAAGTCTCTGTCAAAAAGCTTCCTCGTTATCTTTGTGGGACTTCTCCAGCGTCACTATCCACTATCTTCATGCATTTGCTAATGTAGCCTGGCCAAATCTCCCAACCCATTTCATTTTGATGGGTTAAAAAATAATAATAAATAAAATTGAATGTAAAAAATCTATTGTTTGTGTATTATTTATTATTTTTACATATTAGCCTGGTTTTAATTTTTTTTTTAGTCTGATCTTTAACTAATGCTAATCATAGAAACTCCACTCCAATTGCTTGGTGTTTGTTGCTCGATCATCTACCGAGGCTAATCATTGTTTCGTGAATTCGGCATTCAGCTACCGTCCACTGTGGTTATTACTATGATAGTGTTGGGACTACTTATATGTTAGAAAATAATGCACTTCGTAAATCTCTTAGTCTCCAGTACTATCAGCTTGACGATGCACTCACACCACCACTTTCTCGAGCCAGCTTCCATTTTTTTTTTTTTTTTTTTTTTTGCCTTTCCAAGATTTGTGTGTCTGATGGGTTCACTATCTTGTGGGGACATATTAGAGAAAATAGTTAAGATAAATGTCGTATTAATAATTTATCTTTATCTCAACAAATATAATTATCTTTATCTATACAACTAGTTAGCTAATAGTGGTTATCCTTATCTGTTGATGCATTAATTATCTTTACTTTTAATTCACTTTGTATAGAATCATGTAAACATTATAAATAGAGAAATAAAAAATGTGGTTAATTCTTCATTCTAATTTCTATATAACCATCTCAATCGATATAGTGAAGTCCAATCAACAACGACACAACAAAATAACTCATTTTGATTTCTTTGTTTCCAATAATTTAAATGCAGAGTTTGACAGGTATATCTTTTCAGGGTGTAAACTCGTTAACTGATGGATCAACAAAATCAGTTTTCTTGCAATTAATTTTTCAAATGGAAAGAAAAACTCTAGATGCCAACAAGATGAGGTCACATGATAAGTTGTTATGTTCAATTACTCAAATTTGTAACAAATAGAAAAAAATTGCTGAGGATGAGTTGGCAATGTGTCGAATCTTAGCGTTATTTACATTTTAACTGATTAATCACGTTCGATTAAATTAATGGACATAACAAAAAGAGAGGAGAGTTGGTTACTAACACGGTTGTAGAAAAATGGACTCCAATTTAAGAAATTCGGGATCAGTTTACCAACCAAAATCAACACCCAATCGATCGACCCGAAACCTTCAAATTATTCCTCTCTTCGGTTGCTTTCAATTGTACCCACTTAGGACACAAATGGAAGGTGTTTTGCAGCCCCAAAAGCGGAGCCACAAAGGCTGAAGAACAATGAGAAGATGGATGAGACAAGCTACTAGCCGGAAGCACAAAGCACAAAAGGAAGCAGCCATGTCTTTCCCTCAACAAAGGGGCAAAACACTCTTCAAATGACAAAGCCGTGAAGAAGCAAAATATATAGGATCACTTAGGGTACAGTAATGGGTCAGCCCAACAAGAAGACAACAAGTGGGCCAAATAAGCCATCCACTAAGTAAGGAACTGGGCCATGAGCAACTCTAATTAATTAGACTGTTTTCAATGATCCCAAATAGTTTTAGGGTCGAGTCATCAATCTTAGGTGTTGATACAATACTTATCCAACATCGATTTTACATCATCGCCCGAGATTTATTGGGTATCAAAAAATCCAACAAATTTCTACCTTGATAACCAATCAATCTGCAAGTAACCAAAACACACAGTTTATACTTGCATAATCAAGGTAACCAATAAAATTGGTATCACAGACATTACCTTGTGTTTCGGACTCAAAACACATACCATAACCGCTCCATGTACTTACTAGAGCTAAGGTCAAAAACACCTAAATAGACACAGATAATCACAACAATCAATCAAAAGCAAATAAACATGTGATGGAGATATCATATACGATAACACACAAATCTTTTCAAACATGTTCACACAGAACGACATATTAACACCAAGTTAATCAACAAGCCAACACATATGCAACAAATGCACAAATGACCCCATAGAGAAGATCTCACCACACTTATCCTATCTCATTCTATGTTCCTCCCACCTCGAGAGCATATATCTCACCTCATTGCCCACCATGCTCACTAGACTAATCACCAACTCATGTCGAACTGGTAGACCACAATAGATCATAAGTTCTTGGGATAATTCTCTATGACCACATCACTTCTCCAAACCTAAGTGGATAATGGGTTTCCACCTAATGGAAGTGATAGAAGTGCCCCTTTCACACTTCACCTGATCATGGTCTCTTCACGTATAAAGGATTCCAACATTTGATCACCTCTTCACTCGTGATTCAAATGCCACACTCCATATCCCTAGTACAAACCACCAATATACCTTTAGACATCTATACTCTACCTTACCAAAAGATATACAACACACTACTACTGCATCCCAAACTACTATGCATGCAAACATTTACACCAAGTAATAAGATCGCTCCAATTCATGCTAATGCACATATCAAACACATATAATCATGTAACGGGATTGAGCAACCACACACATGCGAAAAAGGATTACACACAGATGCATATGAAGTAACTAAGTTTACACTCAATAAACCTCACTAGGGTCATCACTCGACCCTATAGCCAAATCCGCCTCACCTTTCATCCTACCATTCTGCTTATCATTTTCCTTCTTCGGACAATCCTTAATAAATTGTCCGGCATTACCACAACTGTAACACCATCTACCACTAGACTTGCCCCATATTTTGCCCTTCTTCTTACCACCCTCGTCACTCGAATCACTAGTCGAATAACCATTGTCTTGAGCTCTACCCAAACTCATGTGCTTAAACTTCATTCTCCTTCTCATCATAGGTAACTCACCACTCCTCTTATTCTCCTTTTCATCTTTAATCACTATCTCCTTACTTCTAAGGGAATCTACGACAATCTCAAGTGTTAAAGTGTCCCTACCATACTTAATTTCATTCTTGACCTCTCTATATAAATTAGGCATAGAATTCAGACAATGGCCTTATACGTATCGGACACTTTCTCATCACAATTAACGATGTCTTGAACCAACTTGTTAAAAACATCCAAATTGTCATCAAGATCCTTTGAAGGGTCCATTTTAAATCTAAAAAATCTTTTAAGCAAGTACAACTTATTAGAGTAGACTTAAATAAATATAAGTCCTCCAACTTTTGTTAAAGTTTTTTAGTACAATCAAATTTTCCAACTTTTCTCAAAATGATGTCGGATAGGTGTAAAATAATTGAAGTGTAAGCAAGTTCATCATATTCTTCTTTTTGTGTTTTTGTTAAATTTGTAGGAAGTTTTCCATCTATGGCATTTGAAACTTTTTGTTGAACCAAAATCCCTTTCATCTTGTGTTTCAAAATTGAAAAGTCATATTTCCCATTGAAAATTTCAATATCGAAATATGAAGACATTTTGAACAACAGAACAACCAAAGTGCACAAATAGGTCACACAAAGTAATCCTAAGGCAACAATATACACCATTCTAGATTCTTAGGATTTCGTGAGACTCGAGATTTCAGATCAAGGAAATGTTCAAACTAGTTAAGTCTATGAGTTCTATCAGAATAGTCAATGCAACATGAAGTTATATCAACAAAGAATTCAAATTCTAACGCAATTAAACACAAAAGCAATTATTAACTTGCAGTTAAATCTAACACTTCAAATAGAGCAATTAGTTCTTAATTTCTAGCACAAGCAATGGTTACCCCTTCACAATAACCCCAATCCTAATGTCACCCCATATGATGGCATGCTAATACTGAAATTTAAACGAGATAAACCAATTTACCAGAGCGGATCTATCTGACTCCGTAAATTACGAGAGATGCTAATTTATCACTTTAGGGCCACCACTATTCACCCTAAAGTCTCTAGCAACTACAGTAACCAACCGAGCAAAAATTGAATCACAAACGTGCAGGGGTAAAATTGTCCAAATTTTACTGTATAACCTGAAACACAAAATCGTTAGAAATGTCAAAATGAATATTCCGTTTGAAGAAATCGTCGTCGAAAATTGCCCTTCGCGCTTCATCGAAATTCTCATGTGTCGCCGACCGTCAACCACACATGTCAGACCTCCATCAGCGTATCCACCTACATAGTCCACCAATGGTCTCCGTTCATCCAACCGGCCACTGATTTGGCCAAAAATTGAGTTTGCAGGTCCGGTAAAAAAAATGAAAAAATGGACAGATTTTTTGCTTCGATTTCTGCTGCAATTTTGGGCGATTTATGTTTGATTTTTGGCCGAAAATCCACCACCAACCCTACTCTTATACCAATTATAGAAAAATGGACACCAATTCAAGAAATTCGGGCTAAGTTTACCAACAAAAATCAACACCCAATTGATCGACCCAAAACATTCAAACTATTCATCTCTTCGATTGCTTTCAATTGTACCCACTTAGGACACAAACGGAAGGTATTTTTCACCCCCAAAGGTGGAGCCACAAAGGTGAAAGATCAATGAGAAGATGAACGAGACAAACTACTAACCGGAAGTACAAAGCACAAAAGGAAGTAGTCGCGTCTTTCTCTCAACAAAAGGGCAAAACACTCTTCAAATGACAAAGCCGTGAAGAAGCAAAATATATAAGATCACTTAGGGTACAGTAATGGGCCAGCCCAACAAAAAGACAATAAGTGGGCCAAAAAAGCTATCCACTAAGTGAGAAAATGGGCCATGAGCAACTCTAATAATTTAGAGTACTTCCAATGGCCCCAAATAGTTTTAGGGTCAACTCATCAATCTTAGGTATCGATAAAATACTTATCCAACATCAATTTTACATCATCGTCCTGGATTTATTGGGTATCAAAAAACCTAACAATGGCGAACCTCTGAATTAAATTGCACTTGTTGTTTTAAAATATACAAACAGAGAGAGAGAGAGAGCTCTACAAATACACCAAGTCAAATCTTGAAAATCAGAGATTATTTATGACTATAGACTAAACATAAGCTATACGACTAACAACACAGCTGCTTTCTTTCTTTCCAGCAGGTTCTAATTTGGTAAAATGACCACTCTATTTCTTCAATTGCAGAGCTATGTCTCCTCCTTTGTAGGAGGTCAACAATTAATTTCAAAATTTGCAGGCAGCTCCAATGGTCCGTGTTTTTTGGTGCATTTAATTCCAATATCTATCTCATTACTCCCCTTCAATATGTTGATGTAATTTAATAAATCCCCATCTTACCTACGAGTTGTTGGAACTTCTTTGAACTAATTGCCTTCGTCATCACGTTTGTAACTTGTAAATTTGTTGAGATGTGAAATGTCTTTATCAAAGCGGCTTGTATTTTCTCCCTCATGATGTGACAATCAATCTCTATGTGTTTGTTCTCTCATGATAAACTGGATTTGAAGCAATGTGAACAATTGCTAGATTATCACAAAATAATTATATCAATTTCTCAACAGACATGCCAAAATCATTCAATAAACTTTAAACCATACCAACTCACAAGTTGTTGCAGCCATTGATTGATATTTTGCCTCAGTAAAGGACCTAGACACGGTCATTTGTTTCTTTGATGGCCATGATATCAAACCATCTCTAAAGAAGATGCACAACCCTGTAATGAACCTTATAGTTTCTGGAATGTCCCCCGATCTACATCATAGAAGGCAGTAAGTTGCATCTTACTTTTTGCTGATTAAATCAACCCCTTGGATGGGGATGTTTTCAAGTATCTTACTATTTCTTAATGCTACCTTCTAATGACCATCTTTTAGCTAACTAAGATATTGACTTACAATCTGTACCAAGTATGATACATGAAGCCTATTTATTGTTAGATAGAGCAGCCTTTCTATTAGTCTTCTATACTATCTAGGATCAACCAAGGTTTACTCTTCTTCCCCATTGAGTTTCAAATTTTGTTCCATGGGAAGTTGAACAAATTTAGCACCTAGAAGTCCAGCTAGAAGTCATGTAGAATTTCCAACGTGTATTTCCTTTGGCAAATAAAAATCCTTTAATTGGTTTCACATGTTATCTTTTCTTAGCACAGAAAGGGAACACCGTGCGGCAGTAGTCTGCTCTGCTAGACTACCTTCTGCATCCTTTCGATCGTTTTGGGATGAAAGTAAATTTGATCACAATTTAAAGAAAGCTTACAACATGAGATTGAAATGCATTGAAATAAACTTGATCACTAATTGTTAGAAAGCCGAACATTACAATAGACGAAAGTAGGAAATTACAATGGCTAGTGCAAGGGGCGAACACTAGAAAGTTTGAAAATGTTTGTAAGACTAATACCCCCTAGGAACAAAAACCCAACTGATGGGAGTAGAAGTCTTTTGACCGAAGAATCATACTAAAATTTTCTAATTTCTACCTATTTAAATAAATTATTTACAATGTACGGTCGAAGTTGGGCAAACTACAGCTGCGATAGGATCACGGGGCTTAAGCAATGCTGCAGCCCGTGACATTCTCCCCCATTTGTTTTGGTGATGTCCTCGGAGCAACTGGGTATTCTTCTCATTATTGCATCCACTCCATTTGACCAAGTACTCTTGAAGATATTTCTTAGAAGCTCGAGTAGTTTGATAGTCAAGAATCTTTTCAACAACCTTCATTTCAGATTTTTTCACTTTAAACACTGATTGCTTCAAATCTGCAGACTTTTTGTATTGTTTCTGATTGGTATCTTCAATATGGAGGAGTAACGGTTGCTGGCTGATAGTAATTTCAAAAGGACTCTTATTGGGATAAGAGCTTTTTTGAGCATTGAAACACATCCGAGCCACATTCGCAAGTTTCACCCAAATTTCATGCGAAATAGAGATAAAGTGCCAAAAATAGTCTTCCAGCATAAAATTGAAGCGCTCTATCTGTCCGTCTAATTGTGGGTAAAAACTAGAATTCATGCTCAAAGCTGAACCAAGAAGTTTGAACAACTCGGTCCAAAAAATGCCAGTAAATTGAGAATTTTGATCATTTACGATAGGCAGTCCCCAGTATTTGACAATGTATTCGAAGAAGAGTTTAGCTGTCTCTTTAGCTGATACATACTTGGGCGTTATGGTGAGCGTTGCATTCTCAGATAAATGGTTCACCACGACGATGATAGTGCCAAAGTCTCCAACTCTTGGCAATCCATTAATGTATTTCATCGATCTACTATCGACTGATCTATTCGGGATGGAAAGGGGCTCCAGTAAGTCTGCCTTTTTCTGATGATTTGCCACATCTTGCTGACGAACAAGGCAAGTTTTCCCATAACCTGCAATGTCGTCCCACCTTTGAGGCCGGTAGTTTGTATGTTGTGGTAGTACGAAAGTGCGCTCCATGATACTCCCACTTCCCAACACTTTTCCCTCTTGTTTCCGAAGCTCTTCAATTTCCAGCTGAGTCATACGGTATGGTGCCTTGGTGGGAGGTTTGGCACTTGGAACAAGACCAATCCCGCGATCAATTACCCTTTTTGTTGGCAATTTTATTGATAACTCATCCGGCATGATGTCTTCGAATTCCTTAAACCCAATGATAGGTTTTGGAGTAGAGCCGGTTGTCTCTTCGATCTCCTCTACTCAAAGAGAGCACAGAAATGAGGGTTCATTCATCTTGAAACCCTTACTCTATTGCATGGTCGAGATGCCCTTCTCGCTAGTTTTCCCAACCTATGTAGGGATAATGAATGGTTTACTACCCGTCATTATTAATGAGTCAGAATATGGCAACACTTCTATCTTTGTGTCCCGAAGATATTCCAATCCCAAAATGAGCTTGAAACCTTATCTCTTTCTAGAACAAGTTCGACCCGTTTTACTTCGGAACTTGTGAGGTAGTTGTCCGTAACACCGGTATCCACCATAGCCCTGATAGGCTTTCCATTGATCTTCATATCAATGTACATTTGGCCTTTAGCCTTACAAATGCGAGCATTCGATTCTTCAATCTTTGGCTCTTTTGAGGGAAACTGCATCTCTTCTAGTAGCTCAGTGCGATAGTGTATTGTACCAATGTGAGAACATACCAACTACATCCTCGTCCCCTTTGGAGTCGGTGTCGCCATAACAGCTAGCTTGTGGGATATTTTGTTTGGAACTCGAGCACCAATTGCTAGTTGACAGTATGCATTCACCATCCGTTTCTAAGGATACTCTACCACCCGATGCGGTCCTTCACATAGAAAACACTTCAATTTATGAGCGACATCAAATCTGCACTCATTTGCCTTTCCATATTTCCAGTCATTACTGGTACTACCGTTATAGTTTCCTTGACGACTGTTGTGATAGTTTCCCTGCGAGTTACTCTAGCGATTTCCTTGATAGGCTACTCCCCTATCGAGATCTTGAGTCGCAGCTCTGATATCAACTTTCATGGGTTACCTTTTCTTAGCACATAAAGGAAACACCGTGCAGTAGTAGTCTGCTCCGCTAGACTACCTTCCGCCTTCTCTCGATCATTTCGAGACGAAAGTAAATTTGATCACAATTTAAAGAAAGCTTACAACATGAGATTGAAATGCATTGAAATAAACTTGATCATTGATTGTTAGAAAACTAAACATTACAATAGACAAAAGCACAAAATTACAATGGCTAGTGCAGGGGGTGAACACTAGAAAGCTTGAAAATGTTTGAAAGACTAATACACCCTATAATAGACTTCAGAAAAAAAAACCCAACTGATGGGAGTAAACGTCTTTTAGCCGAAGAATCATAATAAAATTTTCTAATTTCTATCTATTTAAATAAATTATTTACAATGTGCGGCCAAAATTGGGCAGACTATGGCTGCGATAGGATCACGGGGCTTAAGCAAAGCTGCAGCCCGTGACACTTGGATTGGGTAACTTCTATGCCTAGGAAATATTTATACTTTCCAAGATGCTTTAGCTTGAAATAGTTTGCCAAATATTACTTTGGTTTATGTATTTCTTATTCATTTTCTGCTGCAATCACCATATCATCAACATATACAAACACTATGGTAAAAGAGAAATCGATCTTATTGATAAAAAGTGAATAATCTACTTTAGATTGGATAAAACCAATCTTGGTGATAACAGAGGTGAGTTTTTTACTCCATTGATGTAAGGCTTACTTCAAGCCATAAAGAGACCTCTTAAGCCTACATACTCATTGCTCCTCCTTTCTACCATACCTTAGAGATAGAGTCATGTGTATTTCCTCGTCCAATTATCCATAAAGGAAAGTATTATTAACATCAAGATGATGGACCCAATTTTTACATGCAGTAATAAACAAAAGGCATCTCACAGTTGGCATCCTGGCAACAGGGAAGAAGGTTTTAAAATAATCTTCTCCTCGTCATTGAGTATAGTGCTTCGCCACCAATCTAGCCTTATATCATTCAATGATGTCACCTGCCTTATATTTGGTCCTGTAGACCCATTTGCAACTGATTGGTTTGTTCCCTGGAGGCAAATTGGTCGGTTCCCATGTTTCATTATCTTCAAGAGCTTAAATTTCAGCATTCATGGCACTCTTCAAATGTAAGAATTTCTGGGTTCTTCAAAGGTGTGAGGCTCTGGCTCAAGGGTGATGGATAAAGTATATTTCAAGTGTATGTGTGAGAGTTTATAGTAATTAAGAATTGAAACAAGAGAATAATTGTTATCTCTAGGAGCTGTTACATCAGAAAGAAGAGTGCCTGAAGTTGTCGAAAAAGTTCCCAACCTGTAATGAAAATCTTTGAGGTATTCGGGTCTATTTTTTTATTCTAGTGGATCTGCGACGTTTTTGGAGAGAATGTCTTTTGAAAAATAGGAAAGAAGATGATTCAATAGCTTCTGAAGTAAGAGATTCTTCATGATTATGGTTATCAATTTCAAGTGATGGTTCCTTCAAAAAATTATAACAGTCACCTGTTTGTGAAAGTGGATTACAACTCTCTGAGATTGGATTTTATATAACTGGGACATCATCTAGAGTAGTGATTTCTGGTGTAGACAGCAGATGAGATAAGTTGTAATTTTGCTAAAAAGGAAATGTCTTTAGAAAGATCACATCTCGGCTGGTTATGGTTTCTCTCGTGTTCAAGTTAAAGACTTTGGAACCTTTTATTCCATTCAGATATCCAACGAACACACATTTTTGGGCTCTAGGATCAAAATTATTTTTATGTGGATCAAGATTTGATGCATTACATAAACATCCTAATGTTCTTAAGTGAGAGTAGCTAGGTGTCTTTCAGGCTTTGCAGAAAATTTTGGATGATTTTGCCCTTGGTGTGATCGACGGTGAAAACTACAAAAATATTTACTAAATTACTTTAGGCCATAAATTTCAACCATAAAGCAATAAATTCGCATCTCTCCTATTTTACGGACTACAACAGAATTGGTCTGCTCTGGTAAATTGGCTGAAATATTTACATTATCGCACTAGCAAATCATTGTGTGGGGTGATCATTAGGATTGGGGGTTACTATTGCTTGTTGGTAGACCTAGGATTATTTGTCATTATCTGTTTAATTTGTAAGTGAAATTACTTATTTATTGTCTTTTAGATTTATTTGTTGAACGTTGTTATTTAATCTCATATTATTTTAGACTTTACCCGGACTTCTATTCCAATTTCTTCCCTTGACTCGAGAACACGATTCTCACGAAATACTGGGTTCTAGAATAGCGTATTATTGCGAAACCATAGGAATCTTGTTACTCTGTGTAATCTGTATGACTTGTGATTTTTACATACCATATGTGTTCTGTGCATTTTTGGTAAGATGTCGACACATCACTTTGAGTTGAGTGTCTTTAATGGTAAAGGAGAATTTTTAATTTGGCAACAAAAAATGAAAGGCATTCTCGTTCAACAAAAAGTCTCTAAAGCTATTGATGACTTTTTATTCCTACAAAATTAACTGCTTACGAAAAAGAGAATTTGGATGAATTGGCTTATACTTCTATCATTTTACATTTGTCTGATGCAGTATTAAGAAAAGTTGGTAAATTAAAATCGGCTCAAGAACTTTGGGAAAAAATTGGAGGAACTTTATGTGTCTACGTCCACTCCAAACAAACTTTTCTATATGAAAACGTTTTTAGCTTCAAAATCGATTCTTCAAAAGAGATGGATGACAATTTGGATGTTTTCAATAAACTCGTACAAGATATCATGAACTATGGCGAAAAAGTATCTAAAGAATATAAGGTGCAAAGATATGGATATGCGAGCCGAAAGAGTCGAGAGAGAAAGTGGTAAGGTTCATATGATAAGAGGTAGGTCTCAGTTTAAAACCCGTGATAACCAAAGTGGAGACGCATCGGGTAGTAAAAAGAAAACTAGAAGTATGTCTAGGTCAAAAAGCAAAGTTAAAGGTAGAAAATGTTATGTGTGCGGTAAAACTGGACATTTCATTAAAGATTGCTATGTTGAGAAAAACAAATAAAAAGAAAAGGTTTATAATGATGCAAATCTTATTACTTCTTCTGATGAATGCTGTGAAGTGTATGTGTTATTAAACTCTGAACCTACTGAAGTAAATTTAACTGTGAAATCACATTTTCATGAATGGATACTTGATTCGGTGCATCATTTCATGTTTCATCAAATAAAGTTTGGTTTGAAAATTTGCAAGAATTTGAAAGTGGTCATGCTATTTTGTGCAATAATCATGCATATAAAATTGTTGGAATTGATGATATCACGTTAAGATTTGACACTAATTATATGCTTAAATTACATGGAGTAAGATATATTCCTGAAATGGCTAGAAATCTTATTTCGATAGGAGCATTAGAAATCGATAGTTTTACTGGTAAAATTGGAAACAACATACTAAAAATGATTAAAGGTGCTCTTGTCACATGTAAAGGTACTAAAAGAAATGATATTTATGTGACTACTACTGAAATTATTAAAAATTCATCTTCCTCTATAAATTTGACCAACATGGATGACACGCACAAGTGGCACAATAGATTAGCTCACATAAGTATTAAAAGACTTAAACTGCTACATGATAAAGGTGTTTTTGGAAAAAGATTGTGTGTCTGATATGTCTTTTTGTGATCACTGCGTGCTTGGTAAACATCATAAGTTATCTTTCTCATCTAGTGTGCACAAAAGTACTAAAATTTTGGATTATGTTCATACTGATTTATAAGGGTCTGCTACTAATCCTACAATGGGTGATAATAGATATTTTTGATCTATAATTGATGATTATTCTCGTAAATTTTAGGTTTATATGTTAAAAGATAAAACTGAAACTTTCAAAAATTTCAAAATATGGAAATTGCAAGTTGAAACTTAAACTGGTAAAAAGATAAAATATCTAAGAACTGATAATGGCCTTGAGTTCTGTAATAATGATTTTGATGATGTGTGAAAATGTGGAATTATTGGACATAAAACTATTCCTTATACACCTTAACAAAACGGGGTAGATGAACGTATGAATCTTACTTTACTTGATAAAGCTAGATGTGTGATGTTGAGATCTGGTATTTCTCAATCTTTTTGGGGTGAAGCTATTAAGATTGCATGTTATCTGATTAACTTGACACTTTCTACTACATTAAATGGTGAAACTCCGCATGAAAAATGGTATGGTAAATGTGCTGACTATACTGTGATAAAACATTTTGGATGTGCTGCTCTCTCTTATCAAAATAAGGGAAACTAGAACCTAGAGCTAGGAAATGTGCTTTCATAGGGTACCCTGAAGGAGTTAAATGGTATAGACTTTGGGATAGAAGTCAAACTGGAGTTAAGATCATCATAAGTTGTGATATTACTTTTAATGAGTCTGAAATACCGTGTCTAAAATTAAAGAGTGACACCTCGATTGAAAAACAGCAAGAAAACACTAGTGATGAATCCCAAGTGGATTTTAGGCATTTGAGTGTTCAAACTCCCACCACCTCAATTGAGGTGGAGCATCAAAATCCTGAATTAAGAGACAATCAGAATGAAAATATTGAGAGAGATGAGGTTATAGAGGAATATCATGAAGAGTAGAATCATTTGTCTAATTACCAGTTAGCTATAGACACGGTTAGGAGAACATATAGGATGTCTCAAAGGTTAGAGTCTGATCTTGAACTTGCTTATGCTAGTTATGAAGAACTAGTTGATAGAGAACCAAACACGTATGAAGAAGCCTCAAGGAGTGAAAAATCTAAGAATTGAGTAAAATCGATGAAAGAAGAAATTAATTCCCTTAATAAAAATCAAACATGGGAGTTAGTCCCAAGACAAAAAGACAAGTCTATTGTTGGGTGTAAATGGGTTTTAAGAATTAAGGAGGAAATCATCAAAGGAGAGACTTTAAGGTTTAAGACTAGACTTGTGGCTAAAGGTTACACACAAAAGGAAGGGGTAGATTATGATGAAATCTTTTCTCGAGTCGCTAAGTATACCATTATTAGGACTATGCTTACATTAGTTGCACATTTTAGTTGGGAACTTGAACAACTTGATGTTAAAACTACTTTTCTGCATGGTGAACTTGACGAAAAGATTTTTATAGATCAACCTAACGGATTTGAAAATAAATAAAAAACCTGATCATGTGTGTTTTTTTAAATATTTTTTGTATGGCCTAAAACAATCTCCTAGACAATGGTACAAACTTTTTGATTCGTTTGTTCAAACAATTGATTTTAAAAGGAGTGAATTTTATCATTTCTTATACTATCAAGGTGATGCAAATAATAATAACTGTGTGTTTTTATTACTATACGTGGATTATATGCTTTTGATTGGTCTTAACTTAAACTTATTAAATGATATTAAAACTACTTTGAATAATGAATTTGATATGAAAGACCTAGGTAATCCTAAAAAAATCTTAGGCATGGAAATTCAAAGAGATCGATCTAATTCTTTTTTTTTTTTGTATCAGACTCCATATATCATGAAAGTCTTGAAAAAAAAATTGGCATGATTGAATGTAAACTTGTTACATTACCTTTAGCTAATCATTTTGTATTATCTAAAGAACAATCACCTGCTAATGAAGAGGAAGAGGAACATATGAAAAAAATTCCATATTCAAATGCCATTAGTTATGTTATATATTTTATGGTATGTACTAGACCTGACTTAGCTTATGTTGTTAGTACACTTAGCAGGTATATGTCCAACCCTGGTCCCAAACACTAGGAAGCTTTAAAATGGTTGTTTAGATATTTGAAAGGAACATGCAATGCTGGTTTAATATATAAGTTTAGTACTGAAAGAGTAAAATTGAAAGGATTTATTGATGCTAATTATGCTGGTGATAGAGATAATAAGAAATCTACATCTTTCTATGTGTTTACTTTGTGTAATTCATGTGTTAGCTGAAAATCACAACTTCAACATGTTTTTGCTTTATCCACTACAGAATCTGAATATATTCTTGCTACTAAAGCCTTTAAAGAATCTTTGTGGTTTAAAGGTGTATTAAATGAACTTGGTGTTTTTGATAACAATGTGACAATATATTCTGATAGTCAATCTTCTATTCAACTATGCAAAAATCATGTGGTTCATGAACATATTAAACATATAGATGTTAGATTGCATTTTATTAGAGATATGGTTTCTCAATAGATGGTAAAACTTGAGGAAATCCTTTCAGAATATAATCCTGCTAACATGGGAACTATAGTGCTCCCATTGGTAAAGTTTAGAAGCTGCCTTGATCTTCTAAACATCGGTACAAACTTGTAAGTCTCTTTCCTTAAGCTATTTGTTACCTTATCTAGCTTGTAGGTTGTTTGGCATCAAGTTGGAGGTTGTAAGGTATTTTAGTGATACCCAAATAACCCCTAGGCAATGATGAAAAATCGTGGCCCGTTTAATTTCATAGGCTATAAGCCCGGGATTGAAGAATATTAAGATCCACACCATAAATGATGTAGCCCAAAGCTTATTGGGTATTTAGAGAAGATCAGCCCATTGGGCTAGAAACTCAATACCCAACTTATTGGAGATAAAGTGATAAAGGTTGTTATCTCTTCCTTCTTTCAAATTGTAAAACTCTATCATTATCTTTTGGTAACTATTTTTAGTTCTCGTGATATCTATCTTTGAGAAAGAATCCTGGGAAATTTGTTGAGCTCTCTTCCTATAAGTTGAAGCCTCTCAAATTCAATTAAACACACCAAAAATCATTTAGCTTTGTGCTTAAGAAGAAGCAACAACCGATTCTCTGCTCTATGCTTTAAAACCTTCCTGCTTTGTGCAAATCCTCAAAATTAGCTTCTGCCCTTCATACCTTGGTGTACCCTTTGTATTTCTTCGGATTTGGTATTGCCTTTGTAGTGTTGGATCAGATTTTCTGAGCATAAAAATAAAGGGAAAATTCATTGTTCTTATTATTCTTCAAATTTAGTTTCTTAGTTTGATTTCCTTTATTTGTTAATTTCATAACCTAATTGTTGATTTGTTCAATTGTAGGTAGAATTAGAATCACAATAGCCTTCTAAGTATGATAGACACAATTTTGGTTTATTCCTATCAACAAACACAGAGGGGCCATCCATGTACATGGAGAAATGAATTTTTGAAATCCAACTAACGGAAATGCAATTTCGATTAGAAGTCAAGTGATAAGAGCATTTTATGTGCTTACCTTGGCTTCTTTACTTACTTATTTATATATAAATTGAACGATTATTTACTTAATTTGTGTAAATTATGTTAATTGTAGAAATAATCACAACTTGGATACGATCTATGTGGAAAAAGGCTATTTGGAGCTTAATTGGAGTTTATTTGAATCAATTGAAAATTAATCGGTTGGCAATAGATCAATTGGAAGTATTAATGGAGCATTCGGTAAACATTTCGTAAGTTTTGGGAGTTAAATTCGACATTTGGAAAGCTTGAGGACTAAATTGCAAACTTCAAAACTTGTCTCGGGTCAACTATTATTACTTTGAAATGAAGATGACTTAATTACAATATTAGAAGGTGAATGATTAAAGTCACATGAGAAGAGGAGTCTATTGAAAAATGAATTTGTTTGCTTTTATTTCCTTAAACTCTTTGGTATAACCAATTTTTAACTCTTTTGTGGAAATCAATTTGAATAAGGATTTTGCCTAATCTTGTTCTATAAATACACAACACAGTCCAAAAATTATTGGAGGCTTGTAAGATTTCATTAAACACATATTGAAGCCAATTGATGCGGACATCATTGGATCTATCGGGATTTATTTTTATTGTTATTGGACCTTATCATTTATGTTTTCTATTTTTATTGTTATTTGCCTTGTAGTAGTAGGTTAGCCCAAACCCGTCACCTAGCTAGATTTTCACTATTTTTATGATTTTTACACTATAATTTAGATAGTTAATGATTGATTAAAAGTACAATTGGCGGATGCCTCGTTTTCTTCTACGGTTTCTTTCCTCTTGCTTCTTTCTCTTATATTGCATGCTTGCTTCTTTTCTAATTGATAGTATATCCCAATTGATTCTATATCAAAGTGGTATCTAATTGATAGTGAATCCACATTGATTATACATTAATGTGGTACCAGGGCCCTTTATTCCCGATATCTCCAGATTAAGTGTTGTACATTGTACCCTGACTCAACCCAACTATGATGATGATTGGTGTTGTCATGCCATTTTCCACACTTACATCAAGATCAATAATAAGGTTTGTAAGGTCATTGTGGATAGTGGTAATTGCATCAATAAAGTTTTAATGGCTACCGTATCTCGTCTTGGGTTGAAACCAGTTCCTCACCCTCAGCCATATAGCGTCTCTTTGGTTGATACTTCCTCGGTCGCTATAAACGAATGATGTCTAGTACCTATTCAATTTCTCGATTATAAGGATCATATATGGTGTGACGTCATTTCATTGGATGTCGGTCACGTCATTTTTGGTTGATCTTGGTTGTTCGATTTAGATGTTACCATTTATGGTCGTTCCAATTCATGTTCCTTTGTATTTAATGGAAAACAAATTCACATTAATCCCCTATCCCCAAAACCTATTGGCTCACCCGAGGCAAAGAAAAGCGAGGAACGAAATGAATTACATATCATTAATCCTACGGAGTTCAAATCCACACTTGTTAGCGATTCAGTATTATTTGTCATGGTTGTCCTAGAGGTTCCATCGAGTTCCCCATTAGTAGCCTATTCTAAAGCACAGACGATCATTCAAGAGTTCCAGGATGTGTTCCCCAAGGACTTACCTGACGAGCTACAACCTTTACGGGATATCCAACATGCCATAGATTTTGTCACGGGAGCGTCGCTACCAAATTTGCCTCATTCTAGGATAAATCTTACTGAGCACGATGAACTACAGAGGTAAGTGGATGAACTTGTTGACATAGGATTCATCCATGAGAGTTTAAGTCATTGACCAGTTCCTATGCTATTGACGCCTAAGAAAGATGGTTCTTGGAGGATGTACATAGATAGTCGTGCCATCAATAGGATTACGGCGAAGTATCACTTTCCCATCCATAGACTTGACGATATGTTAGATATGATGGTTGGTGCTACAATATTTTCTAAGATCGATTTGAAGAGTGTGTATCACCGTATTAGGATTCGCCTAGGTGATGAGTAGAAAACCGCTTTTAAAATAAAAGATGGTCTTTATGAGTGGTTAGTTACGCCTTTCGGCCTAACCAATGCCCCGAGCACTTTTATGGGAGCAATGACACAAAATCTTTGTCCTTTTATGGGTAAGTTCCATGTCATCTACTTTGACGATATTCTCGTCTATAGTACAATGAAGGAACAACATCGAGATCATCTCAAGCAAGTTTTTTCTACCCTTTGGGCAACAAAATTGTATGCTAACGTCAAGAAATGTTCGCTTTACACCAATAGAGTTGTTTTCCTAGGTTTCATTGTATCCTTTATGGGGGTATCTTCGATCCTATCAAAATTTAGGCAATAGTTAATTAGCCTGAGCCTAAGATTGTACATGATGTCAGGAGTTTTCATGGCCTAGCTACCTTTTATCGTTGCTTCATCTAGGGATTTAGCACAATCATGGCCCCTATTACGGAGTGCATAAAGAAATGAGACTTTCATTGGACGCAGGAAGTGACTAAGGCTTTTAAAACTAATTAAGAAACGAATGACGGAAGCTCTTGTCATGCACCTTCCTGACTTTGCCAAAGCTTTTGAAGTTGAGTATAATGCCACCGGGGTAGGAATAGGTGAAGTCCTTAGTCAGGAACATCACCTTGTCGCTTATTTCAGTAGGAAATTGAACGATGTCAAACAACGGTACTCGACTTATGATAAGGAATTGTACACAGTTGTACAGGCTTTACGATATTGACATCATTACTTGCTACCCAAGAGTTTGTTCTTTATTCGGACCATGAGGCACTCCGTCATCTCACCACCTAGAAAAGGTTGAAGTCTAGGCACGGTCGCTGGGTTGAATATTTACAGGTCTATTCCTTTGTTTTGAAACATAGCAAGGGGGTTAAGAACTAGGCTGATGTATTAAGTCGTCATATTTTACTTTTTTCGGTTATGAACGTCAAGATCATAGGTTTCAAGCGCCTTAAGGAATATTACGAGACATGTCCCGATTTTAAGAATATTGTTTGATTTGCAAGGAGGACGGTCGGATATTGTGAATGGTTTTTGCCTTAAGGAAAGTTTTGAGCCAATAAATTGTGCATCCCTCAAACTTTAGTGTAAGACTTCATAGTATGGGAAATTCATGCGGGAGGCTTAGCCGGTCACTTTGGACGAGATAAGATCATAGAGAATATTGAACATCAATTATATTGGCCTAGTTTGAAGAAAGATGTGGTCAATATAGTTAGTACTTGTAACACCTGTCAGTTGGCCAAATAAAAGAGGCAAGACACTGGCCTATACAAACCTCTTACCGTTTCTGATTGCCCTTGGAAAGATGTGAGTATGGATTTTGTGTTAGGGCTTCCACTTATCCCGAAGAAACATGATTCTATTTTTGTGGTAGTGAATTGTTTTTCGAAAATGGCTTATTTTATCCTTTATAGCAAAACTTCAAATGCGCCTAGGGTTACCACATTGTACTTTAATGAAATTGTTAAATTGTATGGTCTCCCTAAAACCATTGTCTCAGATAGGGATGTTCGGTTCACTAGTTACTTTTGGAGAACATTGTGGCATAAGGTTGGTACAAAGTTGAAATTTTCTACTACCTATCACCCGCAGATTGATGGTCAAACAGAAGTGGTTAACCGTAGTCTTGGTAATTTATTAAGATATACGGTCCAAGAAAATCTTAGAAATTGGGATTTAGTTCTTCTTACAGCTCAAATTACATATGACAGTTCCATGAATCGGTACTAAGGTATGAGTTCATTTGAAGTTGTTCATGATTTTAAGCCTATGAAGCCTTTATATCTCATTCCGATGTACCCACATGCTAAAGTGTCTATGCCAGCTGAAGCATTTGCACAACATCTTCATGATTTGCGTATTGAGATCAATAAACAACTTGAAGCTAGTAACGTATCATATAAACTTCAAGTTGATTTGCATAAAAGACATGTTGACTTTCATATTGGGGATTATGTTATGATCCGAATTCGACCAGAGTGGCGCCTACATGGATCCGCCTCTAAATTTTAAGCTCGTAGCTCTAGTCCATCTAAAATTTTAAAGCAAGTTAGCCCAAATGCTTATGTTATTGATCTTCTGTCACATCTTGGTTACCATCATACCTTTAATGTTGATGATTTAGTTGCTTATAAAGGTCATTTCAATCCCTCTGATGATCCTCTCCTCCTCCATCTGTGGACTTTGACTCGTAATCTCTTGTTACTTCTAACCCAATGGCACATTTTCTAGCACACGGAGATAAAATTGATGTTATTTTAGATGAATGGATTGTGTTGACTAACGATGGGGATGGTCAGCGTTTCCTTATTCGTTGGGTTGATCGGTATGAGTCTGATTGCTCATGGATTACTAGAGAGACACTATAGCAACTTAAGCTAGACTTATTGGAGCTTTATTAAAGTCAGCAGGATTTTCCTTTGCCCAGTTCTCCTTCCACTCATCCAGGGGACATTGGTGGGGACACCAGATTCAGACCACCGCTAAAACACTTTTATGGAAGTCGGAAGAAGCTTGTCCAACCCTTTTTCTGCCTATCCACTCAATAGGGTTATGTTTTCTATTTGTATTGTTATTGGCCTTGTAGTAGTGGGTTGGCCCAACCCGTCACTTAGCTAGGTTTTCATTATTTATATGGTTTTTACATTATAATTTAGACAGTTAATGATAGATTAAAAGTGGAATTTGCGTCTACCTCATTTTCTTCTCCCTTCTATTTTTTCTCACGATTTCTTTCATCCCGCGTATTTCTCTTCTGTTGTATGCTTGCTTCTTTTCTAATTGATAGTGAATCCCCATTGATTCTACATTACCGAGGCCTAGGGGACTCGTTGTAAATATATTATTCAAGCTAAAAGAAAGAAAACAAATCAAGAAACTAGGGTTTCAAGATTTTACACGAAGAATGCGGAATTTTGGCACAAGATCGTCATCTTTTTCTCGTTTTTCCTTAATACCATAATGATGTAATTTAATTACTTTTTGTATTTTTATTCCCTCATGATGTGTAATTAAGTATTTAGTTAGGATGAATGAGTGTAACCTAGTTTTGAAGTAAAAAAATTTAAGATACTTTAATGCGTTTGAATTCTACTCCCCAGTTTTTCACAAAATTACAAAGGACCAAGAAATAACATACAATAACCTAAAAATGCAATTGTTTTCATACATAAGTATGAACAATGAACAGTAACTCTTCCCACCAATGAACAGTAACTCTTCCCACATACACGACTCAAGTAAACATGGAGTAAATTATATAAGTGACACATATATATAAAGTGTCACTAATCCTCTGATAGTAGGACACCTTAATTTTGTGAGAAAGGACTTGCGAAACATCACTGCCAAAAAGGATATACATCTACTTATGAAAGTCAAACCAAGTAAAGCACATTAGAACATATTCATTAAAGCTCATTTTGTATGGATAATTTCTTTTCTCCCCTAGCTTTTAGCATAATTTAATTTAACAACTATCAATATTTTAAACTCATAATTATTTTTCACATCTTAAGTGCATGCTCTTCTTCATTAAGCGACTAAAATGTCCCATGTAGCGAGTTTTAGGCCGATTAACCCAAGTCGAGAAACCCCGCAAGCTTAATTGCTAGAGGCAAATAAGTTTCGAAGAATAACATAAGATATTGAGCCATTTCCTTTTACTTTTACTTTTATCGGGGGTAAACTTAAGCTCAGGTCTAATAAATAAGGTCAATTTATGTTCAAAGTCACCCTACTAACATGTGACAGCCATCTCAAATTTCACGAACGTTGTAAAGTCCCACTAACAATATCATAGTATGTGCAGTGTAGATGGTATATGGAAAGACATATACTAAGTACTCCATAAATAATTTAAGTCAGCAATAAAAACTATGTTAAACCCCATCGATTAAACACATGCTTGATCACAACCAACAAAATCAAGTACATTGTATATTATGATGTAAAAACAATGTCCCGCATTTTTATTTTGATTTTCAATTTTCAATTTTCAATTTTTTTTAATTTAAAACATGAATGCACCAAACATACACAAAAATATCAACCACAAAAAAAATATGAATGAGTTTTCTACCTAGAAAACAAATAAACAAATATGATACATGCATAAATCAATGTTACACAATCATAAATCACGAGCATGCACCAGAAATATCTAATCATTTCGGTATACAAATGCTCTTACCTTTAAGAGTACCGTGATCTATTTCAAAATATTTCAAATCACTTTTCTTCACCCAGACTTGCCTAGTGACAATAATATTTTTGATCATCTATGTCATTAACTTGGTCAATTTTCTTACCTGATTAATAAGGAAGTCAATCTGACCAACATAATCCTGATTCTTATTTCTATTTAAGTTCTGATTATAGCAACATTATGTTCGTTTTTATTATATCCTAGACCTCCCATATTATCAGCAAGTTTGCAAATTCCTAGAATGTTATCTAGTTTTATAGAACCACTAGAAAAGGTAAGAAGTTGAGACTTAGAATACTCTAGATTGCTTAGAAGATTTTTAACCTGGATTTCTAAGGTTTCATTTTCAATTGTCAGTTCTTTAGCTCTCATACAGGTATTCTCAACCCACTAGTGAGATTCCTAACCTGAGTATCTAAAGATTCATTCATGGATATCAACTTACTCAAGGTTGAGGTAGATTCCTGGATGGACGCTAAGTTTCTCATTTTCTGACTCAAGTTTCGTGACTCTCTTAATTAAGGCTTTATTTTTAGTTAGAATCTTAAAACTCTCATATATCTTATCATAAGCTTCATAGATATCTTCATCACTATCAGAATATTCCTTACTCTCAGACTCCTCACTACAACTAACACTCTCAGTCTTCTCACTCCCTTTATCAGATTCAGTATTAACTATAGATGTGAATGCCATTTATTTTTGTTCATCCTTACCACCAGAGGTATCACTTTGATCACTCGAATCTGACTCTTCATCAATCTTCATCACTGTTAATGCCTTACCCTTTCCTTTTCTCGAATTTTACTTAAGATTAGGACATTCATTCTTATAATGACCATAACCCTTGCACTCATGGCATATAACAGACTAGGTTTTCTTACTGGAAGTCCTAGAAGAATTTTTGTCACATTTCTTATGCGGAAATTTACTAGGATCAGTATTTTTCCTCTCTTGAGGGGTTCTCATATTCCTCGTGGCCTGTTGGAATTGTCTAACAAAATAGACAAGTTCAATGTCCCTAAGGGTTTCGACGTCAGTTGACTCACTTTCTTCTTCCTAACGGTATTCATGGCAATTGATTTAACCTTAGTTGGTTGAGATATAGTGAGTTCATAGGTTTGGAGTGATCATACTAGTTATTCTATCTTGACAGTGTCTAAGTCTTTACTCTCTTCAATAGCCGTGATATTAGGTTTAAACCTTTCTGGTAAGGATCTAAAGACTTTTCTAACTATCTTAGGCTCCGGGATTCTCTCACCTAGGTTGAAGCTTTACTATGTTATTTAAGCTCGCATAAAATCATCAAGTTTCATATTCTTTCATCCGAATTTCTTCAAACCTAGTGGTTAATATCTGCAATTTAGAGTTATTAACCGCCTAAGTTCCCTTATGTGTGGTATGTAAAATATCACAAATCTCTTTGGCTACCTCATACATAGACACTCACCTAAATTCTTTCAGGGATACTGTCATAAACAAGGCAAGTAAGGCTTTACTATTCCAGTTACACTTATCTAAGCTCGTCCTAGTCCAATTAGTAATGGAAGTGGGCATTACTTCATTATTAATCGTAGAACTAGGTGCAGCCCAACCATTTACTACACTAAGCCAGATACATTTATCCAGGAATTTTAAAAACGCTCTCATCATAACCTTCCCGTAGGCATAATTGCTTCCGTAAAAAAAATGGAGGCACAGATAGAGACTGACTCATCTAGATAAATTTATGGGTCTGGAATCGAAATAAGGCTCTGATACAAATTGAAATAACGAGGTTCGACACAAACTACACCTAAAGGAGGGTAAATAGGTGTAAATACGGAATTAAAAATTGTAATTAACTAGCAACAATTTACTAATTAATTATCTCTAGATGGTTAAGCATACAGTCCAATTACCCTACGTTTGAATATTGTAGATTATGAAAATAGTAAATAAAGCAGTAAATAACACGTGGAATGTTCACAGTGAAACCCCAACTGAGTAAAAACTTTGGACGCTTTGCCAGTCAAAATCCGCTATAAACAATCGAACTTACAATCCGCCAAACAAGATGATGACATGAGCTTTTTGACCTCTTGACTAAAGTTAATACAGCCCTCCTAGATTGCGTGCCTCGCAACAACTCTTAACTGAGATTCTAACAGTTATCCTGAATTGTGTGCCCCTGCACCAGCTCCTGATTGCAATTTGACAGCCCTCATAATTGTGCGCTCATGCACCAACTCCTTGACTACAATATCAAAGCCCTCCTGGATTTTCTAACCCATGGTTTCGTGAATTCATTTATCTCATGTGGATTCTTGAAGAACTCCGTGTTCCTCAGTAAGCATAGTATTTGAATTAACTGGAACTGATGTTTTCTTCGCCAAGTATAATCAAATCAATGAAGGTTGAAGTCTCTCAATGAATTGGAAGATGAAAAGATGAAGCTCTTAAGTTTTATCCATGTTTCAACCTTGAAAAAAAAAACGTTTTGTACCTTTCTGGTATTTATATGATAGGGCTAGGGTTGAATGGATCGGATAAAAAGTCTTGAAATCACGATTAAAAAAAATTCCGGCTAACTCTGTCTCTTGAGCAAAACTTCAGCGACAGTCGAGCGACAGTGTGTCGCTCGAGTGAAGACCTGGCAACAGGCGGGCGACGTAGTTTCTGTTTCGGAGCTCGAGCCAAATCTTGGAGACAATCTAGCGAAATCTCGGATTCGGTTGTACTTTTCATATGTATTCAAATCGGAATTCATTTTCTTCATATGAAACAATTACAAGGGGGTTCCATGATGATAGGAAATAATGAATCTTGTAAAATAGTTAATATTGGTAATGTCAAAATCAAGATGTTTGATGGGACGGTTAAAACGCTTGATCAAATTTGACATGTTTCAGGTATAAATAGAAATTTAATCTCGTTGAGTACTCTCGTTTCTAAATGGTATAGGTATACCAATAGAGGTAAAGTTCTGAAAGTTGGCAAAAATGTCCAGGTTGTGTTAATAAATGTAAGGTTAACCTGCATTATTAATTAATGATAAAATTAATTAACTTCCTTTATTATGAACTAATTTGCTGCAAACTTGAAAAATCTAGGACCCACTTATTACAACTTGTGTAGAAAACTAACTCTGCAATTTTCATGTATAAACATATTATTATATTTTGTTTTAAAGCTCTCTTCAATTGTCTTCTTTGAGCATTTATGTCATAGTGAGGTAGAAGAAGATAAAGAGGTATTCGTCCTGCCACAGTTGTCAACTCTTTTTTTCCAACCATTTTGATCAGATTTCAATGCCCCTATTCATTAGGATGCTGAATTTTGGGGAAACTACAATTTTGTGAACATTCTATGGACACATATCAACCTTTCTTGAAACTCGACGATGGGTTAGGAATTTTTGGTAAAATTTTAATTAGATTACAAATTTGTGCTATGATTTGGGTGAACACTCTTGATACACTTGTCAACCCATCTTGAGATTCTGCAATAGGTCAAGCGATTTAGAGTAAATTTTAAATAATTTCATATTAATTTTATGATTCCAACCTATCCTCTATATGAATTATTTAACATAAAAATTTACATAGTGCGCACTCACGGATAGCAGATGCGAATGAAATGGAGTAATACAAATTGCACAACCCTCCTACAGGGAATTCATTGCGTTAATAGCATGAGGCTAGCGCATTTTGTTGCTTACGAATTGATAAAAGGAGACCACAAGTTTTTTATTTAAATAAACACCGTCTTTCACTAAATATATAAAATTTAATTAATTTAAATTGTTCGCGTTAATCAAATTAACATACAGTTGAGTAATTACGAATTTTCCTTCCCAGAAAAATGTAATTTAAACTAAATTAATCAAGAAAAATGATGTTTGATTTAATGCATTTTATTCGTAATTACACTAGCAATGTCAAAATTAAATTTATGTGTCTTAAATTTATGTGTCATGATAATATTTCAAACAAAAATTTAAAACATTAAAGAGCAATAAATTGACAATTATTTGTATCCTAAAAATCAACTAAAGAATCAAATTAAAAATTAATTGGACCGAAATCCAATAATTTAACTTATATAAGTCTTCATCCCATATCATCAATGATCCAAACACCAACAATCCATGTAACCAAACAGAAGTAACGATAGTAAGCATAGAAACAAAACAACTAATATCCTTCAAGAAGTAACGATAGTAAGCATAGAAACCATATAACATGTTACTGCATATTACTAGAGAACATCGTGACAATGAACAAAATTTTTATCTTTTTTTTTTTTTTTTGATATCATCCCTTATTTTTCAAGTCAATTTATCAAATGTTCTCGTTATCTACAATAACTACTTTTTAAGACTTGCCCTTAAACATCCGTTAGTATTTCAATTATTTTTAAGTAATCGATTAGAAGTTGCTTTTGAATGAGTTTATGGTTATCGTTAACATTGTTGATGGTGTCATAAGTGTTTGTGCTAATCTTCTAAGCAAAACCCAATGTCCACCCTTGTCATTTCCAATTTTATGTCATGAGAGAGAGAGAGAGAGAGAGAGAGAGAGAGAGAGAGAGATAGAGAGAAGAGAGAGAGAGAGAGGAGAGAGAGAGAGAGAGAGAGAGGAGAGAAAGAGGGGGGGGGGGGGGGGGGGTACCAAATAAAAAATTAAGTGAAGAACATGTGATTTAGGGTGGTTCAATTTCAAAGTTAGAATCATGTCTACTTATTATTGTAACTTTTCAACATTTGTTGTTGAGCTCGTGTGACCCTTTTTCTCTACAAAGAGAAAAAGTTTCATCTAATATTTTATATGTAGGGATGAGGCATATTTACCTAGGAATGAAATATCAGAGAAATCCAGCACACGTGCGAACTCTGCTATAAAATTAAATTGATTCATGATTTATGAACTTACACAAGTCCAACCGACTCACAGTTATAATATTTAAACCATATTATCTCATAATTTCCCTAGCCTAATACATGAGAATAGTACCTAATATGCATATTAATAATAAAAAAAAATTCAATTATATATTCATACTTGATTCTTACGACGACACAAATTTAGATTTTTCACGAAAGAGAAAATACGACAGATTAAGGGAAAATAAAAACAATACGAAAAGACTAATTCCGCGTAGCAAGATCTTTGTTAAAAACAAGTTAATGGGTCATTAGATGAGGTATTAGACAAGCCAAATTGAACCGGCATTTGATTATCTTGAAGGAAACAGTTGTTGTTAATGTTAACCTTTGAGGTAGCAACACTAATGTTGTAATTAGGGTTACCTAATACAATAATCAAATCAGCCGGTCGGGAGTTGCCGTTTCATTAACGATAGTAACCAAACAGAAGTAACGATAGTAAGCATAGAAACCAAACATTAAAAAAATATTAAAAATTGATCAGACCAGATCTACTCACCGACCCACGTCGTGCAGACTGATGGCGTGCGTTTGCACGTGTTTGCCGTAAAAGTCGTCCGACCAATTTTATTTTATTTTATTTCATTTTTGTTGAGTTCGTTAATTTCAATTTTTAATTCTTCAATTAATATCTTAGAAACCTCAAAATGCAAGATTGAAAAATTATAAAATTCATAAGTACCAATTTTGGGGCTCACTGCCTTGTATATAATTGAAACAAAAAATTAAATTAAGATGATTAATCCGTAATCTATTTATGTTGTTACACACTTAAAATAACGAATAACAATCAACAACCATGACAACAGATAACAAACACGTGAATGATCTAGACCGTACTGATACAAATTCTTAGAAACTAGAACAAGAATTAGCCTAAAAATAAAAATCTATTTTCTAATGAAAGAAAATGTGCCTGGGCTTTTCCCTGTACAAAATCGACGCCCTCTAAGTCCATATGTAATTTAGAGATAAAAGTGGAACAATCCAAGTTAAGTGTAATTAGGCATTAACTGATTTAATTACATGTGTAGTCCCTGAACTTCAATTAGTTATAATTACAATTAAGTTCAAAACTTTTACAGTAATTTCAATTGAGTCAAAGATTTTATAGAGCTACCACGAAACATGTTTGCGACATATGCGCCCTAATAATTATAAGAACTTGCATAATTGTCCTTAGATGCTTTTAAAATATACTATTTGCTATTAAAAAATAAACTACATTGGACCTAACGACTTTTGATGTCATTTCTGTTAAGTTATTTACATTGTTGCCATATGGATTGTCGTTTCAATACATTAGTTAGTACTTGTTTGGAATATTTTAAAAAGTTGCTCAAAATTTGAGCTCAAAATAAAAAATTAAAATTAATCACGCATTTTATGATTTCCACAATTTTTTCAACTTTTAAAAACGACATAATTCATAAACTTTTATCAAACTTGAATTTTGGCAAAATTCATATCAAACAAGCCCTTAGTGTTCTTTTCTTTACCTGTTTCGTACAAATCAGCCCCTGAAAAGGGTGTTGAGGGTAATAATGAAAAGTTCCATTAAATTCTTGATGAGTCTATAGGAGTAATAATGCTGTATTTGTTGCATATTATTTAACAAGGAAGAGTGCTACGAGAGTTAGGATAGACAATTTATAATCGGTTCATCTGAAATTAATAAAATAAGTAGTCGAAGATTTTTTAATTTAGCTCTGTTTGGTGGATTAAAATCGAATTTTTAGTAGATTTTGATAAAAATTGATGAAAAATATAGGTGATAAGTTATGGATTCCATTAAATTTAGAATTTAATTTCTACCTTACCAATTATTTTTCTTGTTATTGGTCATGTGTATCGATCGAATTTTGAGATTGGACACAGTATCAAAGATCTTTTAGATGCAGAGAGACTTAATTAACATGAATTTATATTTGTGTATAAGAACAAAAATTATATTCCAGCTTTTATTCAGAAACATCGGACGGATATCTATTGACTGGTAATGTTTTCTATTTCCTCTTTCCCTACTTGGAGTGCCATATTTCATATTTTATTAAACAGAGCAAGTTCAAGAAAGTCGCCTAAGCTACTAAACCACGTTCATTCTATTAAAAAAATACACTATATTCCTTGTGAAAAATATGTTCCAAGAATATTGTATGTTTGTTCGTGAGAAAGAATTGAACTTTCATCAGTCTTATCCAAGATTCTAAAATACGTAATACGAGTCAATTTGTTTTGATCGAGTATCAAGTATAACGTACCTATACGAAGCATATGGGTAATTATGTGTTTTTCAATTTTTAATACTATTTTAAATATTGTAAACTAATAAATAAACAAAATAATGCATACTTTGTACTTCATACACGTTCTGCTCAAAATTTGATAATTAATTTTTATGATTAGATTAAACGTGAATACTGACTTAAAAAATCATAAATCTTTTCTAACTCTTTATCGGATTTCAATCCGTTCTTCTCTTCTTCATCTAAATCATCTTTCGTGTCATCTAATATAAAATAATTTTCATCGAATTCCCTGATTTCAACTCCAGAATTTCAATTACCTCTTGTAAATGGTAAGATATCACTGTCAACATCCTCCTCACCATCACAACTATCAACCATCCAAGATTGTACATTACTAGCATCACTTGCCAATAAGACTAGAGAAAGACTGAAGAAGAATGAGGGTCAAGCCCAACATACATAGTTTGCAATTCAATGAAAAATGTATTTTGATCTTTCTAAATGTTAAAAACATACAAATTGTTATATATGATTCACGAGTTTAGGTGATTTGGGCACATTTGATGTTTGTTAGGCTCAATTTATTTTTTTAAGTTATACAAATTGGTTGAACTTTGTTAGGCTAATTTTAACATAATTTTTAGAGCAAATGTGTGCACATTTTGACGTTCAAGTGTGTATATGCAGTCAACGAAATGGATTGACTGCATTCTCACGCGCATACCCTATATACATGACGTTTTGAAAATGTACCTAGCATAAGATTTTTCAAATGAAGTTACGGCCAGGTCGGGTTTATTACTGAAATACATAATTCTGAGTGCACGCTTGCTGCATTTGGGATGGAATTACCTTCCTCCAATACTTCTTTCGACCTTGAGAAATTGAATCACCAGACTGTATAGATGATCATACAATAACTCTACATAATCAAAGATTTCTTGCATAAAATCTTTCAAAGTAGAGAGTGCAAAACAAATTTCGAGTTCATTATTCTTGTCGTTTGAAGTACTTCTACTGCAAAAAGAGGACCGTTGTATCTTTAAAAAAATTGTCAATACATCGGGGCGGGACAAATTTGTCTTAAAGAGATAGAGTCAAACTCTAGCCTCGATCTACTATTTTCATTTTGCTTTCTTCATTTTCTGTAATTTGTGTTATATTTCAAGTAAGTGTTTCTTTCAGAATATATTTTCATTTTCACTATATACCAATAACTAGAGTTTGCTTAGATAAATGGATATGGTATGGGCACAGGACCTGTCCACTTTGTCGGAATAACCTAAAATTACCTCAACTGGCGAATGACCTCCACCACGTAGAGGCAAACGTGATACTAGTTAACTTATATGCCCCAAGATCAAGGGATGATTGTTGTACGGAGAGGCTGCATTGATTCTAGTACACAAATTGTTTGTAATGCTATATGTTACGCCTCACCTCTAAAGCTCAAGGTAAAGATGCCACGTGGGTAGAAAGTCTACAAGAAAGTGAAAGTCAAAGTAAGGTTCACAAGGTCAGATAATGAAAAGGTCAAACAAAACAAAAGTCCTTACACAAAAATTCGAAGTCCACGTTGAATCACTACCTCAAGGATGAAGCACTGCGACTTATGCTAAGGCTCTATGAAGTTCTCCGAGGCTCTTAGACCACCCGAAGTCCTTAGAGCCGAAGTTGTCCCATGCAACAGATTCGGAGATCTCTTAGAAGTGATTGATGTAACGTCTGTAATGGAACCATGACAAATTAAAATCCATCTATGCATGGGCTCTTTTACAATCAGGGACCATAAATATATATACATGAACTCTTGAGAAATCCATAGAAAAAAAACACCTAGTAGAATATTCATTGGTTATCTTTACAATCTTGTGGAACGTTAGTTTAGATATACAACATAGCAATTCCAATATTCGTTTTTATCTGTCTTTCCACATATTTCCATTGAGTGTAACGTAGCTTATTGTGATTTCTTCCCGATGATCGTTGTTAGTCCAATCACCGTCGTTTCAAACCATCGGAGCTCGAATATTTTTATCTCTTGCCGCAAAGTGCCTCCCACATTCATCTCCGACCATTTACCGTCACCATTCCGGTAAAAAAAATGCACATGAATCGCACTTGACTTGGCAAAGAGTGGACTCGATATTTGTTAAGTTCATTTCTTGGAGTCAACACTATATATTTTGATGGAATGGAAAAAATGAAAATAAAAAAATTTGTCATTAATCCAAGGCTGACTATGTTGAAAAAATAATAATAAAATATCTCCTCTCATTAGTATTTTTGATCTTCTAGTTTATACTTAATTACAAATTAATTCTACGGGCTTATTAACTTTTAAAGTTCTTAGTTGCTTGTATTAGGTAGCTTTTCTATAATGAATAAACTTCAATATCAAGTTTGAAGAGTTCCAACTTTTCTTCAATTCATTCTCGTTATTCGTTACTTCGAATCAACGAATTTGTTGATCAAATCAACTCTTGACATTCGTGCACCAATAAATGAGTTCAATAATGCTAAATGTACCTTCATTCCCTTATATTGAGAATAACATCCCCCTCGTTGTCAAAAAATTGCGAGCAGAAAAGTGTATTTTTTTAACTATTCAATGGTATGTTGTCATGTGACACAGTGTAAATAATAATATAAGTCAATTCGATATTCTGCATGAATCAATGGATTTTGATGTCCTCTTAGCTTGTTCATGCTTACACTGAATCAGTTGGCCTTTAAAATTTATCTTGGTGGCTTGAATAGGAAATTTTTTAGTAACTATAATTTTAGAGTGATGCTATGGGTACATAATGATCTACATAACGTTTGACATAATGGCCACATGTTTGGCCCCTATTGGAGGGTTGCCGGGTGAGCCCGGCAACCCTCCAATAGGGGCCAAACATGTGGCCATTATGTCAAACATTATGTAGATCATTATGTACATCTAGAATTATTCATAATTTTAAGTCATGAGAATATTGTTAGGATGACTCGTAAGGGGAAGGGTGATTTTCACAGCTTTAACTCGAGATGAGGCTCTAAATGTAAAAGCATAAAATTTAGGCACTTGATTGCAAATTCATTGGATTTTAATTATTTTGATTTAGGAATCTTTTAATAATAAAATTTTGGGATATTGAAAAACTAAGGCCATGTTCTCTTTGCCATTTTCAACCCGTTTTCTATTTTCAATTTTTAAAAACAGTGAAAACGCGTTCTCTTTTCCATTTCTGAAAACACGTTTTCGAAAATGGTAAAAATTTTATCAAACAAAATGGAAAACTTTTCCACGTTTTCAGATTTTCCAACCAAAACACGGCCAAAAAATCGAAAACGCGCTACTGTTCAAAAACAAGGTAAGACGGCTGGAAGCCCTATTTCTCTTTCCCATCTCTTCCCTCTTTCCCCTTTCTTCCTCTCGCTGTTTCAGAATCGACCAGCTCCCACTGTCAACTCTCCGGGTTCGCGTGCTAAATCAGGTTCCCCATCTAGTTCTTTGCTGGCTATATTTTTGCGGTATGTTATAGATGTTCGATTCTATTTTCCTTGGGTCGATTTCGCACCGCACACTCTGCGTGTTCTCGTTTCGGTTCATGGATATGGGGGCGATTTTGATATTCTTGGATGGTATATCTTTGTGTGTTGGGTGTATTCCTTCTAATCTGTGTTAAAAATCATTTCCGAGTCCAATTTTGCTTTTTGATTCTTGTTTCTTTTCACTCGGCAGAGTCGATCAATGAATTAAGGGTGATCTTGAGTCTCTGGTTTGTGTTAGAATAATGTTGGGTGCATGTGGTTCATCGGATGCTTATTTTTAGTGACTTATGTTTGCTTAATTTATTTCCAATATTAGTATAAAGTTTAATCTTTTCATGGTTTACCAATCTGTGATTTCATCAGAATTTTGTCATATGGTTGATGATGATTTAGCATATAAATTCAGACTACCAGACTGTTGCATTCTGAGATTCAAACTGGAAGTACTTTAAAGGAGAACCATTCTCTAAGACGAGAACTGATTGTGATGTTTAGAAATCAGTTCCTGCTATTTGCAGTTGGATCTTTGGTTTTGTTTCGCTGTTTTACTTCCAAACAATAATGTCAAAGCATCGCATAGCCAGCATTGCTATATTATATCTTACGTTAGAACTCTCTATAATATCTGGTAGAATAGATTGTATAATGTACCTTTCAACATTTAGATGGCATAAAGTCTGCTATAAATTTCATTTCCACCTCCTTCGATTGATTGATGTTTTTCTATATTCGTTTGTTTGATATGAAATGCATTATAAATGTGTTTATTTGTAAACGGTTCTTTTTTTTCAATTAAAAGATAGCTCTTGGCTTGGCAATAGCGCTGTTTTTATAACTTCAGAATCTAACGTCTTGTTTTGCTATTTTTTAGACCTTTTAAACTCAAAACATTCAAACTAAACAAAATCACAATCTTGTGGAAATGTAATCAGGAGTTCATAATGTAAAAGGACACTTGGGAATCAAGTGAATTTCTGGAAGATAATAAGCAAGTGATGAGTGTTCTGTATATAGGGCGATCACGTATGTCTCTATTGTATTACATTTACAACAAGGGCTTGAAATTACACCCTCCATTAAAATGAATGGAGGGAGAAGAAGGTCATTTTGCAGTTCACAGGCTGAATTGGCTGATTTCTTCACTTGCAGTGGTGTCAAAGTTGTGTCTGTTGATATGCCACCATTTATGCAGATTCGTGCTGTGGACTTTGCAAGAAAAACTCATGATAGCTTGGGAAAATTCACTTCCAAGACCCTTGCTTTGTCACTCAAAAAGGTAATTCAATCATATCTATAATCAGTATAGGTTTTTTTGTTTTGATCTATCTATATAAATTTATGGTTTTTTAAATTCTTGATGAAAGAGTTAAATGGGGGGTTTTTTTTTTCTAATTATGCTTTTGCAGGAGTTTGATGGGGTATATGGACCAGCTTGGCACTGTATAGTAGGGACCAGTTTTGGGTCTTTTGTAACACATTCAGTGAGTGGGTTCATGTACTTCTCTATGGACAACAAGCTACATGTCCTCTTGTTCAAGTACACAAAGCCGATGACATTCATTTCCTTTTGATATATACAAAATTTATATATGATCTCCTCAATTGTTTGCACATTATAGGCATGTTTGGTTACTTGGTGGAGTCTGAGTAGTGGACGTGACTCAATAGTAGAATGAACAAGTTTTTAACTTTTTTCTTCCTTAGCACGCGGTCTACTGACTTGTGTTTTCCAAGACATGTTGCCAAGAAAAGAAAGGGTACTGTTCTGCCCACCTCAGTTAACATTGTCATTAGGTCATTTTTAAGTGGCCAGATGTAGCCCAAGAAATATTTTATGTAGTCGGGATTTTATGCCTATGATAAAAAGCATTTGGATTTCCTTTTTGCTGTGTTGAGTAAATTTTTAAAAGTCCAAGTAATAATGCACAATGGCTAATGATTGTTTCAAGAATCCAATCTTAATGGGAAAAGTATAAAGAAAATGTATTCTCTGGTTTTGTTGGCAATTCAGCCATTCTTTGCGTTGGGTGGCTCGTATTTTTGTATATTGGGGGCTAGTTGATGGAGAAGAGGGAATGGGCCTGTAGTTCAAGTTGGTGCAGCTAATGGACTCTCAAATTTTCCCTCGCTCCATGGAAATTCGCCAAATTTCCGTTAGTATTTGTTTATTAGTAGTGTGTTGAATCACTTCATGTGAAAGTTCAAAAGTTATATGCTATGTAATAATATATTAACATTAAACCAATACAATTTTATACTTTATTGAATAATCAGATTTTTTGAATAAAGTATTATTAAAAAATATTTTCAAAATTTCAAAGTAAACGTATTTTCCATTTTTATGTTTTCAGAAACAGTTTTCCAAAATGACAAAAAGAACGCATTTTCAGAAATTTCAAAACAAACACTCAAAACACAAAACACAAAACGTTTTCAAAACACAAAACACAAAACTGAAACACAAAGAGAACAGCACCTAAAGTGCTAACAAATTTCAAGGCCAATCATATATTTAGGCCAAAATGTGTATTTATTAGAGGATCGTGAATTACCCTTCCAATATTGAACTCATTTTGAAAGTCATATTACATGAAAATTTACGGGCTCAAGAAGAAAATAATTGGATTAACCAAATTCGAGTTATAACCCATTAAAGTAAACTACTTGATAGGTAATATGAATTTCAAATTAGACCATATTATTGTAATAATATTGGGCTCGTTTGGTATTTCATAATTATTCATGTATATTAAACTCGAGAAAAAATTATTTTAAATAAGTCTAACTAAATTAGAATCGACCTAAGAAAACTATAGTTTAATAATTTTTCAAGAAATTAATTTATTTGTTTTAGTAATTACTAATTAGTAATTTAATTCGGCTTGTATAGCTTTATTTTCTTTGTGAGGCCCCGTATTTTTTTGTGGCCATAGGCCATTGTCTAGTTGGCTTTGGCTAAAGACCAGCCCCGAAAGTATAGTTTACAACACCAACTGATAAAAGTAGTATAAAATTAGGTGAAGTTATATATATATATATGGCAACGGGGCGGGTTCGGGGCTGGGCACCCTCGCCCACCTTAGATGGGGCGGGTTCTAGGCGCGGGCTTGCCCTGTTTCCTGACCCATTTATATTTTTTTTCAAAAATTTCTAGTTAACTATTTTTTTTATTTCGTAGTTAATTATTTTTTTATTTTTCATGGGACGAGTTCGGGGCGGGGCACCCCGTTCCCGCCCCGCCCCACCAACCCATCGGGGCAGATTTTTTTCACCCCATTTGGGGCGGATTTTTTTACAATCACTAAATAAAACTAAATTTGCTCCATACAGGGATGGGGAGTAAAATTAAAAGCTACATTGAGTGAACCTCTATCACTAAAAGTAGAGTAAATGAGACAGTTTTTTCTTTCTTTTTCTTTTTCTTTTTGGTTTTTCTGATACATTGGAAAAATAAAAAGTTTCAATATTTTTTTTAATTTGTGAAAATTAAACGAGTTGCCCCTCCCTTTGTCCGGAATGTCACTGCTAGTCATACTCCATATCGTCATAAGTTGAGTAATGTGTTTATTCGACTCCTGTTCCGGACTTGTTTTTTAAAGGAGATGGTGTAGATTTACTATTGATTCCAACTTTGGAAAATTCAAGCAATCCAAAGGCCTTCTCGGCATATTCCCTTGTGCTCGATTGGTGGTTGAAAATAGTGGCTCCCATTTATTATCCATCAATAAATTGATATGTTATTTATGTAATAATGAATTGTACGATGTAACTGCAGGAATCGTAACTAGGACCCCATTTAGAGGATTGTTGATGAGAGTATCGGAGGAAATAGACAGATGAGATCGAGAGTTGAAGATGTTAGTTTTATATTTTGTATTGACGATTCTGTGAACAAAATGACCAACTTGAACAATTATAAAAGTTTAGGAACTGAATTGTAAAGTTTCATAGTTGGTAGAATAGTGTAGGGTTTGGGGTGCAATGTTTGGAACAAGAGGAATCACACCGATTTTTCACTAACTGCTCGTCGGAGTGCTGTTCGAGCGGAAGAATCAGAGACTGTCTCGCTCGACCTTCGCCCTACTGTTGCTCGAGCGAAGTAGCCTTCTCGATCGAGCAACGTTTTTATGGCCAGACCTAATTTTTCTTTTTCGACAATTTTACTTGGCCCATACAATATGTTTCATCCAACACATAAATACTGGAGCCACGTCTTATGCTGCAGAGAGGTTGAACACATTACATTCTTGAGAGAATTCATGCTTCATCATATCCAAAGTTCAAACCCTTCATTATTTACGAGCCATTAGTTGTGAAAACATCAAAGAGTCAAATCAAACATTGAATTGCTTTCTTCACTTGGATCTGCTGCAAGATTCTTTCATCAAATGTGTTGCCTTAGGATCAAGGAAGAACTGAAGAACAAGGAGTTCCTTGGGAAGGTCTACAGTAGATAAACTGCGTAAAGAGTTATGATTGGAGTTCGTGTGCTCATTCTAGGATGACTGCTTTACAAAGAAGAGTCGGGATTGATGTTCGTGTGTACATTCCAGAAGGGCTGCTTCACACTTCAGACAGGAGATCAGAAAGCTTGTGTTGTGAACTTTGTTGGTGGTCTATAAGTTAATTGACAGTTTATAGTGGATCTTTGACCGAAGTTTTTCCCACGTTAGGTTTCTCCGTGAACAATTCTGGTGTTGTTTACTACTTTTTATTGCCTTGATTTAACTGCGATATTCAAAGATAGACTAAATTGAATTGTATGAATAATCACTTAGACATAATTAACTTGTGACTTGCTTGTTAATTAATTTGATAATTTCGTATTTACACCTAATCACCCCATCTCTAGGTGTAGTTGGGTCGAATCTTGCGTTTCTCAGAAGAGAAAAAAAAATGAAATACGAGAGAAGTAGAAAGAGGGAGTGGTAATTCATTGTGCTGTGCGTGCACGGGGGAAAAAACAAGGTGTAGCATTCATACCATTTGGGCATGCTTTTTGTGGAGTTTGTTCATGTTGGCATACTTGTTCTTGCTATATCTTGCTGTGGAGCTACCATCCACATTAAACGGAATGTTTTCTCTCTCTTTAGAATGGTTTTCTAAATGTAACGATTAGACGAGGTGATTCACTGTTGAGTTTAGCCTTTTCTTTTAGTTCATGAAAATTTCTTTTGTTACCTCCAACTTCATTTTAAGATTCTATAATTGCCCTTAAAGAATGGGGGATTTCAAGTATGTTTGGGATGAAGCAAAATACCCCCACATCTACTCCTCTTTCTCAATGTGTTATCGTATTTGCATAAAGAGTTGATACGGAACAACATTGCCTATGTATCATAATAAACAAATTTATAGTAATTTGATGTCTTTATCATCAATGGACATATTAAGATATAAGGTCATATCAGTCAAGATAATATTCACGCATTACTTATTTTTTTACTATTAATTACGAGGATATGACTTGTAACTTAACATTATTTGTGAATAAGATAAATGCACGGTCATCTGAAATCAATAAATCAAAATTTAAACGGACCAAACTGGCAAATCCTTTTTTTTTTTTTTCCGTTATTGGAGTGCTATCTTTTTTTTTTTTTTTTTTAAGTTCAATTAATAGCACAGGCTCCAAGAAAGTCACTTTGCCTATTAAATAATGGCCGTCCACACCACAAGATATTCATGCTATATTAGAAAAAGTATATGCTTATTTAAATCGTGAAAAATATGGGCCACTGAAAATTTTCATTGTGTAAAAGATATGAAAATTCATCCTCTCTCTCTCTCTCTCGTGAAAAATATGGGCCACTGAAAATTTTAATTGTGTAAAAGATATGAAAATTCATCCTCTCTCTCTCTCTCTAAAATGTCTATATATTCCAATCCAAATCCCATACATAATGCTACAACAATATAGCGTTAGTTTCCAAGAAACTATATTCTATACATATAAGATGATTCAATTGAGGCTCCAGCCAAGATCAGTTGCAATAATGAAGTGCATTATTCTAATTGCACGCTTGCTGCAGTGGGCGTGGGATTACCTTCTACTCCAATCCTTCTTTCAGCATAATGATATTGAGTTACCCGACTATGTTGATGACCTTACTGTAACACGTTACGAAACTAATAATAATGCAGAGTGTGGGGATTCATCAACAGAGTGTGCTGTTTGCTTATGCAGAATTGATGAAGGGGATGAGGTTAAACAGCTGAAATGCAACCATCTGTATCACAGAGTTTGCTTGGATAGGTGGATAGGTTATGGGCACAGAACATGTCCACTCTGCCGGAATAACCTAAAGCCACCACCACTAATGGCTGACCTCCACCATGCCGAAGCAGAGGTGATACTTGTTAACTTCTGCGCCACCAGATCAAGGGACCACCGCTGTACCTGGTGGCTGCGCTAGGTCTAGTATGAAATACTACAGTTAATGTTGTTTGCAATGTTAATTAGGATATCTTTTATTAATAAATTAGAGATGGGAATGAATACAAAATAAATAATGTTATTCATCACCATATCCGTCTAGATAGCAATGAAGTCGACACTCCTCCACAACAATGCTACATTTCATTAAATAATGTGTTTCATATCCTTGCATTTAAAAGAATACTGTATTTGTTTCACATAGATTTAGTCAGAAAGATGTACGTCCTCATATAAGCATCCACGAAAGATTAGGCTCTAGCACTAGCATTAGCATTATTGTGTTCAACTTCAAAGATTGGGTAGAAGTTAGAAGAGAAACCTCTTGTTTCAAACGATAATCAAAATCCTCAAAACCCTACCACCACAATCTATATATTATGCCTATGTTTGGTACACTGAATAAAATTTATCTCAATATGGCACTTGGTGTTGATAATGTCCCATAACCATTAAGTTAACTCATCCAATGATGTGAATTTAGTCCGAGTTATTTGTCTTTGAAGTGATTAATAATATTAAAAATTAATATTGTACTTATAAGTAAAAAATACTACTTGTACCTAAAATTTGCTTGTAAGTCAAAAAAGTTTTTATAAGACAAAGATTCATTTTTATGTAAAGATTGCATATAAGGAAAAAAATACTTATTCTTAAAAATTCACTTTTAAGTAAAAAAATAAATAAATAATTACTTATAACAAATAGTATACTTATATGTAGTAAAATTGTAATTTCCCCCTTCCCCAAATGAGAGTCAAACTCAAGTCGGTAACCTAGCAAGGCTTCATTCTTACCACTTGAGTAAGATCTTGATTTCATAAGAAAATACTACTTATAACTAAAATGAATAACCTATGAGCAAAAAATTCACTTTATGTAAATATTGTTTATAGATAAAAATTACTACTTAAAACTGAAAAAAAAAATAAAAAAAATACTTGTAAGTACTTAAATAGATTGTAAGATAAAAATTCACCTATAAGTATGTCAACTAAAGGGGAAAAAAATTACTTATATGTGAAGAACTAATTGAGTATATAATTCACTTGTAACTAAAAAAGTTGTGTATAAGTAGAAAAAATAACATATGAGTAAATATTACTTACAAGGACAAATTATTTATAATTAAAAAACTTATTCACAAGTAAATATTTACTTATAACTAAATAATTCACTTACATGTAAGAAAGGTACTATACTTAAAAAATTTGCTTACAAAGAAATTTACTTATTTTTTTCTCTCACTTCCATTTCTGCCTTATTTAACTTCCTCTATTTAAGAACTAATTTCCTTCAAACTTGAAAATCCAGGACCCACTTGTTACAACTTGCGTAGAAGACTGGCTCTGCAATTTTCTTGTATGAATATATTCTAATATTTTTGTTTTAAATTGTCTTCTTTGAGCAGTTAAATATTTCATAGTAAGAGGAGTTGAGATTTTACAAATCATTTTAAATTAACATAATATCAATTTTAATTTCTCACTTTAACACTGTTAAATACTTTATCTCTCACAAAATAACGTATCCATAATTAATTGAGTGAGCAGCCAATTGGACAGCACATCTCAACTCGAGTAGAAGAAGATGAAGTAGGTGTATTTTCGTGTCACAGTTGTTAACTCTTTTTTCAAACCATTTTGATTAGATTTCAATGCCCCTATTTAAGTAGGATGTTGAATTTCTTCGAAACTATACATTTTTTTGTGAACATTCTATGTACACATATCGATCTATCTTGAGACATAGGTCTAGGGAGTTTGAGGTGAAATGTTAATTTGAGTTCAAATTTGTTCTGATTTGGGTGAACATTCTTGTTACACATACCATCTTGATTTGAGTGCTTGAACATAACCACTAATTACCATGTGGCCTCATATTGTTGACATCTAGATTTGTCCTTCTTTACATTTGAAAAATTAATTGCAAGAAAAAATTGGTTTTGTTCATCCATCAGTTAACGAATTCACGGACTGAAAAGATACATATGCCAAACTCTGCATTTAAATCATTGGAAACTAGTAACAAAGTAATCAAATGTTGATTGGACTTCATTATATTGATAATTGGGATGGTCACTTAGAAAATTAGAATGGAGAATGAACCACATTTCTATTGAATATTTGATGCTATATTTGAAATGTTTACGTGAGTCTATACAAAATGAATTACAAATAAAGATAAATGCATTTACAGATAGGGATAACTACCGTATTGGTTAACTTGCTATATAGATGAAGATAATTTTTGGTTGTAGATAAAGATTACATAATGTTTATTTTAATTATTATCTCTAATGTGCCTAACAAGATGGTGGAACCATAAGAGACGCCCGTCTCGGAACAAAGATAATGAAAGTGAGCTCGAGAAAGTTGTTTTGTGAGCGCATTGGCAAGTTGATTAATCGAGGAGACATAATAGATATGAAGTGCATCATTTTGAACATAGTCACGAACAAAGTATATGTCTATTTCTATGTGCTTCAATTTTGAGTGGAATATGAGATTGATACACGTATAAGTAGTCTAAACATTGTAATAGTAAATGACATGAATTGTTGGTAGCTGTATGCCGAGTTCACGAAGCAACAAATAGAGGCAAAGAATTATGTTGATCCAAAATTTTGCACACTTGAACACTATGTTATGAGGCTAAGGTCATCATTCAAGAAAAGATCCAATGATCATGTGCACTTCGACGATCAAATCAAAGACGAGACGAGAGACAATGAGTGCAAGAGAGAATAAAGGAGGAGGGGTTATGGTTAGAATAATCTTTTCTTATGTGCAAGAGAGAACAAAGTTTTCTCTTCACTTGAGAGAAATGTAATGAAATTATACAAATTTATAGAATGAAAAAGCAACATTGAAGGAATCTTGGAAAGTTGATTGAGCAGTCTTCATCTTCAGCCGAAAGTTTGATATGACCAAAAGTTGTCTGCCAAAGATAACAAAAAATCTTCCTTTATTCCCGGCTTTTTGAAAAAGCATTTTCTTTTGTAATCTTCGTTTGATATGTCGGCAAAGCTGGAAGAAAAAAGTTTATTTGCTGGCAGGCACATATTGAAGAGCATTTCTTTTGATTTATGGTCCCTGTATTCTTTTAGTTCATCAAGAAAACTGGGTCCATGTAGTCATTTTGAATTCTTTTGAGTATTCTTTTGAGTATTTTTTTCGAAATTTATTCCGAGGCAATCATCTTCATTTTGATCAAAATCGAAGTCTACTTCTGAGCTAGCTTCTGAAGAACTTTGAACTGAGGATCTTGAGGTAGTTTCAGCAAGAGCAGCAATTTGTTCTGCTAATACAACCATGTCATTAGGATCTGTGCATTTTGCAAGAAGGGCAATCAATCTATTCTTTTCAGTAAGGAAGTTAGCTTGATCTTCTTGTTTTTTCTTTAAGACATTTGAGGATCCTTGTTTATTCTTCTGTTGTATCCAAGAGTTGACAGCTTTTGGACAACAATTAGTCTCGTGGAATTTTGCCCACCATTTTACTTTGAATCGTCGTACCAATTTTTCTGGAATGTCATCAGTACTTCTAACAATAAAAAAGTCCCAACAAACAATCCATGAGACCTTAAAATTGTAAGCAAATTGGAACAAAATATTTTTTTGAGGCTGAAAAAAGGTTTTAGCCTCGTCACAAAAATGTTTGAATCCTTGAAGAGGTAGACTGGGTAAAATATCCTCAACAAGACCAAAATATTCAAACCATTCTTGAAACCATTTTGGAAATTTATTTTGACAAGATTGATGAAACAAGATAAACAAGGAATGGTTAATTGGTCTAAAGTAAAAAACATTAAACCAAGCATCTTGATAATCAAGGTAATTAAAATGAGAGGAAATTTTTTCATCTTTTGAGAGATTCATTTTATTCTCAATCCAAGGGTGTTGACCCCAGTTTTCTAATGTCAACACATTGCAGATTGATATTTTTGAGAAATCAATATATTCTGGGTTTTGTTTATTTGGGGAGTGAGTAATTACAGCAGATCCGGTTTTGAGAAGGATCTTCTCGTAAAACTCACGTGGTTTTTGAAGAGTAGTTGGAATATATTGAAAAGAAGGTGGAAAAAGATTAGAAAGACATTCAGAAAGATCTAAATATTTTTCTAACCAAGAAGTTTTCATATTGAAAAGGGGTGAAATTTTGGGTTTGACAAAATATTGAAAAGGTTTTGGGTTAATATCTGGAAGTTTTCCGAACCAATTTAAACGGCTTTTTTATAATTTGAAGGTATTTCTGGGGTTTGAGGAATTTTCTCAAAAATAGAGAATTTATTTGAAGCAAGAGCTCGGTTGCTTGAAGTCGAAAATTTTGATTCCAAAGTATTTTTGTTGGAATTTTGAATGTATTCAGTAATTGAAGGAGCGGGCAAAGGAATTTTATTCTTGTTTTTTGAAGTAACAGAGGAGGAAGAAGCCATATCTTCCAACACTTTATTGTACCAATCTAAGTTAGCACTTATCTTGATATCTCTTTTGTGATATTCTCACTTTCACTCGTAATCTCACTATTTTTAGTAAGGAATTCTCCTGTGAGGAAGTCTGCAAGAACATTATTTTTTCCTTCTATAAATAGAATTTTGAAATCAAAACAAGACAAAATTGCTTGTCATCTTGCAAAGATTTGTTTAGAGACAAGATTTCTTACATCTTTTTCGAAAACGTCTTTTGAAGCTTTACAGTCTGTTTTTAGAATAAAATTTTTATTGATTAAATCATCTTAAAATTTTGAAATGACAAGAACAATAGCAAGTATCTCTTTTTTGATCGTTGAGTAATTCTTTTGAGGACCTGACCAGACTCCAGAATGAAATCTGACCAACTGTTCTTGGCTTGAAGTCGAAAGAATCTGTTTGAGGACCCCCACCATATCCTAAATTGGACGCATCAGTCTCTACAATAATAGAGGCACTTGGATCAATGATAGATAGGCATGGGATACTTTTGATGGCTTTTTTGACCTTTTAAACTGCAATAGTAAACTCGTGACTCCATGGGTCGGGGTGCTTTTTGAGTCTTTTGAAAAGAGGGACACATAAGATTCTTATCTCCTTGATAAAGTCTCATACATAATTAACGCACCCTAAAAATCTTTGAAGGCTATTTTTATCTAATATTTCATCTGAAAATTTATCAGTGAAATCTAGACTTCTTTGAATTGGTGTAAGTGTTCCTAGATTAATGGTATGACCAAGGAACCTGATTTTAGTTTGACATAAAACAATTTTCTTGGCTGACACAGCTAGACCGTTTTGCTTGATGACGTGAATGAATGTATGCAAATGTTTAAAATGTTGTTCTAAACTTTCAGAAAAGATTAAAACATCATCAATGTAAACAATTACAAAATCTTGAAATGGGTTGAAAATGTCATTCAAAATTTTTTGAAATTCTGAATGAGCGTTTTTCAAACCAAATGGCATGACATTCCATTCATATTGGCCAAAATGAACATTAAAGGCAGTTTTATATCTATCTTTCTCTTTGATTTGAACTTGCTAGAATCTTGACTTCATATCAAATTTAGAATAGATAACTACTTTGAATAATCGATTGAGTAGATCTTTATTTTGAGGTAATGGATAGCTTATCCATTGAAGGGCAAAATTGAGAGGCTTGTAATTGATAACAAGACGAGGAACTCCTCTCTCAATTTCAGCAGAATTATTAACATAAAAAGCAGAATAACTCCAAGGTGATTTACTTGGTCGTATAAGCTTTTTATTAAGAAGATCTTAAATTTCTTTGGTACAAAAATCTAGAAGATCTTGGTTCATTTGAATTGGTCGAGACTTGATAGGAATATTGGATTCATGAAAATCATGAGTATAAGGGAGAGAAATAATATGTTTCTTTCTATCCCAAAAAGCATTTGGTATAGTTGAACATATATCTTTCTCAATGCGGTTTTGAAAATCAGCAATTTTTTGAATAATTGAAGAGTCTTGAAGTCTTTCTTCAATTCTTTGATATTTAATTTCTTCTTTAAGAAATTGAATATGATTTTTCTTAAAATTTATATTGTTAACAATTTTTGAAATAGAAATATCTTTTAAAGTGTTAACGTCTTTAAAAGATGGAGGATTTGTAAATTTGAAAGTTATTTCTTGGTAAAAAATATTTGTAGTTAATCCTTTAGAATCTGCAGTGAAAGGATAAATTTGAAAGATAAATGGTGTACCAAGAATAACTTCTTGGTCAAGATCTTTTACTAAATAAAAGATATTTTTGAAACAAATGTTTGAATTACAAATATGAGTTTTTGAAAGTTTAGATTGAATATTAAGCTTTTTACCACTAGCTCCATAAAGTCTTTCAGTGATTTTTTCAAAATATTTAGTAAGGATGAGTCCTTCCCTAATGCAATTTTTGATCAACACCAGAGTCAATCAAAATTCTAGTGTGAAGTTTAAAACTTTTATTGATAACAATTGTCATGTTGCAATACCATTTTTGTAACTGAATTCTTGAAATGACATTGACCTTTTCGGTTTCAATCAAAGAATGATGAGAATATTTTGTTTTTCGTGATTTTGAACTAGATTTATCAGTGAAATCTAGACTTCTTGAAGTAGAGAATACAAAGTTCTCTTCACTTGAGAGAAATGTAATGAAATGATACAAATTTATAGAATGAAAAAGCAACATTGAAGGAATCTTGGAAAGTTGATTGAGCAGTGTTTTGTCTTCATCTTCAGTCGAAAGTTTGATATGACCAAAAGTTGTCTTTGTATTCTCTATTTCAAGAAGTCTTCAAGATAAATAAAATTTCTCATTTTAAAATTATTTGGTTTTATTTTGCTTATTTGAACAAATTGTTTTCCAAAATCTCTTTCTCCTTCCCTGGGCAATTTTGGTATCAGAGCCATAACTAAGTGTTGTAAGGATACTGTGTCAAACTACTGTTGCTATTTTGTCATAGGTTATATTGGTGTGTAGCCATGGATGTCTACAGAATAGACGTTGGTCAACCCGTGTTTGCCGGAGTAGGAGTTTAGGGTGGTCCCGTTTGTAGGCTTTGGTCAAGCGTCGGTCGAACCTGTAGCATTGTGTCTACAATGGTAAGATTACCGTTTCTTTCATTTCATTCAAGCATGTTTTTCATGTCAAGTTGGCTTAGTAAAGATAGTTGTTCAAAAGAAAATAATAATTCAACTAAAGGATGCATGTCCAAATATTTTCAAGAAAATAATGAATCTGCAGCATCTTCATCTACATCAAATGATATTTCAAATGAAATCAATTCAAAAGAGCTTCAAATTGCAAAAATTGAACAAACTCTTCAAAATTGGACTATTCCAAAGGTAAACAAGAGTTCCATCTATGAAATAGGAAAATTTGATTTTACTCAAAATTATGTTATCAAAACTTTGGAGCAAACTATTCCTATTAAGGAACAAATTACTTCTATCAATTTACTTTCAAAAGAATCTATTCTTGTTCATAGAAAAAAATTTCAATATATTCATATTGGTCTTGTTCAAATTGTTGTCAAACCATTGTTTCGACTTGGTCTTGACATTCCTGTCCTTATAACTTTGAGAGATAAAAAGCTTTTGAAGTTTGAACACTCTGTACTGTCCATGCTCGAGTCTAATCTCGAAAGTGGTCCAGTATTTTCAAGCTGTTATCCAAAATTTTCAATTAGCTTTCAAGATGGAGCTATTCTCAACGCTCTAAATCTTCGAATTCAAATACAAAATTTTGAAGTAGACAATCGATCAAGGGCTTTTGCTCTTATTTATCGTGTCTATTATAAACTTTTAATACTCAACTCAATATTCGTGCTCTTAGATCTTCTCCAAAAGATGAAAGCCTTTTGGTTGAAGTAAATCATCTTCATTCTAATGTTATGATTCCAAAGAGAATTCCATGGAATCTGCAAGAAAGATTTCTACAATGGGATTTTGAGAATGTACAAAATCATAATCCAACTCCGATAAAAAATAACCCTCAACAAATCATTCATGTCCCTGATGGTAGTGTTAGAGTTATTTTTGACAAACCATCTTCATCAAATACTTTTCAAAGATCTTCTTCTTCAAGATATCATGATAGATCTAAAGTTGATACTTTTCAGTCAGCTAGATCTTCTACCTCCTCCCTTATTGGAATTAATTTTGGTCCAAAAATTCTAAAACCAGTTTATCAAAATGAAAATTTTGAAAAAGAAGAAAAAGATGAATATACGGAACCCCCAACTTCACCTACTTTTTCAGATATGGTTCCACCTTCTCAAACTGAGAGACTTGATAAACAATATAATGTTATTTCTTCAAAATTTGATAGAAAAACTAAATTCAAAACTGATCAATCTCCAGAAGTCAAAAAACTTAGACATTTAATCAAAAAAACTTTTACAAAAGAAGAAATTGAAATTTTTTGGAAACAATATTTTGAGTCTCATCAAAATATTAGTTTTTTCGAGTGGACTTATTTCAAAGTATTTCAAAAATTTCCAAAGAAATATAAATATATTTTAATTACTTCCTCTTCAAAGAAAACTTGGAAGACTCCATCTGGAAAAACTTTTCAATCTGATTTTCCTCCATTTCAAGAAATTATTTTTCCTCATGGAAATACTGAAGTCATTGCTACTCCTATAAAGCAATTGACTATTGAAAAACTTGAAAATTCCAATCCAAAAATCTTCAATCTCAAAACAATTTTACTAATATTGTTTTTCATTCTATGTGTTCTCGACTTAGCAGAATTGAAGCAAATTCTGAACCTGAAATTTCAAAATCTAACAAGGGAAAAAAGAAACAAAGTCAAGAAAAACTTTCAAAGCCTTCTTTTTGTCATTTTCGTGAAGTTGATCCTCCAAAAGTTATGACTACAAAAGATGATGTTTTCAAAGAACTTGCATCTCAATTTGCAAAATTATCTACTTCAAAAGGAATCAATACTATTGACGAAATTGAATCTCAGTTTCTCGATGAAGCTGATTTACAAGTCAATAAATTCCATGGAAGAAAATTCCATACTTCAAATTTACCTGCTTATTATCCTAAACATACTCCTCCTTATTTACTTTTCGAAGAAAAAATTCAGAAAAAGTTCAATTGTGACGGAAGTTCCATTGTTGAATGGTCAATATATGGACTTTCGGAATATCAACTTATTCAAGAATGTGAAAGGATGGGTATTTGTTGGAATGGTTATACATGCAAAGGCATAGAGAAACATTCAGCCACAAATAACATCATTTTCGGATTTTCTGGTCAATTAAAAAGTTGGTGGTTTAACTATCTTTGTGAAGAAGATAGAAAAGAAATTGCACAAGCTGTCAAAGATGATGGATCTAATCACAGTATAGCAACTCTGGTTTTCTCCATTATCAAACATTTTGTGGGAATTCCAATTGATATTCAAGAAAGATATTCTCAAAGTTTTGTGAATCTCAATTGCCCAACTCTTCAAGATTTTCGATTGTATAAAGATATGTTTTTAACACGTGTCTTTCTTCGAAGTGATTATAATCAAACTTTTTGGAAAGAAAGATTTATTTCTGGACTTCCTAAGCTTTTTGCTGAAAGAGTTAGAAATACTATCAAACAAAATCATCAAGAACATTCCACTTCTTATGAAGATCTTACTTACGGAGAAATAATCAGTTTTGTTAATCAAGAAGGATTAGCTCTCTGTAATGATCACAAACTCAAAGCCAAGTTAAAATCTGAACGATCTCAGGATCGTAAAGAACTTGGATCATTATGTGAACAATATGGATTTGAAAAAATTAATCATCCTTCTAAAGTCAAAAGAAAAACCTTTTCAAGTTATTCTAAAAGGAAAACTCAAAATTTTGAAAGAAAAAGAAATTTTCAAAAATCATCTCCTTCCAAACATTTTTCAAAACGAAAAACTTTTCAAAAAAGAACTTCCAATATTAACTGCTGGAAATGTAACAAATCAGGTCATTATTCAAACAAATGTCCTCTTAAGGGAAAAATTAGTAATCTTCAATGTGATGAAGATACTAAACTTGAACTTCTCAATTTAATCAATTCTGAATCCAGTTCTGATTCTTCATTAGAAGATGTTTTTCAAAATCAAGAAGATTCTGATTTTGAAGAAAACTCAAAATCTACTTCATCTAGCTCTTCTCAGAATAAGGAAATTTGTGGTTGTAAAACTATAAATGTTCTTACCAAGGAAGAAGAACTTATTCAAGAAATCGTTGATCAAATTTCGGATAAAAACTCAAAGAAAAATTCAGTACTCTTCTAACTTCCTCATCTTCTCAAGATGATAGTACCTTCAAAATGCAAGATGTAATGAAACGCTTTCAAAAAGAAAATGTTTTTAAAGCTTCTTGTTCCGATTTGACAAAAGAAGTTAACTCAATGAAATCTCAAATTTCTAGTCTTGAGAAATAAATAAGAGATGTTAAACTTAACATTGCTCATCTTCAAGTCAAAGACTTAGAACAAATTCAATCCTCATCCTCTTCTGATAAAGATACTTCTCATGCTTATCACTCTAATTTTGAGTCTCAATCTAGTTCAAAATCACGAAAAACAAAATCTTCTCATCATTCTTTGACTGAAGCTGAAAACGTCAATGTCATTTCAAGAATTCAGTTACAAAAATGGTATTGCAACATGACAATTGTTGTCAATAAAAGTTTTAAACTTCACACTAGAGTTTTGATTGACTCTGGTGCTGATCAAAATTGCATTAGGGAAGGACTCATCTCTACTAAATATTTTGAAAAAACCACTGAAAGACTCTATGGAGCTAGTGGTAAAAATCTTAATATTCAATATAAACTTTCAAAAGCTCATGTATGTAATTCAAACATTTGTTTCAAAAATATCTTTTATTTAGTAAAAGATCTTGACCAAGAAGTTATTCTTGGTACACCATTTATCGTTCAAATTTATCCTTTCACTGCAGATTCTAAAGGATTAACTACAAATATTTTTTACCAAGAAATAACTTTCAAATTTACAAATCCTCCATCTTTTAAATACGTTAACACTTTAAAAGATATTTCTATTTCAAAAATTGTTAACAATATAAATTTTAAGAAAAATCATATTCAATTTCTTAAAGAAGAAATTAAATATCAAAGAATTGAAGAAAGACTTCGAGACTCTTCAATTATTCAAAAAATTGCTGATTTTCAAAACCGCATTGAGAAAGATATATGTTCAACTATACCAAATGCTTTTTGGGATAGAAAGAAACATATTATTTCTCTCCCTTATACTCATGATTTTCATGAATCCAATATTCCTACCAAATCTCGACCAATTCAAATGAACAAAGATCTTCTAGATTTTTGTACCAAAGAAATTCAAGATCTTCTTAATAAAAAGTTTATACGACCAAGTAAATCACCTTGGAGTTGTTCTGCTTTTTATGTTAATAATTCTACTGAAATTAAGAGAGGAGTTCCTTGCCTTGTTATCAATTACAAGCCTCTCAATTTTGCCCTTCAATGGATAAGATATCCATTACCTCAAAAGAAATTTTGCCCTTCAATTTTCAACCCATTTCAAGATTTTGTAATTGTTTACATTGATGATGTTTTAATCTTTTCTGAAAGTTTAGAACAACATTTTAAACATTTGCATACATTCATTCACGTCATCAAGCAAAACGGTCTAGCTGTGTCAGCCAAGAAAATTGTTTTATGTCAAACTAAAATCAGGTTCCTTGGTCATACCATTAATCTAGGAACACTTACACCAATTCAAAGAAGTCTAGATTTCACTGATAAATTTTCAGATGAAATATTAGATAAAAATAGCCTTCAAAGATTTTTAGGGTGCGTTAATTATGTATGAGACTTTATCAAGGAGATAAGAATCTTATGTGTCCCTCTTTTCAAAAGACTCAAAAAGCACCCCGACCCATGGAGTCACGAGTTTACTATTGCAGTTTAAAAGGTCAAAAAAGCCATCAAAAGTATCCCATGCCTATCTATCATTGATCCAAGTGCCTCTATTATTGTAGAGACTGATGCGTCCAATTTAGGATATGGTGGGGGTCCTCAAACAGATTCTTTCGACTTCAAGCCAAGAACAGTTGGTCAGATTTCATTCTGGAGTCTGGTCAGGTTCTCAAAAGAATTACTCCACGATCAAAAAAGAGATACTTGCTATTGTTCTTGTCATTTCAAAATTTTAAGATGATTTAATCAATAAAAATTTTATTCTAAAAACAGACTGTAAAGCTTCAAAAGACGTTTTCGAAAAAGATGTAAGAAATCTTGTCTCTAAACAAATCTTTGCAAGATGACAAGCAATTTTGTCTTGTTTTGATTTCAAAATTCTATTTATAGAAGGAAAAAATAATGTTCTTGCAGACTTCCTCACAAGAGAATTCCTTACTAAAAATTGTGAGATTACGAGTGAAGGTGAGAACACCACAAAAGAGAGGTCAAGAGAAGTGCCAACATAGATTGGTATAATAAAGTGTTGGAAGATATGGCTTTTTCCTCCTCTGTTACTTCAAAAAACAAGAAAAACAAGAATAAAATTCCTTTGCCCGCTTCTTCAATTACTGAATACATTCAAAATTCCAACAAAAATACTTTGGAATCAAAATTTTCGACTTCAAGCAACCGGGCTCTTGCTTCAAATAAATTCTCTATTTTTGAGAAAATTTCTCAAACCCCAGAAAAACCTTCAAATTACAAAAAAGCCGTTTAAATTGGTTCTGGAAAACTTCCAGAGATTAACCCAAAACCTTTTCAATATTTTGTCAAACCCAAAATTTCACCCTTTTTCAATATGGAAACTTATTGGTTATAAAAATATTTAGATCTTTCTGAATGTCTTTCTAATCTTTTTCCACCTTCTTTTCAATATATTCCAACTACTCTTCAAAAACCACGTGAGTTTTACGAGAAGATCCTTCTCAAAACCGGATCTGCTGTAATTACTCACTCCCCAAATAAACAAAACCCAGAATATATTGATTTCTCAAAAATATCAATCTGCAATGTGTTGACATTAGAAAACTGGGGTCAACACCCTTGGATTGAGAATAAAATGAATCTCTCAAAAGATGAAAAAATTTCCTCTCATTTTAATTACCTTGATTATCAAGATGCTTGGTTTAATGTTTTTTACTTTAGACCAATTAACCATTCCTTGTTTATCTTGTTTCATCAATCTTGTCAAAATAAATTTCCAAAATGGTTTCAAGAATGGTTTGAATATTTTGGTCTTGTTGAGGATATTTTACCCAGTCTACCTCTTCAAGGATTCAAACATTTTTGTGACGAGGCTAAAACCTTTTTTCAGCCTCAAGAAAATATTTTGTTCCAATTTGCTTGCAATTTTAAGGTCTCATGGATTCTTTGTTGGGACTTTTTTATTGTTAGAAGTACTGATGACATTCCAGAAAAATTGGTACAACGATTCAAAGTAAAATGGTGGGCAAAATTCCACGAGATTAATTGTTGTCCAAAAGCTGTCAACTCTTTGATACAACAGAAGAATAAACAAGGATCCTCAAATGTCTTAAAGAAAAAACAAGAAGATCAAGCTAACTTCCTTACTGAAAAGAATAGATTGATTGCCCTTCTTGAAAAATGCACAGATCCTAATGACATGGTTGTATTAGCAGAACAAATTGCTGCTCTTGCTGAAACTACCTCAAAATCCTCAGTTCAAAGTTCTTCAGAAGCTAGCTCAGAAGCAGACTTCGATTTTGATCAAAATGAAGATGATTGCTTCAGAATAAATTTCGAACAAAATACTCAAGATAATACTCAAAAGAATTCAAAATGACTACATGGACTCAGTTTTCTTGATGAACTAAAAGAATACAAGGACCATAAATCAAAAGAAATGCTCTTCAATATGTGCATGCCAGCAAATAAACTTTTTCTTCCAGCTTTGCCGACATATCAAATGAAGATTACAAAAGCAAATGCTTTTTCAAAAAGCCGGGAATAAAGGAAGATTTTTTGTTATCTTTGGCAGACAACTTTTGGTCATATCAAACTTTCGGCTGAAGATGAAGACAAAACACTGCTCAATCAACTTTCCAAGATTCCTTCAATGTTGCTTTTTCATTCTATAAATTTGTATCATTTCATTACATTTCTCTCAAGTGAAGAGAAAACTTTGTATTCTCTACTTCAAAAAGTCTTCACGATAAATAAAATTTCTCATTTTAAAATTATTTGGTTTTATTTTGATGATATATATATATAGGCCAAGTGGGGCTAATGAACCGAGCCTATGCCTAAACGAGGTTGCTTGAATAAACAGACCCAATCCAAGTGAAATTGATGTCGAATTATATGAGATCCCCTTCGTCATGAACATACCACGTAATTGATAGATATAATAATAGTTCCCCAAGTTTGGGTTGTACATTTATGCGTAGGTCATACTTTGAAATATAAATCTTCAACTGGTGAGAGCTTATGAATTGACTCAAAAAAATTGGTTTGTCATGAATAGATAAATATTACAAATAGTCTTCCAGATATGAGGGTTTACCCATGGCCTTTGAAATATACTTAGATCCAATAAGTAAGGGCTTACGTACTCCCTTTAAAATACACACTATGATTTATCGGAATTTTGGCATCTTCTCCTTAATATGGATTAAATCAACCTGAAATACGATACAATATATTCACTGCACATATAAAAAATAAATTGGGGCTCATTTTCTATATCCAAATACTTGTGACGATAAAGTAAAATGATGACAAGATCAAAATTGCTAATGTGGTCTGCGTATTAGCAGCAATGAAAATAGTGTTATGATGTTCTGCAGTAATGTGGCATGTGTACTAACAGTAATATTATAATGCACATTTTAGCAGTAATAATGTACTGCTATTAGGATACCAGTATCACAATAGTCCCTCAAATCCAAATATAGATATCATATAACCCATGGACGTTAAGGCAGAGGCAATGCTTTCAAGATAAGCAGCCATGATGAAGTTGATGTAGAGATGAAGTTCTAAATATAGGTAGTTGTGAAGAAACTAATGCAAATGAGAGGCTCTAAATATAGAGGTCGGCTTTATTGGTTACGATGTGTGTTTCCATTGGGAAATCTCAATACCTCTACTGTCAAAGTGACAAATGCTTTTTTGCATGGTGAATAGTTCATCCATATCAAGGGCTAAATAAATAGATCAATCATTTCGTGAAACAAGACATCTTGCTAAGGGAGGAATAAATAGAGGTAAACTATCTAGAGATAGATGTAATTGTGATGTATGCATGGATGGCAATGACCTATGTAGGGATGGTACAAACTTAATACCGATGGATGTTGTTTGGGAAATCCTAGCGTTTGTGGTGCAGGAGGTATTATTCGGAATGAGAAGGATGATATTGTTATAGCCTTTACTGAGTATCTTGGTGAGGGTACCAATAATGGTGCTGAACTACTTGCATTATTATATGGGCTCCAACATGCTAAAAGGATGGGAATTAATTGACTTGAAGTGGAGCTCGACTCATTGATTATCGTTAATTGGTTAAAGATGAAAGTTTGTGGTATTTGGTATTTAGAGGATTACTGGGAAGAAATAGTATACCTATGTCTATAATCTCATGTAGAGTTCAGCACGTACATCGCGAGGGTAATTCAGTAGTTGATATCTTGTCGAAGCTGGGAGCGTCTAGTGTTTCACAGATCTGGATGGATTCTATCGTAATCCCATCATCAGTTAGAAGAGTTTTGCAAATGGATAAACTAGGTATTCCTAATTTAAGAGGTTTTTATCCCCCCAGTCTCACTTTAAATCTTCCAATGTTGTATTAGATTACAAGGAGTTTTGGAGAAAAGTAACAAAAAAAGTTTAGCTGGTTTTATTTGATTTGTAACCACGGTATTCCTCCGCCACAAATGAGGTTCTATTAATAATAGCGATAACGATATGATTTAAAAAAAAAAAAAAAAAAAAACACAAAACACAAAACAATTCAATTAATTGAAAAGACATTAAACTTCTAATAATCATTTAAAACCAAATAAACATTTCATTTAAAAATCTAGAATTTAATATCAAAACTTTATAATATAGGATTCAATGTTATCCTAGTATATAAACAATTAATCGAGCAATTCATATGATTATAATACTGAATTTAAAGTACATCACCTGAAATTAAAGATTAGAAAAAGATGAAAAGTGCTCTTGAATTCTTGAACCACTTCGATGGTCCTTGATTATTACTACTGATTTTCGCCTTCGTACTCCAAGTAATTGTATTAATTGATGCATGGACTTAATTTTTTGTATTAAAAGCTTCTTCAGAGCTTGTGAAGAATATATATTTTCTTCTCCTAAGCTTCCCCCCTGAAGCTCTCCTCTTTGTCAGAAATATACATTTTCTACCTAAAAGCCACTCTCCTTGAATGAATAACCATTGGTTGTATTTATAGCCCAAGAACTAGGTTAAAAAATCATGCCCTAATCGCTTTCAAAGTAGAGGTTGAATCAAAATAGAAAATAAAATTGGACTGCCGAATAAGCTCATGTGACCGCACATGGTAATTTGTTGCAATTGCACATTATAAGTTTTTTGCTTACCGGTGATAAGTTGTTAAGGCTTGCATTCGCTTCAGGTAACAATTGCGATCGCAGTGTACCACTTTCTATCCCCTATTCAACTCGGTCTTTGGATTTCTTCTTTTCTTAAGCACAAGCCCTTCATATTTGTATCATGGGTCCTTCATCTTCAAATATTTACACTTGGCCCTCATCGTTCACAATCGTCTGTAAATAATTTATAAAGATTGCAATTAAGACCCCCAAGCTTTCTAATTATAGAATTTTAACTCTCGAAACTTATGAATCTCTTAAAATTTCTCTCTTAATGCTTCACGTGCAATCTAGATAAATTTCAAGTGTTTTGAATTTACTCCAATTAGCATTAAAAATGTCTTTCTTCACGCTAAATGCATCCAAGTCGGGAATTTTCCTATAATTAACATAGTTATACTAAATTAGGTTGATATCCACTATGTTAATCATAATTAATAATTGTAGAAAAATACCAATGGTGTCATTTCGTATTATGTTATTTACTTTATTGACATATAGATGGCCGTCTCAAAACATTAATTAGTATTCTTTTCCATTTTACCCTTTTTCGCGGAAAACGGCCTGGCCCCTGGAAAGGTGTTGGGGGGTAGTAATGGAAAATTCTAATTTTATTTCAGTAACTAGTAGGAACATGGGACGGATTTACATATTGAATAGCCTTTGTCGGGGGTAGTGTTATCCGTGTCGAGTTTCCATTTTCCCTAATTGGAGTGCCATCATTCATTTTTTTAATAAACAGAACAAGTTCTAGAAAGTCGCCTAAACTATTAAACAATATTCATGATATTATAAAATACACTAAATGCCTTCGTGAAACACATGCTCCAAGGTTATTGTATTTATTTGTTCGTGTGACAGAAAGGAAAGGAAATTTCATGGCTCTCTCTCTCTCTCTCTCTCTCTTATATATAGATTCGATGAAGAAGCCCACTACCATAATGCCATTTTACTTCCCTTGTAATACAATTTGCAGCAATAGAGCAATATTTCCTAGAAAATATATTCTATATATATATAAGATGATTCAAATGAAGTTACAGCTAAGGTCGGGTTTATTACTGAAATACATAATTCTGATTGCACGCTTGCTGCAGTTGGTATGGGATTACCTTCTTCTCCTATCCTTCTCTCTGCCTCAAGAAACTGAATCACCAGACTATACTGATGAACTTACAGTAACTCGTTATGAAAATCATAAGAATACAGATTTTGAGGATTCATCAGTCGAGTGTGCTGTTTGTTTATGCAGCATTGACGAAGGGGCTGAGGTTAGAGAGCTGAGATGCAACCATCTTTATCACAGAGTTTGCTTAGATAAATGGGTACGACATGGGCACAGGACTTGTCCACTCTGCCGGAATAATCTAAAGCCACCTCAACTCGCGGCTGACCTCCACCACGCACGCGCGGACGCTATACTAATTAACTTCTACGCCCCAAGATCAAAGGATGATTGTTGTACGTCGAGCTTGCAGTGAGTCTAGTACTCGACAGGACAGTTACTTGCAGTTGGTGCATTTTGAACCTCGTTTTATTGTAATAATGCATTTTGAAATGATGGATTGATAAAAAACGTGTGGTTAAAAAATAATGAAAGATTTTGAATTTGCGTGTAATATTATTTTGATAATAATTGGGATCAAACAAGCCCTTATATTGTTTGTAATGTCAATGACGAAATATTATGTTGACATATTTAATTTATGGGGAAAAAATATGTCACTAATCCAGGGTTGATTCCGTTGAAAATAATAATAGAATAATTCCTCTCATTAGTGTTTTTGTTCTCCTGATGTTTGACGCCGAACAGAATAATGATTATTCTGCAAGCTGGAATTAATGTAAGAGAAACTATGAAATTCTTTAATATTCAACAACTGAATGAAAATAACCCACAAGTCGGGTTATATAGCTAAATATTCGAAATTAGCAGAATTTTACCAAAAATGGTAAATTCTAATATTCATACTAAAATAAAATAATTAATAAGAGAAATAATATCTCCAAAATCCAGCTCAAATCCATCTCTTTTTCTATGTCAAAAAGTCAATCGAAATATTACTATAAATAGCAAAAAATAACTTTAATTGATGATTCGGAAAGGAAAATAGCTGACTTTGGGTTCGAAATCAATGCTCACGGAGCAAAGCCCGGTGACCACATCATGCACGCCGAAAAGACATTTTCGAATTGGGGTCATGAGCGTGATTCTGACAATCGTAGCAAAGGTTATGGTCAAAATACCGAAACATGCCCAAAGATGACCCCAATTAGGAAATATCCAAGCATTGTCGTTGATCTTCTGCAGAATCTCACAAGGACCAATCTTCCGCTCCTTTAGCTTATTATACTCCCCAAAAAGAAAACGATCACGAGTTAACACGACCCACACAAAATCACCAACTTCGAATAGGACTTGACGACGATGACTGTCGGCCTGAACCTTGTACTTGGCATTACTCTCTTGAATGGCTTACTTTACTTGTTCATGGATTCCCCGAAGATGTTCCGTCATCTCATCTATTTTATGACTTGTACGACCCACACGTGGAATAGGGGCTAAATCAAGTACCCCAGATGGAACCCGACCATAGACTATTTTAAATGGACTCATCCATGTGGTTCTATTCTTCGACCTGTTATAGGTAAATTCTGCCTAAGGTAACGCCAACCCCCACTGCTTCGGCTTAGTACTTGCCAGACTCCTCAACAGATTTCCCAAATTTCGATTCACCACCTCGGTCTGACCATCCGTTTGGAGATGGTAGACACTGCTAAAATTTAACTGCATCCATAGTTTCTCCCACAAGCTTTTCCATAAATAACTCATGAACTTAGTGTCACGATCAGAAGTAATTGAGTGAGGCACACCATGTAAACGCACAATTTCTTTGAAGTAAAGGTGGACAATACGTGTAGCATCCATTGTCTTCCGACATGCTATAAAATGGGCCATCTTTGAAAACCTGTCAACTACAACAAAAATAGAATCCAAGGCCCGTTGGGTATGGCGCAGTCCCAATACAAAATCCTTACTGACATCAACCCGAGGCGCTTCAGGCACTGGCAAATGTGTGTAAAGACCCGCATTAGTAAGAGCCCATTTGGACCTATGACACACATAACAATGCCCAACATGATGAGTCACGTCACTACTCAATTTCGGCCAATAATAGGTAAAGGAAACCAAAGCCAATGTCTTATCTCACCCAAAATGTCCCAAATTATGAAGTTCACTAACAATATGATGCCATAGTGAATAATCCGGAACACACAATTGTAATCCACGAAATAGGTAACCATTATGCAAAACAAAATCATGTCGCTGATTGTTATTTACCTCCTGAATTATCTTCCCGAAGGAAGGACCTGTAGCATACATATCCAGAAAAGTCTCAAATCCTACGACATTAGTGCTCGTGATGGTGAAAAGTGATGTACGACGACTCAATGCATCTACAATACGTTTCAGGCTCCTAACTTGGTGCCTTAGTGAAAATGTGAACTCTTGCAAGAATGTCACCCACTTAGCATGCCGTCTACTCAATTTATGCTGACCATTGATGTTCTTCAGGGCCTCATGATCAGTGATAAGAATAAACTTTCTTTGTATCAAGTAATAACGTCAATGCTTCAAAGACTGAACTATGACATAGAATTCGAGATCATAGGTAGAATAGTTCCTCTTTGATCCTGATAGCTTCTGGCTGAAAAATGCTACTGGACCCCCCTCCTAGATCAAAAAAACACCAATGCCCACTCCAGATGCATCACAATTGACCTTAAACACCTTATAAAAATCTGGAAGTGCCAACACTGGAGCTTCTGTCATCCGCTGCTTGACCAATTGAAAGCTGGTTTCTACTTCTTCAGAACACTGGAAAGAATGTCCCTTGAGGCACTCTGTGATTGGAGCAATCAAAGTGCTAAAGTTCTTGATGAACCGACGGTAGAAGGATGTCAATCCATGGAAGCTTCTGACATCGTGCAAGGTTTTTGGCTTGAGCCACTCCAAGATTGCGTCTATTATAGATTGATCTACATGAACACCATCAGTAGACACAACAAACCCAAAAAGGTAACAGAAGTAGTGAAGAAAGAACACTTCTTCTGATTAACGAACAAGCATTCTGTCCTCAACACATCAAAATTTGGACGAAGGTGATCAAAGTGAGATGCTCACATCGGGCTGTAGATGAGGATATCATCAAAGCAGACCACTACAAACTTCCCCATGAAAGACCGTAACACCTGATGCATAAACCTCATAAAAGTGTTGGGTGCATTGGACAGCCTAAAAGGCATGACCATCCACTCATACAAACCATGATACGTCTTAAACGTTGTCTTCCACTCATATCCCGACTGTATTCTGATTTGGTGATATCCGCTCTTAAGGTCAATTTTTGAGAAGACCTTAGAACCGGACAACTGATCCAACATATCATCCAAATGGGGAATCGGAAACATGTACTTCACTGTAATCATGTTGATTGCTCTGCTATCAACACACATACGCCAAGAACCATCCTTCTTTGGCACTAGTAGAGCAGAAACTGTACATGGACTCATGCCCTCACGAATGTACCCCCTCTCCAATAACTCCACCATTTGTCGCTGCAATTCCTCAGCTTCCTTGGGACTGAGGCGAAAAGCCGGTTGATTAGGCACACTCGACCATGAAACAAGGTCAATCTGATGTTGAATATCCCTCATAGGCGGCAACCCCGGAGAGAGATCTTCAAGCATTAAATCAGAAAACTCCGTTAGCATCTACTGCACTTCTACTAGTAGAACTGGATTCTCGTCTGTTGTATTATTCTCATGAGGCAGTATAGCAATATCACATCTTCATGGTCACTCTCTCCTAAAAACTTGGACATAGAAAGCAGGTTGGCATTATTGACTACCGGGGCAGGAGTGATTTCTTCCTTACATGGCACCAACACGATGCTAAAGGGATAGGTATTTTTCCGCCCATCATGAATGACACTGCAATCAAACTGACAAGGGCGACCCAACAATATGTGACAAGCATCAATCGCCACAACATCACACCATGTATTATCGAAATACTTTATGTCGATCGAAAAAGATACTAGACATCACTTTTCGACTGATACTTCAATGCCCTTACTCAACCAGGATAATTTATATGGCCTGGGATGCCAATATATCTTCAACTATAATTTTAGAATAGTTTCTTCGGACACTACATTTTCACAGCTTCCACTATCAATGGTCAATTTGCAAACCTTATCTGCTACTATGCAGGTTGTGTGAAAGATGTTGGTTCTCAACCAGTCATCCCCTTACTCGCCTTTGGGAGTCAATAGGCTCTTGCACAAGACTAGAATCTCATGACCATCTCCATACATTACACTCCCACTTCATCATCATCATATATAGGTTCTCCTATCTCCTCAGTCTTGTCAACTATCTCTTCATCAATCAGGAGATTTCTACCTGTCTGACTAGCTAGTTTCCTACAATCGGTTGCTTGATATCCCTGTTCACCTTATCTGAAACATCTAATACCCGAACTAGGATTATTCCACGGTGGCTGTTGAATGGGACGAGGTGTATGTTGAAGGCAGTTTGACCGACTACCTTCGCTTCTGATTATTGACCTCCTATTCTGCTGTTTTTCCACAACCAGTGCACGCCTGCAGGGACTGCCTTAACCCCCAGATACTGTGCTACCATTTGTTCTTCCATCTCAGACATATCATTTCGAGCGATCAGTTGATAAAAATCTTCTGTATATTCATCAATAGACCTCGTACCTTGCCTAAGAGAATGAAGTCGTTGAAACAAGGTTTGGGTGTAGCCGAAAGGAAATAAGTGACCTTTCATCATCATCATCTTCTTCTTCTTCTTCTCCCAATCTGTTATTTTAGCCTTACCCTACCTATTTCGTGAACACCTCAACTGCTCCCACCATGCAGATGCTCTGCTCTTGAGTTTGATGGCGACCAACCTCACTTTAATACGATCTGAAACTTCCTTATACTCAAAAATACGTTCAACTTCATTCAACCAATCAACAAAACCTTCAGCTTGTAACGTACCAGAAAACTCGGGCAGATCCACTCGAAAGCCGAAGTTGACATGACGATCCTCCCGACCACGGTACTCCCCACCTTGAGGGTGATTGTGATACAGGTTTTCAAAACTGGTATCGGAATCGTGACCCTCCAGTTCACGATCACTGAAATCCTGCACCGCTAGACGCTGAGTTAACTCCGTAATTTGCCTCTATAAGTCTTCAATCATCGTATCCTGAATGTTACGATCTCGGTGTAGGACGTCCTCATTTGGAAACTTGCCCTCGACAACCACAACCACGACCACCAACCATGATAGGACTGATGAAGTCTTTCGCCCAAGAAGATGCTAAAACTCTGATACCAACTGACCTGGACAGAATAGTGATTATTCTGCAGGCTGGAATCAATTGACAAATACATGGAATAATACAAGAGAAACTATGAAATTCTTTATTATTCAACAATTGAATGAAAATAACCCACAATCCGGGTTATATAGCTAAATATTTGAAATTAGCGTCATTTTACCAAAAATTGTAAATTCTAATATTCATACTAAAATAAAACACTTAATAAGATAAATAATATCCCTAAAATCCGGCTCAAATCGAGCTCTTATTTTATGTCAAAAAGGAAACTAAAATATTACTATAAATGGCAAAAAAATAACTTAAATTGATGATGCGGAAATGAAAATAGCTGAATTTGGGTTCAAAATCGATACTCACCAAAAGCTCGGTGATCATATCGTGCGCACCGAAAAGACCTTTTCAGATTGGAGTGATGAGCGTGATTCTGACAACCGTATCAAAAGTTATGGCCAAAATATCGAAACATGCCCGAAGATGGCCCCAATTAGGAAATATCCAATTATTTGCCAACTTTGCGTTGATCCGCCAACTCGTGATAACTCAGCGCCATTAACGTACTATCAGATAGCTCAGCCTCGTCTGACTCAAATCCTCTGGCATCAGTGTATACTTATTTACTGAATTCTACGGGCTACTCAACGTGTCAAACTATTACTACGTGAGACGGGAGAGGACTAAACATAGTTATACATCCGAGCTTCTTGGAGAATATCATATTACAATCAATCAATCTTCTTTTTTTTTGGGTAAATGACGTTTATATTCGAGTATAATGCCCTCTTATACATGAATGAGAAACTTACGGAATCTCCATGCATGTAATATACAAATTATACAACATAATAATGAAGACTTATGTACATTGATGCTGCATTTACAAGACTACGCAATAGTACAAGTACACAAGATAACTGCCCATATTACAAGACAAATTTGAGCAGCTACCCTCAACTTATCTATAGTGGTCCCTGTTTTGTACGGATTAAAATTTAGTTTTTTTATCAAGATCAAAGTCAATAATTAATTTTAATCACATATTTCATGAGACCCACAATTTTTGAATCACACATTTTATCAAATTTTATCGAAATTTGCTAAAAATCTAATTTTAATCGTCATCGAACAGGTGGACCTATTCAAATCTTTAGAGCTGTGGACTCAAAATCTTGAAACACCTCTCTATGCAGCCAATGTTAGCTAATCAAGGTACCTTGTTCCCCTCCCTCCAAATGTGTGATATCTTAGCTTCCATCATTTCTTATGACTGAGAGATTTCTTCAATGGAATGTTGGATATCTCAAGGACCTTTGCCCTTTTCTTTAAGTAAATTAACTACAATATTGTAATTAATTTCAGTCGAAATCTTGTCATAACCTTTCTGCCAGAATAATCTCAAACCATGCCTCAAATCAATCTAATCTAACTAGGTTTTAAATTAGATACACAATGCTATCTTAAATAATTATTAATTCTAAATTTTCAAACCAAAATGTATTATTAATTTCTCAAATTAATTTATTTTAAAAAATTATAATATGCCACTAAATCCAAGTTGGAAAGCAGAATTGTTCTAGAGTAGTAAGTAGTAATGTGTGATAACGCAAAATTCACGAACAACCTTCTATTTTCTGCAAATCCGCATATGAATGTCAGAGAGCTAAGCATCAATAGAATATAGAGAATTCAAACACATAATTGAGAATACTTAATTTTTCATTTAATTTAAAGCCAAATTTCCTAAAGATTGGAGGTCTTATTTAGCCTCCATTTGACAACTATTATTTGGAGAAAATAGAGTTTTGAATAGTAGTTTTTTAGGAGAGTGTGGTTAAAAAGTAGGAAAAAAATTTGAATTTACGTACATAATATTTTATTGTATGAATGTGTGGTTGAAAATGAATATACAAAAAAAATAGTTTGAAAGTAATGATTGTCAAACATAGACTTAAGTACACCCGTAAAAATCCTAATATACTATGTTAATTAAAAGAAGAAATGCCTTAATAAAAGTAAACGGTCTGAAATTATCATAGAGAATAAATCTTAAACCTGCCCTAAATAGTTGATAATTTTCATGTGCGATGCATCATTGAATTTTAAGCGAATATGAATAGTTTCAACAATAATTGTTATTAGATATACATCATGTAAACACGAGCATAGGCATCCTTCAATTATACTTCATGTTTTTAACTTCTCCTGACGGCATGCTCACAAGGACATTCTTGATTAAGACGATTTCATGTCTTAAGGTTACAGTCCATCAATTATGAAACCTAATAGTAGAATGAATAATGTTATATGTACATCTTGCATGACAATTTGGTTAATATTCTGTCTATGTGGAAACATTTGTGCGGTTATATGATAAATGAGTTCAAAATCAAGAGTATAGATGTTGCCATGTAAAAAATATAAAAAAATTGTGTAAGGGAGAGTGTAAATGTAGCATGACTTTGCAGAAATTATGTAACATTATGAAGCACTTTTTGTCCCTTCCAACTCAGACGTGGAAGATTCTTTGGATTGGGATAATACTGGTTATGACGACCTTGCAGTATTTTATGAAGATGGTCCAAGGAATTCAGGGAAAATATTTCGTCTATGAGGAGGGCTTCTATATCAAAAAACTTGAGGCCCATGTCTTTTGATTGATGATAAACTATTGACAATGAACTATTTTTGGTGGTCAGTAGAATATGCGAAATGACCACTACTTTCTTGTCTTGATGCCATTGAATGCCGTCCCATCTTATAAATAAATGTATTATTCATAGATTTTGGCCATCCAAAACAAAAACATATACAATCCTTATTTTGCTAAACACATCATTCTATGTTATCTAAACAAAAATGTTGAGTTCGTGATAAAAGACCTGGAATCATGTGTCATGTCACCATTAATGACACCATTAATGAAACTTGAAGCAGGACGAAAACGTGAATAACAAATAAAATTTATTGTTCATAACATGCGAACGGATTTTTGCTCGAAAGAATGTGAGAATTATTGAAATACACCAAATAACGAAAAAAAACTTATATATTATTTGTAAAAACCGTTAGGTTTAAGTTGTATTGGCTATTCTTTAGACAAGTGGATTATTATAAAAAAAAGAAAAAAATTGTAAAAGTCAAGAAGTCATTTGAGATATTGTATAGATGAACTAAAAGTCTTTGAATTCGAGTATGGAAGATGGAGAAAGAGTCGTCGAAATTATGCTAGCATGTCGCCAAATTGATGCTTGAGTGCCCAAAATAGAATCATTGTCGCATGCATGTCGCTCACCAAGCGCTTGAGCAACAGTGTTTTTCGAGAAATCCTAGTTCGCAATCTTTAAAAGTTCTAACTATCATATACTATCTCAATACCTCTATACTATAAATACCCAAGCCCCCTTCATGAAAATGGTGGTTAATCATTATTTTCTACCTTCATAACATCCTTTGAAGACCAACCAACAATTTCACATCTCGAGATCAACCAACCACAAGTTGGAAAAAATATCAAAATCATATAATTCAAAACACCAACTTCCTAAATATAATCAAGAATGTACTTTCTCAATAGCTTTCAGAATTTGCTGAAGATTGAAGAGGTTGGACCAGAAGCACATGAAGAGTACAAAAACAAAGTGTCATTGGTGATCCACGGGAAATAAACAATTCTAGAAGATCGGGAATAGATATAAGTGGAGCACGTTCCAACAGGTCTTGAAGATTGAAAGAATTAGATCAGGGAATATAGTGAGTTTTCTAGATTGTATCATACTGTAAGTTCTTATTGTCTATAGTGAAAGTTATTGGCTTGGTCCCGGAGTTTTTAATCATTTGAAGGAATTTCTCCAACAACAAATCTAGTAGTATTTACTGCTTTATTTATTATTGTGGCAGTTCAACATAGAATAAAATTGACTTGGTTGACCAAACAATTAAAATGTGATTTGTTACTTTTAATTGGTAATTTTAATTCTGCGTTATTCTCTTATTCATGCTCTATGTGATTTTAGGGTCGAACTCGTAACTTTCAAATAATATCGAAGTCTAAATTCGATATCGGCCCTAATTTTCTATGAGCAGTTCACTGTTTGTTCTGCCATATTTTGTTGGCAATAACTATGCCTATTGGAAAGTTTGAATGAGCGTGTTTGGTTGAGCTTTGTAATGGTTGGATTGTCTTTTCTAGCACTGTTAATGATATTGTCACCTCACTCCTATAGCTAATTGGTTGAAGACTAATTTAGATTAGTGTAATTAAATTAGTAAGGCTTTACATGCTTTATTTATGGGTATATCACTAGAAGAATTTAAGCGTTGTCTATGTGTGAGGTTGCAAAAGAGGTTTGAGTTTTTTTATAGACCACACATGAGAAAACCTAGTTTGTTAAAAACTCTAAGTTACATATATTGACCATTAGGTTTGAAGATATTAGAATGAAGGATGATGAGACCTTTGATTACTTATATGCGAGCTTGAATGACATAGTTAATTTTAATTTCAACCCATGTGAGAGAATACTAGAGCCTAATATTGTTGGAAAAATCCTTAGATCCGTACTAGAGAGATTTAGGCCTAAAATAACGACTATCAAGGATAGCAAGTATTTAGATATGATTAAGATTGAAAAATTATTTGGATCGCTCCAAACTTATGAACCCACCATATATCAACCTAAGAAGAACAAGTCTATAGCATTGAACATTATTAGGGAAGAAGAATATGACTCTACATATACAAATACCACTAAAGATGAAGAGATAGCTCATTTCGTTAAGAAATTTCGAAAATGTTTAGAAATAAAAAGAGGCCTCAAGAGAGACATAGAGGTTCTCCTAGTGAGTTTAGAAAGAGATCTCAATTTGTGAGATGCCATAAGTGTCAAGGTTTTGGCCACTATAGGAGTGTGTGCCTAACATTAAGAGAAATCAGGATAAAGCAATGAATGCAACTCTTATTTATGACGAATATAACTCGGATAATCAAAGTGAGAGGTCCGCTCTTGATGAGAGTGGGAAGTTTATGGCCTTCACTACTAGGACTATGAGTGAATTTGATAAAGACTGTGAGAATGTTGAGGAAGTAGATAGTGGTGAGCACTCTAAGGAAAATTGAATGAGTATTTTATTGTTTGTTCTGACATATTTTGTTGGCAATAAATACAACTATTGAAAAGTTTGAATAAGAGACTTCCTAAAATTGATGAATGACCGTGTTTGATTGAGCATTGTGAATGGTTGGACTGCCCGTTCTAACATCATTAACGATGTTGTCACCCTACTCCTACAGCTAATTGGTTGAGGACTAATTTAGATTAGTGTAATTGGAATAGTAAGGCTTTACATGCTTTATTTATAGCTATGTCACCGGAAGAATTTAAACTTTGTCTTATGTGTGAGGTTGCAAAAGAGGTTTGGGATATTTTACTGACCACACATGAGAAAACTTAGTCAATTAAAAACTCTAAGTTAGAGATGTTGACCATTAGGTTTGAAAATATTAGGATGAAGGATAATGAGACCTTCGATTACTTATATGCGAGCTTGAATATCACAGTTAATTCTAGTTTCAACTTAGGTGTGAGAATTCTAAAGCCTAAGATTGTCGGAAAAACCCTTAGATTTGTACCTCAGAGATTTAGCCCTAAAATCGCGGCTATCGAGGAGAGCAACTATTTAGATACGATTAATATTGAAGAATTAGTTGGATCTCTCCAAACTTATGAACTCACCATATCTCAACCTAAGAAGAACAAGTCTATAGCATTGAACATTATTAGGAGAGAAGAATATGACTCTACAGATACAAAGACCACTAAAGATGAAGAGATAACTTATTTCGCTAAGAAGTTTCGAAAAATGTTTAGCAATAAAAAAAGAAGCCTCAAGAGAGACAAAGGTTCTCCCAGTGAGTTTAGAAAGAGATCTCAATTTGTGAGATGCCATAAGTGTCAAGGTTTTGATCACTATAGAAGTGAGTGCATTGCAATAACTCTCTTTCATGACAAATTTAACTTGGATAATCATAGTGAGAGGTCCACTCATGATGAGAGTGGGAAGTTTATGGCCTTCACTACTAGGATTATGAGTGAATTTGACAAGGACGGTGAGATGGTTGAGGAAGTAGATAGTAATGAGCACTATGAGGAAGATGAAGAAAATATTCGTAAAGCTTATCATCAATTATTTGAGAAGAGTTTTATGATTAAAAAGGTGAATAAAGTCGTGCTTAAGAAGGTTAATATACTTGAGCTAGAAAGATATAGACTTATATATAACCTTCAGGAGTCAACCAAAAGCCTTAATGAGTTAAGATTAGTCAAGGAGAATTTAAAGACCAAGGTTAAAACCCTGACAAGCGACCTTGAGAGATCCAATATTCAACTCCATTCTTTGTTGAGTGAATCTCATAAATTGGACAGTCTTTTAAGGTTGAACAATCCTGCTAAGAATAGGTGAGGTCTAGGATATAAGCAGATCGATCATAATAGGGCTAGTATTTCCAAAACCATTTTTTCCCCCCACAACCAACCAATCTATTTATGTTCATAATCCTAAACTCAAGAACAAGGGTATCATAGGACAAGATCCTACTAGACAGCATATGACCTACCAACATAGGAATAGATACCATCGACTACATAACTTTAGACCTAAGTTTATTCCTACTTGTTTCAATTGCAGTGAGTTAGGACATATAAGACCTAGGTGTCATAAATTCCTAAATAGAAATAGAAATAAGAATTTCACTTGAAATAGAAATTAGGATTTTGATAGCTACATTGACTTGCTTACTAATTAGGTGAGTCAATTGATCAAGTTAATGACATAGTTAACTCGGAATAAGTATTCCAATAGACAAGTCTGGGTTAAGAAGAGTGATCTCTATAATCAGAGAGATGCTATAACTGATGATGTTGTTAATGTTGCTCTTCAAGGGGAGAGTAGTTTTATGCCTTAATGAGTTGGTATTTTTGGTTCATGCCTGTGCTTATTCATTGTGTTTATTCATGATAGCATGCTTCTCGTTTTGTTTGCATTGGCACATGCACATTTTTTTAAATTTTGTGTGTTGCATTTATTTATTTATTTTGATGCATTTATGTTTTGTTAATTGAAAAATAAAGAAAAGTGATTTTTTTTAAACTACAACATGATAAATGATGTACTTGAGCTTGTGTGTTGTGATTAAGTATAAGTTTAATTAATGTTCTGTAGCGTAGTTTCATTTGTTTTGTTTAGGTTTATGTGGAGTACTTAGTATAGGTTTCTTCATGTACTGTCTGCACTTCACACACTATCATCATAGCTTGAATTAACCTTAATTTAGTATACCTAAGCTCTAGTATATCCCTTTAAAAGAAAAAAAAATGTTTCATCTCATACTCTTCTTCTGAGCCTATTGACTCGAGTCATCAGCCCAAAATAAGTTACTAAGGTCTTCTTAGTTGTTTAATGGAGAAGAGTCTATACATAACATTGAAGAGTAGCTTAAAACTAATATTACTTCTCAATCTAGCTAACATATTTATGATCGTGTGCTTCAATTGTTATATTTCTTGTTTCATGTGCTTTGACATGGTATTTAAGTTGTTGATTTCAGGAAGATGGTTCAACAAGGAATCCAAGGGACAGACATTTAGTTTGAGTTTGGGCAGATTAGTTTTGTTTTTACTTCCTTGACTTGTATTGTATAGTTTTGTCACATTATGTCAAAGGGGGAGTTTGTTAGATTTAAGTTGTATTGGTTATTCTTTAGACAACAAAATGATTATTATAAAGAGTTATAAAAGTCAAGGGATTTTTTGGGATATTGTATAGATGAATTATGAGTCTTTGGGTTCGAGTATGGAACATGGAGAAAGAGGCGTCGGGATTATGCTAGCCGTCAACAAGTTGATGCTCGAGCGCCCAAAACACCATTATTGTCGCCCGCTTGGCACTCAAGTTACGGTGTTTTTCGAGAAACCCTAGTTCGTGATTTTCAAAAGTTATATCTATCAAATACTACTCTAATACCTCTATACTATAAATACCCAAGCCCCACTTCGTGAAGACGGTGGTTGATCTTTTTTTACTTTCATAATATCTTTTGGAGACCAATCAACAATTCTACATCTTGAAATCAATCAACTACGAGTTGGGAAAAATATCAAAATCATATAATCCAAAATACACACTTTCTAAATGTAATAAAAATGTACTTTCTCAATAGCTTTCAAATGTTGATGAATATTGAGAGAGGTTGGATCAGAAGTACATGAAGAGTATAAGAATAAGATGTTCTTAGTGATCCACATGAAATATACAATTCTAGAATATCAAAAGAAGATATGAATGAAGCACGTTCCATCGGATCTTGAAAATTGCAGGAATTAGATCAGCGAGCCTAGTTGATTTTCTAAGCTAAATCATACTTTAAGTTCTTATTGTCTATAGTAAAAGTTACTAGCTTGGTCCTAGAGTTTTTAATCCTATGAAGGATTTCTCCTTCAACAAATTTTGTGTTATTTACTGCTTTATTTACTATTGTGGCAATTAAATATTGGATAAAAATTGACTTGAATGACTAAACATTTAGAATAATTAAAATGTGACTTGTTACTTTTAATTAGTAATTTAAATTCCGTGTTATTTACGTATTCATCCCCTCTAGGTAATTATAGGATATAACTCGTAACTTTCTAAAATGAATGTGTAATTTACAAACTCCTAAATACATATTTAAACACTCAAAATACATCCTAATCAAAAAGAAATTCTAATTTTGTAGATAAATCCAAATAAACCAGGAAACGGCAAAATAAATCCAATTAAAACTAAAAAAAAAAATTGTTAAAATAATGAAAATGTCATTAAACTAACTCAAAACAGAAAAACGCTAAACCTAAACAACAAAATTTGACCTTGAAAATTTGGCAAATTGACAAAAATGTGCAGAATCGGGAAACATTTCTGAATTGTACTCATTGACGAAAATCTAACAACTGAGCTAAAAATTATGTGCGTTTTTGTCGATCCTTCTTATTTCCTTGCTTTTCTAATTGGTTTAGTATTTCTCTTATAATTGCTCCGCATCAAAACGGCAAAGGAAGAAGAGTACTTGTGTGGGGGCAAATGTTATTGTTAGAGTACTTGTCCGTCTTGCAATCAATGAGAAGTTCTTAGCGACACACACACACAAAGTGTTGTGCTGTTGGCTTCAACTTGGCTTTTAGGAATGATGCATACCCATATTTAGATGATCAATTCATGGAATGAACCTAATCAAAGCAGATCTGACAACTGATTATGGAGCAAGAATTCCAAATTTTATTACTTTTTCAACTTTATTGCTTTTTGTATTTATTCTAATTATGTCTTTCATTTTGCTTATTACCTTATGAAGTTATCTAATAGTATGTGATCTGTTTCCATATAAGAGATTGTCTAGCATTGTGTTAGGTAGCTTTTTTATAATGAATAATAGTTAGTGTAAAGTTTGAAGATTCCAACTTTTGTTCGATAGACTCGGTGTTCGTTACTTCAAACAATGAGTGATCAAATCAAATCTCGACATTCGTGAAAGAATCAACGAGTTATGATTGTCAATTTTCAATATTCTACAAGAATCAACATATTTGGATTTGTATTCTTAGTTTGTTCACGCTTATGCTGCATGAGTTGTGCTTCGAAATTTAACTTGCTCGAATTGGAACAAATGGCGAGTGTTGAGGAAAGTATAACTTACAATAAAAAATCATAATAGTAGTATAAAATTAGGTAAAGTTATTTCTTTAAAACCACCTAGGTTGTGTTTTATTAATAATGGAAATGAAATAAAATACAGACTTAGGAGGTGGGTTCAACATCATCTCTAATTAAAGTTGCAATAAACTTAACTAGCCCCGTTTGGAGATACGGAGTAAAATTTACTCGGCATACGGAGTAAAAGCTAAAGAACTACACGTCGTACACCCTATTCATTATCATTGTCATCATATGCCTAGTAAATTGTTCATTCGGCTCCCAATCACTTTCAGACTTGCTTCTTGAATGAGATGGCATAAATTTACTATTGCATCCACCTTGGGAAATTTGAAGCTTCATCATAGTCTCTATTATTGAGTCCAAAAGCATTCTCTGTACTCGAATTATCCACTCCCATTTTGCTCATATCATTATTATTTAAATGCTGGAATGCATTGCACTCACTCTAAGATCAAGGTAAGAAATAACCTATTACGGTAATGCCATAAAACCCACCTTCCATACGTTGTTCAAATGCACTGCAATTAAGTTAATTTTTAGATGCAACCCGCAATAATAATAAAACATATAAAAGTGCAACTTTTAGTCAAAGTTGCCAAATAACTATGTCAAAACTTTCGTCAAAGTTTTTGAATTTGTTAAAACATAAAACAAATTAGGATCCTTAATTTTAACATCATAGCTCATTAAAAAAACTATATATAAAAGAATGCCATTGAGAAAAGACTTCATATCTATTTCCAATGAATAATCTAATTTTCTCACAATATAAAAACCTAAATAAATAAAACAAACAAAAAGAGCGACAAAGACTTGTACACGATAACAAACTCGTGATCATACACAAAAACAAGCCTCAATATACTCACAGCCACTCCACCATTTTGAATGAAACTGTTTACAGAAAAAAAAAATGATTTTGTTCGATTCCATCATTCGATGAGTTCACTCGTAGAAAAGATACACACCTAGTAAAATGAAAATGTTGTTCATCTCTTTAAAACCATTTGAATAGCATTTTGCTGTGCCTTCGTCAAACTCTGCATTTAAATCAATGGAAGCTTGATTAAGCTATTAGCCCAAAAATAATAATAATCAAGGTGAAATATTTATAATGTCACACGTAATTCAAGAGATTTCAAGGAACCTGGAAAAGATGATCAAAAAATGGCTGGTCACTCTGATAGAATTTCGCAAAGAATTCTACAAGATAATTAGCCAGATTGATCTGCAATACAAAAAGTTAAATATAGAAAAGAATTTGTAAAGGATACCGTATAATGTCTCCCAAATAAGTGTACCTCGTTAAGTGGATCAGCACCACTAAAAAGCTCATCTTCGTAGTCTTCATCTTCATCCTTGATTTCAAAACAAATATAATCAAATTCCATTAAACATACAAATAAAATATAATCAAATTCCATTAAACATACAAATTAAATAAATGCATGGCTAAGCTTAAAAGTTACTTTTTAGCAAATTTTATTTCTGATCACTTGCTGTTTTCTTTACTTTTAATCCAACTTTGAGAATTAAAGAATTATTGAACTTGCTTATTTCTTTATAAATAAGCTTTTCAAGCTTAGCCAAGCACACTCTTAAGAATAATGATAAAAGGTCTTGTCCCAGAAGAGATACATTAATAAAAGTTCGATGAATTGTCGAACCTCATTGAAAGCCTTTGCCATGGCATCAAGATATTCATATGTAGGTCTGCCATGTAATTTAGCACTAGCTGAATATAATAAATCTTGGTCTGTTTCAGCATCCTCAGTTTCGACTTCCTCCCAATCAGTATCCTGCCACAGTGAAGTGTCAAAATCTCATAACTCTGACACCAACTTGCTATCTTTATAGTACAAGTGCCAAAGGGACTCTAACTACCTCATCTTCACCAGCTAAGACTTGTTCTTGAATTTCAATTAAAGTGTCCGCCAATACGGCCATTATCTATTATGTCAGAGAAAATAATAAGAATCAGCAGATATCAAAATGTTATTGAATATATAGATGAAAATATTTAAAAAAAAAAAAAAACTATCTTTCCTTCACTTCCTTTGTCATTTTCTTCGGAAAAAACAAGGAGACAGAAAACCTCAACAGCAGCATGATCATATTATATTATAACAAGAATAGGAAACGATATGATGTCAACATTTTGAACATCATTGGGTGGAACCAATATAACCAGAAAGCACCCCTTGGAATATAAGAATCAGATAGATATACCTTTGTAGGAAGTGGCACCAATGTCCACTGATCTGGAACTTCTTTAGCTCTTGAACGAGTGGTTATACCCACAGCAGTCTACAAATTTTACATTCTATGGATTTAGTTCTATCCACGGATGCTATTCATGCATGGTGCCATGGCAATTAGAATCAAACCTTAATCAGATGTCCTTGGACATTGACATTTCCTAATTCCACATGTCTAGTTGATAGCAATAAAGCCAAAGCTGTAGTGGTTACTTTCATTTGGTAAGCACCCTGAATTTCACCTGAATTTATTTGCATTAAAAAGGACTATTGGTTGATTGCTATAAAAATGAAATGAATATTGAAACAGATATGCTAAAAAGCCTAAGAAAGCAACAATTATGTGGAAGACATTTTGGCAACAAATTTAGACATGAATTCTTATTACTTTGTTCCCCAGTATACAAGGTGGTTGATTTGTTCAGTCCAATTGATTTCTCAGAGGAAAACTAAAAAGTGATTAACAAGATAACTATGTTCTACTTATCTATGCATTCGTTTTTTTGTTCCCCGCATCATAACAAGAGAAATCCTAGTCAAGCAGAAGTGAGCATAGGTGCAAGGGACAGAAGGATAGAAAATAAATTATATTCTGGTACCAGAACTGAATTCAGAATTAAGTTTTTCAGATCAAAAAACCCTGTTATTTTGTCTATAATATTAACTATCAAGCCTCACTTCCTCCCAGCCCCCACACCCCCAAGAGAGCTGAATCAGAATAGGTCAAGTTGCAAACATGTACAAGCACTAAAAGATCTATTTGACACGTGAAGGGCATTTGATACAAATGTGTACATCATCTAAAATTTGATACAACATACATATAAAAACATCATAAAATATACAGATAAAATGCAAATCCTATATGCATGGTAGGCAAAACCAGGAAAAGGAATGAAATAGAAATGTAAATATTTGAAAGTATATGTAGTCAGTCATACATTATCGCTATACCAAACCCAATAAAGAACCAAGTTAAAAGTACACTTGCCTTGTTGCCTAGTCCATTCAAACATTAGATAAGCAAAGGAGTTTATATGGCCTTCAGCTGGGATCGAGACCAGCAGATCAATAAATTGTTCAATGTGTGGGACACTCATATGGACCTGTATAGAGAAGAAACATACTTTTCAGTTTTAGCATTGCACAACTATGCTCAGTGAAAGGGAAGAAAGCACTGCAAATGATTTAGGATAAGAAATCGGACAATTTGAATAAACATCTGTCACTAATTTATGTCACGCAGGCATTTTTCTCTAGAATCAATGCCAGCAGCAAATTTTATAATTCACATAACAGATTCAATTTAGTGCAACTCAACACTAAACAGCCAACATATGCTTGACAGAAATCAATTACGAAGCCTTTTAAATTATAGTTTCTTTCAATTAGGTGAATAAGTTGTTTTTAGGACCCCTAAGGCTAGAAAGATTGAAGGACCACTTGCTGAAGCATTATTCTATTATTTGGGGATTATCCAATTGTGATCCCATATTCTTAACCACCACAAATTACCTTTCAGATATTTTTCCGGTACCACAACTAAAAATACCATTTCACTTGGAGGCCATACTAAAATCTACCACCATTCAAGGTTTTATGGAATTAGAAAGGTTTTTCACCATTCCCATTTGAGAAGGTCCTATGTTTTTCTTCTTTCTATACATTGTTCAAATTAAAAGTCACTTCTTTCTCATGATTCACCTACAGATATGGCGAGGGTGACTTTTAGTGTGCATTCAATAAAATGTAAGATATTGTACACACCTATGAATGTAAAGCAGAACAGTAATATGATTGACAGAAAAACTTGATACCCAACATAAATTACTGGTCAATAAGATTTTAAAAATGTAAAATCTTTTCTTATATTGTTTATGAAAACTTGAATAGAACTTACTATCAGATTTGATTTACAGTTCTATGATGCGGGGCTTGAATTCTTGATTCAGATTTGAAAACTATAGATTCAATCCAAAGAAGACAAATTAATGAACCAACTGAAATGAACAATGTCATTATACGAAGAATGAAGCAATAAACATATGGCAGTTTGTGGCTTTATATGGTCATAAATAGAAAATGAAGAAAAGTGATTTAAATTGCTAACACCAGACAATTAGACATAAATGATAATTGGGATCACTCATGAAAATCATAGTGCTATTGACACAGTTAATGCAAAAGCTCCATGTTATACAAATTTGTGTATTCACAGGAAACTATCACATACAGGTTACAGCATTGTGAGTAATATAGACATTATTGTCTGAATTTATTGTAAAACAATAGAGCAAATGCAGGTAAACCTTACATGAGGTCCATGATAAATCGATTTAACACTTTCAAATAAAAGAGGATGAAAGAAAGAAATACCAATCTAGCAAAAATGAGCAGCAGTGAACTTTTCAGTCCAGAAATTTGACAAGATTGTGTGCGTCTAATAAGAGCAGCAACAAGGTCTCTGATATGCTGTGCCATTTGCGAAGGAAGATGTAATATAAGTTGTAAAATGTAGCTACCAACGAAAAGTGATCCAGAGCTTTCTAAATCAGGGTCTAAAAGCCTGCACGTAAATTATACTAAACAATTTAGCAAGAAATATATACTGTCTGATGTGTTCATGTTTACGTCAATTTTAGTAAGAACTATCAGACTGCAAACAACTGGCATCCACTTCAAAATTAAAAATTCATAAGAAATCGAAATTATACTAATGTATGGTGCACTACAGAATTTAAAAGGAAAAACATCTGCAAATACTAACAGTAGAATAAATTTCTAGAATGGATCTATCACATCAGAGCAGGTATCAAACGTCTCCATAAATTTCTTTAGTGAAGATGCCTAATAATCCAGGTCAAAAACATTCTGTAAAACCGCCTTACCTATAGTTTCTGAAAAAAATGTCGTGGAAGAAATTCAACCACTAAAATCACATTAAATTTTCGGTCAATGTCCAAGCTGGCCATAACTAAGGTTGATCTAAGCATAAGCAAAAGTTTGTATGTTTCAGTAATTATGCCAGAAATATGCACGGCATAATAATTAGGGAAAAGAATTGTGTAAATTGCAATTTTCTGTTCTGTACTTCATTGAATGAAACATCACGACAGAAATACCATTAGGATAATTTGATGAGAAGTTGACAACCAATTTCATCAACGTCCATCGAGTAGTATTTGCCAAGTTTTTTCTAACAAGGTAAATGATATTTACAAGGTTATAAAAGTCTAATGAAAAGAGAGAAATCACCTAGAAACTACATCAAGCAAACTCCTCATTGTAAAGCCAGGATCACCACACCAAGAAAGTAAATCTTGTTTCCCACCAGACACGAGAGCAGCTAAGCATTGGGTTGCATTCTGGCCAAAATGAACAAAAACGGACAAGTTATTTCAACATTAGCGAGTATAATCCAAGAAAAAGTACATGAAAGATAGCAACAACCGAAGGAGAGTATAGGGAAAGAAAAAATCAAAAGAACCTGCATTTCACTATGGTCATCACTCTGAAGGATTATCCTAATAACAGGATCAAAGGAAACTTCATATACTGCTTTTACGACATCAATAGAAGCATTCTGGAAAAACATAATAATACAGTGTCACCACCCATGATGATAGGTAGCATAGTAACTTGACAAGTGAGCTCACCTTCAATAGCATTGTCACAAGATCCAGTGAACCAGAAACTAAACCATCAGGTTGTTGGAGAGGCTGACAAATATCAGCAATATCATCAGAAACAGATATCTAACTTGAACTGCTAAGAATGGTTCCCAATATTATTCAAATGGACAAACGTTTGAGAGCATACATTACTGAGAATTGGACCAATATAAGGTAAAACTCGAGAAACCAGAGAATGAATACAACCCGGAACATTTTTTATTGCCTGAAGAGAATTAACAAACAAAGACGTAAACAATATTATCAAGAGAAATACAGCAAGGATCAAACATTTTTCAATTCAAGGAACTTCTTGTATTTTGTCTATCACGAGAAACCCCAAGAACTCAAGGAGATGTATGACAAGAAGTGGCATACATAACTCGGTCACAAAAGAAGCATCATAAATACAAAAATCTGAGACAACTTTCATCTGAAAAAAAAAATATATTGTTTTTATCTGCCACAACTAATCTCATCGCATATTTGGAAAGCAGTCAAGAAAATAAGGGATAAGTAACAGTATTTTCATGAGTGCCGATTCAAAATGTAATTAGTCAGAAATGGCTGAAACGCAAGTGTAAAAACAGGAGAAGCACATGGTATGTGCATTATGTTAGAAGATTTTATCTGCATAACATGACAAGACAAGTTCACTGATTAGTATTTTTCTACAGGGAAAAGGTAGAGCAATGTTCATGTGTTGACCAAACAAGATTAGACATGGGACTGTATCATAAAAGTAAAACAAATAGAAATAAATCAAAGAAAAGCTTAAAAGAAGGAAAGGGGAGAAGTTAGTCTCAAATCATGTCACGGTCCTTGCCGTTGCAATAAGTTATCGCACTAAATAGCACTTGCCATTTTTTCAAGAACAAACTACAATCCAATAAAACACTGCATTAAAAAAACTAATAAAAATAAAATAAAAAATCAACAACATATGAAACTCACCTCAAGAACCTCTAGAGCATCAATGCTTATGAAAGGGTCTGAGACATGTGATGCCCACATATTAAGGATAATAGGAGAGATTATTGGCTCTATTGATGCTGAAAATTCATGACCTATAATACACAAACACAAAAATAAAGGTCGTATGGAGTTTGAAAATATCATTAGCAAACAAAACTCAGAGCCAGCTGAACATCGAATGTGAAGTTGCACAATAAATTTTTCCAGTTACATTGATACTGACCAGCCTTCACAGCTGCTTGTAGGGTTTCAAGGACAAGATGCATGGTTTCATCAGATGCCTATGAAACAAGAAGCAAGCAGTGATTTATATTCAACAATAAAAAGGAAAATTATATTAACTAAAAAGAATGATAAAGGGAAAATTTGTTGAGGTGTCACGTTACATTGTTAAGAAGTTCTGTAAGTGAAGCAAATAAATCCAACACATGAGAATGAAGAATTCCTCTGTCTGCGTCTGGTAGGAGCTGGGAAAGAGCTCGACAGGCACCAACTTTCACTGGTGGGGGTCTGAAAAAGAAACAATCAATAAGTTATATTTCCAATAGTTAGAAGTAACAGAAAGAATTATTCTAAATTTGGCACTCACACATCCATGCCAAGTGACTTAATAGCAGCATAGAGGAAATGTTCGGTTACTCTATGGTTGATCTGCACATGGTATGGAGCCAAATAAGAAGATTTACCAAAAATCAAAACCAATTTCTTTCCTTTTCATAATTTTGTGTGGTGTTGGGACGTGCCCACCAGGGAAGGGAGGCAGAATCGTTTCGTAGTTACCACAGAGGAAAACTTTGCAACGGATGAAAACAATCGGGCATAAAGAAAGGGATATTCATGTACTCCTGCACAATAAAGAGGACAATCTCATCATATATTGAATTGCAAATATAAGCATCCATATAAGAGAACTGATTTTCCAGGAAAAAAATCCATCTTGTCTATGTGCATCAAACGATGTCAGTGCAACTCACTGAACATGGCCCACCTGTTGCCATGTCTTCAGTTAAAATTTGCTCTAAAATATTTCCTATACCAAGATCGGAAACCTGTAAGAGAAAAAAGAAGCATTCCATTCAAGTTTCTTTACAGAAGATTCTGCTTCCAATATAAGAAATGGTAGACCAAGATATTTTTTACAAGCAACCCAACAATACTGCTCAGATTCAGAGTAAGATCTTTAAAGGAGTTCAATTAATGAAGCATCATCAATGAACCACACACCTCTGCTTGAAGCAACTGGTCTGAAACGGAAGCCAAAGCAAAAAAGGTAGCCTCCCGTAACTGTGAGCATATTCAATGGGAAAAAAAAAATTAGTCAAAAAGAGCACATAATTAGAAGAAAAAGGTTCTAATTGTGACTAATCCCTATATTGCAATAGCCTTAACTGGAGAAACAGCATGGTGGTCAAACTCTACAGAGACATAGTAATCGAATAAGTCATAAGATGGTTCAAATATGTCGTTTTTATATTCTTCCAAGTTTCATACATGTTTCTTTCATATTATTTTTAGTGTCAAGTGAGTGGCTTTGGCAGACAACATCAGGAAAACATACAGCAGAAAAATAGCTTCTCATAAGATTTAGGACCGTAATTAGATCCTCCATTTTACCTATAAACCAGCTCATTGTTTATTTGAGTTTTCCTTTTAAGTCCAATGTTTCCTGATCATCATATCATTAAAGAAATTATAAGAAGCAACTATGTTTCTCTCCACCAAAAGACAGGGGAGAGTGGAGGTTAGGCGATCAACTACATTACTCAGGCTCAGACATGGTTATGGATCCAAGTGTAGGATATTGGAATTGTCAAATACCAGAATCCAGGAACATGGCCAAAAAGTGTTTCAATATTGGATACAGGATGAACACTGTTCATATAAAAAACTGAAAAACACCTTTCAGGAAAATCTACATATTAAAAGGTCAAAGAATTGATATGGAAAAGACACATTTTGTTACTTTGATAGTGAATTGTAGTTAGGGCTTGGCATTCGGAGTTGTATCAGATATCAGAGAATCATCTCAGTTCCTGAAGGGTGGGACACTTGTGTCATGATATGTGAGGTGTATTGTTGTTCGTACTTGAGTAGGATTTGGTAACCATGTCACAATGACATAAGCCACTACAGTATAATCTCATATAGGAAGTATTAGCACTAATTTAAGGAATAAATTGTACACTTGTCATTGCATCTTTCTTCAACTTACTCTCCACCAGCCTGGAGAACCACTGTCTTTCCCTTGCTGAGACTCGCTAATTCGTTTTTTTGCAGAGTCAATTACAGCCTCTATTCCCTCTGACCCACATGAACTAATGACCTCTTCCAATAGAAGGGCACCTGCACGAAATGATACTTGATAAGAAAATAAGGTACCTGAATCGAACATTTCAAAGACAAAAGAATGCCAATTGGAATAATTGAAAAAGACGACGACTATTAGTAATATAATCCCCATCAGCAGCATCTTCCAAGGACTAACTGGTTTTTTGCCGACATTACCATAAACCACTTACCAGAAACACGACAACTATAAGTGTTGTCGTCCTCATCAGCAACATATTGATTAGCATCGAAAGACCAGGTATGTACCTAGAAGGAAGTTGCTTGTCAAAATGATGATAAAGAAAAAATGATGGTCAGAAGCACACCAACATATAGCAAGCTATCAAGAACGTATTTCCACAGTAAAAGAAATAATGTGTCAAGAGGTGTCAAGAGTGCTCATCAAAACAATTTTACACAAAATTTATGTAACATGGCAATCAGCACAAAAGAATTCTCAAGACTGGGGCATGCAGCACTGTTCTAATGTCTCCATTTTCTTATTCCCCACCCACTGCAGACCAACAATCCCCACTCCCACCCCATAAACAAAAAGAAAAGAAAAGGTTTCTCCTATCTTGGTTGGTTGTTTTTTCAGCTGGTCCCAACTTTTCACTACCTATAACAGAAGGCGGAGTCAGGGACAGAAGTTATTAGAAAGAAATGATACAACATGCACACAATAGAACAACTTTGAATCACACACATTAACGAAGCATAGAGACTGAAGAACATCACATAAGCTCTTATAGGAGCCCAACTGTTTTTTTTGTTATTTTGCCTCCATTTCCTGTTTATGAAGCTACATAATTTCATGCTAAATAGCAAAGTTCCAGACCCATTTCATCATATCTAAAATCAACATGCCCCAAATATTAAAATTTCGATTATTTTGTGTTAAGGATGTAAAACTAAATATTGAACAGTATGCAATTTGTTGTTATCAAGAAAATGACATATTCCCATATAACACAAGAGAGGGAGGAATGAGGGAGAGTGAAGAACCTGTTGTTCTGTCATTTGAAGGAAACCAATGGTATAGTACACCAACTCTTTGACATTGTTTGCAACAACCTACATGAAAAATCATTAACCCCAGATTTAGTACCCCCGAGTATTGCCACAATAAAAGGAAGAAAAATCAAAGATGAGATTTAAAACAGACCTTCACAAACTTCGGGCTTCCAACAATGGTCAATAGAAACTCAAATAACTGCACGACCAAATAAAAGCAGGAAAATTGTCAGCCCCCACACAGTAGCCCTCATCCACCAAAAATATAAACAAACTAAATCACATATACAATTGAAAGTCCAAACTCCAGGTTGGTATCTTGGATCAACGTGACATAATTTTCCAAGACTGCTAAAGAATTCCAAGATTGGAACCAAACTTCAAGCCAACATTTCAAGTTTCAACGAATAGAATTTGTATTCTCCACAGTATTCCCCGTCAATTGAAAAAAAAAAAAAAATCAAATTTATACTACTCACTAGAGACAAGTAGAAAGGGAAAAGGAAGATGTTCTATTCAACAAGGAAATCCATGGGACATTGGCACATCTATGTTTACTTTGAGAAAACATGATGGTGAAAAACTGTGTAATTATATATATTGAAACACATTGAAATTATTTCGAACTTGTTTCACATTTCCTACAGTTTAGGAGGAATTTCCTAGCATAAAGTTTTTAAGAAGGCACATAAACAATATGTAACACTATTGCATATATAATCAAAAAAAGTAACAAAGTACACTTCTAAATTTCTTGAAGGACTTTAAAACACAGATGCATGGCCTTTGTTTGTGTATTACTCTCAAAGTTCAATATGACATTAACCTGGATGACAAACGACTCGAGACTTTTCTCTGCACCATCAGAATCATATCTTCCATCGTAAGGATCTTCTGCACCTTCAATTGATGATCGCTGATACACTTCCAGAGATGATACAAATGTCTGCCATAATGGCCCCACAATGACTGAAATTGGACCAAAAATAGAAGAAAATATAAGGTGACAAAATAATCAGCATAAAAGGAAAGAAGAAAAAATAAGAGCATCATCCTGAAAACTTGATGGTGTGCACCTATAAACCGAGTTTCAACTAGGCCTGGGAAATTCTTAATGAACTGACTCAAGCACTTCAAAACCTGATTGTGGTACAGTAAAAATATTGTTATAGTTCAGTTAATTGGCATGTAGATGGATAATGATTGACAATTTGTAGAGAAGAGTTACCTCCATTCTAATGCTCCAGTCATCAGGATCTTCAGCTGGCACTCGATGATTTAGAATAGAAGAAAACTGATCCATCCAAGGCTGGAGCATGGGCAGCATCAATTCACTTGTATCTGTCTAATAACACGTAGCCATTCATAATCAGTTTTTGTAATAGAATGTATATGTCCAATTAGCCTGAATCATAGATGTCATAATTGCATACCTTATAGACACCACTCATGACCCCTAGCATGGAGGTACAGTTATAAACTACGGTAACAGCTTTTGACCGAAGATATGTGTCATAGTTCTGAAAATACGACCCACAAGTAAGTGAGAATAGAGAGTGAGTCCAAGAATATCTCCTGTCCTACACAATTACTTCTATAAAGTCAATAACTCTTGTGTATTCAACCCTATAAAACAGTGTACGGAATGAAAAACATAAGAAAGTATACATGCTTCTCCTTTATATTTTAATGATGGGAACAAACAAGAAGTACATTATTAAGATGTATATTAAATAATAGTAGCAGTACATGTTTTTTGCACTGTGCACATGAAATCGGAAAGGTCATTTTGAATATCTGTGAGGACTTGAAGCCTGTAATTGCTGTTAGCCATTAGGAATAGTTCCCTGAGAATAATTTGTTGCACCAGCATATCTCTGTACTAAAAGTTGTGATGAATCAACATTGTATTCTGTACTTCCATCCATGTAACATAGGACAAACTCCCTAGAGCTGTGCTTCGATTAAGTAATTTACCTATGTCGAGAACCCATGTCTCAAGGCATGAAAAGATATTTGTTCTTCAGGAAAAATAATATTTTGTATTGCCTCCAAAAGAAGACACAAGAGAAAGTAGAATGTGAATAAATTAGCTATTGATGTGATTTTCATCAAGTCCAACCACTTCCTAATCCAAGATCTTCTTTTGCTTCCAATACTAGTGCATACACAAATGTGTGTGATGAGAAGTAAAGAGGGAGAGGAACTTATGAAGGGAGAAACTATCCTCTGTTCATGTTCCCTTACAAGATAATAGGTAAGTAAAACAGTGAAAGGATTCCTTAACAGAATTAATATATACTTTGATATCAAATGAAATCTTTGTATTCCATTGTCACTGCAAAATTTTAATTGGAGGATTCAAGTTCTTTCTCTGTACATTTATTATCAGCAGCTCTCACAAATCAGTGTAAGTTTCAGGTAACTTATAAATTGAATCATATTATATTATATATTTCACTTTGACAACTTAACAGCACAATTTTAGACAAGTACATAGCATTTTCTCATAAAAAAATTTATATAATGGTAAAAGGAAATCAAGGTGGTAAACAATGCTAACCTGAGGGGATGACACAATTGCGTGCAAACATGGGAACAGAACAGGCACAATTTCTGGAACCAGCTTATCATCCATGTCTGAAGAAATAAGAGCTAAGCATCTTAAAGCCCCATGAACTGCATCATTCAACAGTGACAATTACTGTCATCTCAGGGAAGTAGTCATCAATTCAAAAATCTCACCGAGGTTACATAATCAAAGGCTAATTCCTGCTACAATAACAACCCAGTAAAACAGATATCTTCTGGCCTATCAATGGCATCATAGAGTGAAACAAGCACTAACCAGCATTCTTTTTAGTTTGGTCATTGATCAAACTCAGAAGGAAAGGCATTAGCTCAGGCCAATCATCTGGCCAATCGTATTGTGCTATTGATGCCACAGCTACACTAACTGCTGTACAGATTTTCTTGTAAGGATCATCTAATGATGATAGAAGCAATCTACGTATTGATGCCTGATAAAATTAAAAAGAAAAAAGAAATAGATTAGGTCAGTATAGCTATTTTTATGTAATCCAGAAAAATGCATTCTTTAGTTATTACCTCCTTCAGTAACTACATCATTCCCGTTATGAATATGCAGCACATACATTTCTGATTCAAAAAAAAATTACACACTACACTAACTAATTGTGTATTAGTTAGACACAAACCCTAATAAGAATATTTAGCCTTAAAGAATATACAACCTCAAGTTGGCCACTTTTGCAAACTAAAAAAGAATTCATAGTCACAACCTTTAGATAAAGGAGGCACCAAATTTATCAGAATGTAACAGTTGTGACGTATCTGTAATCTAAACAAAGTCGAGAAAAGACCTTTTCATCAGTTGAAGCCACAGGATGCTCAAAGTCTTCCTCGTCCTCATTCCAGTGTTTCTTAATAAACTGCTTTAGCAGAACCACCGCTAAGTAAATGTATGTTAATTCCCACAAGACAGAAATCAAATGAAAAAGTCAATTATCAATGCAGCAAATATAAGCCAATCTTTCTTTAAATCAGTAACAATACAAAGGATATCTGCCTCAATCCATTTGGGAGCTCCCTGTTCGCACCAACGCCAGCTAAAGCCACTCCAAAACCTGTTCAAGAAATTCCAAAATGTCTTTCAATTCCATTTCTTAAATAAATCAGTAGATACTAAACATTTAAAAAAAGAAATTCTTTTTTAAATAGAAAAAACATTCCATTTCCCAAATGGTCGTGTAAGTATAAATTAAAAAAAAAACCTTTAAAAATCAACTTAATTGTTACAAGAGGAAGCAAGGAGTCCAGTTGGAATGGGGGCTGAAGAGAAAAAGAGATAACAGAACAAAGAAGGCAGAAGAAGAAGTAGAAACAGCTAATGGCTTTTAACGGAAATTCAAATTAGGGAACAGCATCGTTTGGTTAAATTCTAAATTGTAAAGATAAACATGTTTTTGCTTCTCCTTTCACGTTTTATGCTTCCTGTTATAACCACCAGAAGAAAGAGAGGAATGGCGCGAATGATTAGTGTGATTGTTTGATTTCCTCTCTAATTTTCTTTCTTCTCTCCTCCTCCTCCTCCTCATCCTCCTCCTCCTTCACTACGACTCCTATTCTAGCTGATAGGACACAGAGCTCTGGAGTAGGAAATTCTTCAACTCAGGGGAATGGTAGAGGTGAGTAGAAGCTAAACACTAAAATTTCTAAGATTGATTTTCCCTATTTTAAGACCCCAGAGAGTGGCTGAGAAAGGCTTGAGAGTATTTTCAGATGCGCTCAAGAGTATTTTCAGATGCATCAAGTACCTAATGAAATGAGAATAGGTGTAGCAAAGATGTACTTGTAAGGGAAGGAAGATATACGGTTTCATTGGTTCATCACAAGCAACCCAGACGCAAGTTGTGAATCATTTTCCACTGAATACGAAGTTCGCTGAAAACACAGCTGAAGAGGTGATTGATGTTTTTAGCAAACTGAGGCAGAAGGGATCAATTACTGAATATCAAGAGCAATTTGAAGAGTTAAAATCTCAGGTGATGCTGTCTTTACCCCCACTTACCTGAATCCTATTACTTCTCGTTCTTTACCAGTGGCCTAAAGGAAGAGATCAAATCCATAGTTAAAATCATTAAACCCGCAACTCTAGCTAAAACCTTTGAAATATCCCTCCTATAAGATAACACTGTCACAGTCTTAAACAGAGGAAACAAACCATTCCAGTCATACCAACCAACCAAATGGACTCATCCCAACAATAAACTAGGTGAAACCACCCCTAAAACCACTCCTCATTCAGAACCAAACTAAGCCCTTGTTTGGTACACATTAAAATTTTCATTCTCGTTCTTCTACTCATTTTCAATCACACATTATTCAATAAAATAATATTTTCCAACACATCAATAATTTTTCCTTTATTTTCAACCACACATCATTCATCAATCTGTTATTCCAAAATACATTCTCCAAAATAATGTGGCTCAAACACACCCTAAAGACTTCTTACTAACCCGCTGAAATTTAAGGCCATTACCGACTTCCAAACCAAAAGAGAATTGGGACTTTGCTACAAATGAGATGAGAAGTATATACATTATCACGTATGTCGAAACCGGATGTTAAACTTTATATTGGTGGATGAGGAAGACAAGGGAGAAACTGATAACATGCCTAGGAATGAAAAGGAGCAGAGAATGAAGGAGAGCCAAGAAGAGGCGAGGGAAATTTCAATCCATACCCTGGTGGGCAACAATAGGACGAGAACTAGGAATGATCAAGGAGAGAAGAGTGTATATATTGATTGGCAATTGGAGTTGTAACACCCCAAAAATTTTTAGAATAGAAATTAATTATTTTACTTGCCATATTTTTATTATTTTGAAAAATTGAGGGACTAAAGTGATATATGTATTAACTTCAATTTTTGGGCTAAATATTTAAATCTTGTTAAAGCGACGAAAAGTATATCAATATGGGTTTCGTTGGATAGCTCGTTTTTAATCATGTAAATTAGGCTCAATAAAAAGTTAATTTGGATATGTGAGGCCCAAGTTATCGAGGTCAAAAGATTTTTGCCTTATTGTAATTTAGTTAAATTATTTTATTGAATTGTGAATTTTATAGATAGTTACGTGTGAATGGATAAGTATTATTATTATTTTATTTTTTTAGAATTCTATTTAAAGTCAAGTTGCAACCACTTTTTTGTTGTGATAAGTATTTTGTACGCATGTCAGCTTGTGATTGGTTTACTATAAATTCAATTTTTATCAAATCTGATAAACACGATTTTCCATCACAATTATACTATGACTCAACTACTATATTTTTTATTATAAATAGTGTGTCAATGTTCCACAAATCACTACCATAGAATTTTACACAACTTTCATATAAAGGAGCTGTAAATTCTAAGTACATTTTTATTATCAAAATCTCGTTTGATCAATCAAGATAAGATACTTTTGTGCAAGTGGTTTGTTTTCTTATGCTTTTATGTTCAATAATTTATGCATGAATTGTCAGTAGACCTTCGGGTTCGACCTAACGAAATGTGAAGTCCTTCTCAAATTCGAAATAAGAAATGAGAAATGATGGATATCTCACTTGGTCACCGATATACTCCATAAAGAAAAATGTGGTATGAATTGTCTATATTATTGTTATATAATTGCGTATGAAAACTGCACGTATCTTATTGGGTGTTTTATGTAAAAATATTCTCTTACAAAATTTTACAGGCTAGTTCAAGTCGATTGAAGTTGTGGCGGGATGGTGCAACGAACTGCCAAGTGTGATCGAAAAAGATTAAGCCCCTGTTTGAGCCATCTTTTTCATCCTTAAAAATGAAAAATATGACCGTTATCCATCACATCGAACCATCAATTTTGAATTTCTATCTCTTGTGTGGGGCCCAATAACGGCTATATTTTTCATTCTCATTCTAAAAAAAGGTGGCTCAAACGGGGCCTAAGTTTATTAAGTTCATTTTTTCCCTTTAAATTATTAATCAGTTTTATTTGTTCGAAACAATTATTTTTTTTTTTTATTATGTTTTCATTTTGGATATTCCAGTTATTTTTTTATTAAAAGAATGTTATGTTATTGTTTCGCAAAGAAATCGAAAATTTTGTAACACTCCATTGTTTGTGAAATTTTGGGGCGTTACAGGAGTACCTACAACTTCATTAATGAACAAAGGGCCAAAAGTATCAACTGCAAGATGCAAGAAGTTAAACTCACATCGGTAACAATGGTAGGAGGGGATTGTTGATCAGCAATGCTGTCTATAACCCATTAATATGGACGATGCAGGATCTAGAGTTTCAATATCAATTGAAGGTATTTAAGCTAGGAGGAAGTGATATGGTACTTGGGTTAGATTGGCTAAATCAATTCAGCCCTCTACTGTTTGGTTTTTGTAAGGAAAGCATTAAATTCACTCATGAGGGCACAGAAATGGAACTAAACAGTGAGACAATCAAGGAAGAATTTAATATGATGATTGAGGTTGAAGAAAGGTGTTGGTTCACGAATCAAACCATATGGAGTGATTGCTCAAATTACTGTCGACGATGAGGAGCAAGAGATGAAAGGATAGTCAAAGAGATGAAAGAAAGTGGAATCATTCGGCCAAGTAACAGCCCTTTAGCCTCTCCTGTGCTTTTAATCAAAAAAATGATGGGGCATGGAGGTTTTGTGTGGACTATAGGCAGCTTAATAGCCTGACCATTAAAGAGAAAAATAACCCATGCCATTAATTGAAGAACTATTAGACGAGTTGAAGTGAGCACGGTGGTTCACAAAAATAGACTAGAGGTCAGGGCACCACCACACCAGAGTAGCAAAGGAGAATATTCATAAAACAACCTTCAAGACACATGAAGGCCTCTATGAATTCAGAGTGCTGCCCTTTGGACTTACTAATGCTCCAGCCACATTCCAATTTTTGATATATTAAGTGTTTAAAAAGCAATTCAGGAAGTTTCTTTTAGTATTTTTTTTATGACATCCTGATCCACAACACTGATTTAAGAACCCACGGTTAGCATGCAACTGTGGTCCTTGACCTCCTTAGAAGACATCAGCTATATGCTAAAGGAAGAAAATGTTATTTTGGGGACATGTCATCCCTGCAGGAGTAGCTGTTGATTCTTCTAAGGTGGCTGCAATGCATGAATGGCCTAGACCAATCAATGTCAAATAGTTGAGAGGGTTCTTGGAATTGATAGGGTATTACAAGAGATTTGTAAAAGGATATGGATCCGTGGCCAGACCCTTAACTAATTTAATGAGGAAGGAGAAATTCAATTGGAATGAGGCTGTCAAACTAGCATTCTAGGAATTGAAAATTTCTATAAGCACTACACCTGTGTTGGCTTTACTAGACTTCACTATACCTTTTATCATTGACACTGATACATGTCATGGAGAAATGGGAGTTGTACTGATGTAGAATAAAAGACCTGTAGCCTACCTGAGTAAAGGTATCAAAAGTAGAAACTTGGGAAGATAAAGACAACCACTGTGAATTCTGTCTACGAGAATGGTTAAGAAAAATGGTCAAGCCATCACCCATTGGCTAGTGTACTAGCAAGGAACCAGTACAGACGATGCTACCTAGGAAAACGCAGATGGAGTGCGAGACAAGTTCCCAACATTTGAACCATGGGGACAAGGTTATCCTAAGGGAGAGGGATGTTACAAGGAGAAGCAAAGAGTCCAGTTGGAATGGGAGCTGAAGAGAAAAAGGAGATAACAGAACAAAGATGGCAGAAGGAGGAGAAACAGCTAACGGTTTTTAACGGAAATTCAAATTAGGGAACGGTGTCGTTTGGTTAAATTCTAAATTGTAAGAGATAAAAACATTTTCGCTTCTTTCAGGTTTTATACTCTCTGTTAACTGCCAGAAGAAAGAGAGGAATGGAGTGAATGATTAGTGTGATTGTTTCATTTCCTCTCTAATTCTCTTTCGTCTTCTTCTTCATTGTTAGTTGGTGTAATTGTTCTTCATTATTGCAGTCAATATATTGGGTACTGATTTCCTTTCATTTTCTGATCTATTCTTGCTGATTAACTGAGTTTGGGGTGTGAAATTGAAGTTCAACCATGACATTAATATGCAATTGTCATGCAGAGATACAGAAATTAAAACATTAAAATTAATTTCAATTCACAAATGAAGATCACGACACTAATATTCAATTGTCATGCAGAGATACAGAAATTAAAACACTAAAATCAATTTCAATTCACAAATGAAGATTCAAATACATAGAAAGAGATTTTGAGCTTCATCTTGCTGATTCCCACTTTACCTTAAAGGTCATAAACAACAAAATCAAGTCAATTTTCTCAAATTCAACTTATTTATTACAGAACAAGAAGAAGATCAAACTTCAACCCCCAAATGTAAATCGAATATGTAGTATAAAACAAAAATTCAACATAGCTACAAAAATATATGAAAGTATATACTCGAAGTTATAAATTAAATCAAATTAAAATCATTTGGTAAGTAACAAAAAGAAAATCAAACTTCAATTCCCAAATGTACATCCATATGCAGTATAAAACAGAAAACTCAACAGACGGACCTGGCTGAAGCGACGCTTGTTGAAGCGAAGTTTCGGCGAACGATCGGACTTGATGGTTGGGATCTAGAGAGGCACTCAAACAGTTAATTAGCCATTGCTGATCTTGATCCATTCAGAAAAGTGACTTGCTTCTCTGGGTGTGTATTTTATGGCGGGATACTGAGTATGGAAATGGAGAAATGTGCGCAAATAGGAGGGAGATTTTGCAGTTGGGGTTTTGTAATTGGGGGTATTTTATATGGCTTAGGGTTTCCATCAGCTGTCAACATTTGACTATGCTCCTTTTTTTTTCTTTTTTTTTTTTTGGGTCTCATTTTTGTTTTTCCTTTAACGAGGTACAGATGGCAATAACACGAAATCAAAAGGGAATCATCCTCTCCGTCCCTTCACGATTTCCCAACTTCGAACTATGCTCTTTTTTTTTTTTTTTTGGGTCTCACTTTTATTTTTACTTTAACGAGGTACAGATGGCAATGGCACGAAATCAAAAGGGAATCATCATCTCCGTCCCTTCACGATTTCCCAACTTCGAAGTGAATATCTATCTCAATTGGATGACACGGGTGGGAACGCCAATTATGATGTTCTTAGGATAAAGAGTTTCCCAATTGATTGGATTCCATCATTTTTTTTCTTCTCATTCAAAGCTCGTATTTGATGATCATTATTTTGAGAAAAATGAAGTTTTAGATAGTAATTTTTTTTAGAATGTGTAGTTAAACAGTGGGAAAAACTTGGAGTTTAAATGCAAAATATTGTATGTGTAAATGTATTGTTAAAAATGAATATGAAAATTAAAAATTTTTGAAATAATAATAGTCAAATATGGGCTAAAAGAGAGTGGAATTTTTTTTTTTAATAATGCTACTTGTGCATAACTAGTTACGTAATAGCTTACATACAAATGAGGTGTCAAAATAAAATGGGCAAATTTGTTGGTTAAAGAAATTCTAACTCAATTATATTTCATATTATGTTTATATAAACCATTACGTTGCGAAAGTGTTCTTTGACGACGTTTAAAAAATATTGTCGCAGGTCATATTCCTTTTTTTTTTTTTTTTTTTTTTTAGTTTTTTTTGCAATTTATGTAAATTGACCGGCAAAATTGAAAATACTCATTTCGACCAAATTTTAAAATTGCATAAAAATTGATAATTTCATTACAAATTTTTGAATCCATGCACTTGAACATTAAAATATAATACATCACCACCTAAATTAAAAGGAGTTTCAAAATAAAATAAAATTTTAGACAAACAAAAGCAGATATGAAAATGATATCCTAAGAACTTCATAGCATTCCCAATGCATTTAAAAGAACTTGCATTAGCCGCTTTTCATCACCAATGACATACTTCAGCAAATCTGAAGACAAACTCAATGTAATGGACAACTTCACAAATGTTATAGGCTTTATCAAGTTAAATGCCTGCAAAAAGAAGCATGGTTAGCCAAATATCAAGCAGGGTAGCCAAAGTAAACTATAATTTATTCTAGTCTTTCACAAGTTCATCCTTTATGCTAAATACAAATTAAGAGATTTTATATTGCTAAATAAGATAATTTTCAATATAATATGTACAAATGGTATATAAATACAAAAGTGATTTTATATTCTATTCTAAATAATTTTCAATATAGTAATAAAAAAGGATGTTTGGACCTATGTGCAGCTTTATCCCCCAATTGGTCTAAATCTATTGGCACAGAACCACATCAGTTGACAAACTAATGAAATCTTTGGCATCGACAACCATCTTTTCCCAACCAGGGAAAATGTCATATCTCATGAGCATATGAAACAAATCTACAATAAATGCTTCATTTGAAGACAAAATTCATCAAAGTTCAAAGATACTAAGCTTCTGCTTAGCTAATTTATAAATCATACATAATGGTCAAATTTACACATTCTAAAGACCACCACAACTACTATCCACTTATCAATTATTCATTTCTTTCTAGTTATAAATTAAACCATTTATTAATTCATCCAAACGGAGGATAATTAATCTACCCTCTGTTTCTTTAAAATCCAGTTTTTCACTCAACATAAGAACAATGTCAACCCTCAACTTCGGGGATTAGCAAAAAGGATGACAACAAATGGCAAAAAGGATGACCAAATATTGCTGAAGCTTATTTTAGTCTTTCACAAGTTCATATGTGGAGAAATAGGGCAAGTTGCATTGAAGGATTTCTCCAGACAGTAAAAGCTCAAGAAATTAAGAGACCTTATCCAACCCCACCACTCAATGGAGAGGGCATTAAGTCCTTGAAATTTTTCTTCTTTATATGTCAGCTCTTCACTAATGTGAACCTCGAAGTGGAGGTAGAAAATGGAGAACAAAAGAAGGGGCGCTGCTTTGTGCTCAGTGATTCCACTTATTTTGCTTTTCACTTTAAATTCATTTTATCACCAAACCAATTGCACAACTTCAGGCACCAAAAACAATAGGCAGACACTAGAAATTGGCATAGGAATAGGAGTTGCTCCTCCTCCTGATTATGGAGGCTATCCAGATTGCCCTGAACCTCCTGAATCGCCCCTCGAAACTATACATCCCCCTCCCCTGCCTGAATGCCCTCCACCACCACCACCACCTCCACATCCAAAACCGCCACCACAACCACCTAGTCCTCTCCCTCTAGAACTCAAACTGGCCCTTAAAGTAATCCAAAGGTTCAAGAAAAAAATAACTTATGACCCCTTGCACATTATTGATACCTGGAAGGGCAACAATCTTTGTAGAGACTACAAGGGCATCTTGTGTGATATTACAACCAATGATAACAAGCGTAGAGTTGCAGGTATCAATTTCAACCAGAACAGTACCGCAATTAAATAGTCACTTACTTCAAACAAATTATGGATTTGGGGCTTCAAATATTAGAGACTCGCCAGTTGAAATCGTTGATACGAATTGAATCGCGCTTCTTGCTTTTAGAGAGGAAGAGTGAAGATGTAGGAGGAAATGATCCCGACAGTTTTCACATTTTCAGGTTGCTGGTTTTCTATAATTTTGGGAGATGTTGGGTGGAAATTGGAGAAGATGTTAAAGGCAATCCGTTGGGACCAATGTCCGACGGTTTTGGTGGTCAGATGGTGGCCAGAAACGGATTCAAATGTAGAAGTGGAAGGAAAGAAGCTGTTATCCAAGAATAAAAGGTTTGGACACTGGGTTTCGAAATAATTCAACGAACAAGATATAATTACAAAATATAAAACAATAAGTAAATATGCAAATATGTTATATTAATTCAAGTATGATATTGTACAATATAAATAGTAATTTAAAGTAAAGTGCAATAATGTACCGATAACAAATCGATTTAATAGGGTTCGTTCCAATGCAATGATCTACGTCCCCATTACCAAACTCTCTGTTACGAGCAATGCCAATTTGTATTAAAGTGGTAACTTACAACAAGGAGTATTGATTCTTTACAACGTTGAGCTTTCTGGGATCTCAACACGACCCACACTACCAAGTTTTAAGGGACCTCGATATGACCCACACTACCGAGCTTTTACGGGACCTCGATATGACCCACACCACCAGCTCTACGGAACCTCGATATAACCCACACTTTAAATGAATTTTACAATTCAAATATCTCTTCTTATCGAACGATAAAATTAAAGTGAGTACAAAAAGAGAAGAGGCAAACACTTCAATAGATAGCAAATGAATTAAGTTCAAGTGTTGATGTTGTAAACTTTGACAAAAAATAGATGATGAAATAATTTTTATTGTTATCAAAGTTTTCAAACAATAATCTCTCTTAACAATATAACACAAGTTAAGTATGAGAAGATATTTACACTTCAATATAAGTGTTGGCAAAAAAAACTTTTATCAATATTTAGAAAATAGATGAGATTGAAAAATTTCTTTGCAAAATTTAATTCTTAATGAAATGTATAAAACTAGTTTGGATCAATCAAAAATTTCTTTATAAATGAGATAGAATTTAAAAACAAGTTAAGCTCAAAAATTTTCAATAAATAACTCTCTCAATTTTCTCTCAAAGATTGTCCACGTTGAATACAAAGAGAGTGGGTATTTATAAGTGAAAATCTGTCGTACCGGATATCCGGTAAATTTTCAACGGTCATATTAGTCGTTATTTTTGTCAAAAATTAGACCTTTTGAAAATCAACCGTTGGGCCAAAAATTAAACTTACCAGACATCCGGTAAAGCGTACTGGACGTCCGGTACGACCAACTTTGGCCCGAAACGTTCTCGATTTAATATTCATCAAATGTGAGTACTAGAGGAACGTTTTAAGAATGTTTTTCAAGGTATTGTCATATTTAAAACATGTGTCAATTTTTTCTTTGAAAAATATATTCTTTAAACAAAACATTTTTGTCGTGATTTTTCGATTGTAAAGTCAAAACTTGAGCTCGTCACGATTCATTTGCCGAGTATTGAAATATTTTAAATTTACATATAAAGTCTAAGTACTTTGTCTCGAATGTCTTCACGTGCATGTTTGATCGTACTTCAACTTTTGTCTCGATTCTTGTTAAGGCTTCTTTTTGCGAGTTTTGCAATATCGTTCTCCATAGCCTCGTTTGATCAATATTGTTTCCATATTGAGCATTGTATGCAAATTGAACTCCGTGTCTTGAATTATATTAATTCGCAATAATCATTATAGACACTCGAAATCAATTTATTAGAATTAAATGCAATTTGTTTGTGATAATCAAAACGAGATATCAACCATAAGTCAACAGAAACCGTACGGAGAGTGGAGTGAGGGAGGCGTGAATGAGTTTAGGATTAGGGTTATTTTTTGTTCCATATGTAATTTAATTTGGAATGCCAGAATATTATTTATTCACAACGTTCAACAAACGTTGCAAAAAGTCACATTTTGCAACGTTTATTAAAGGTTGCGAAAAGTCTCACATTTAATAACCTTTGATCAAACGTTGCTAAAGGTGAGATTTTTCACAATGTTGGATAAACGTTGCTGAAGGTCACATTTCGATTAAATGTTGCAAAATGTAAAACTTTTCGCAAAGTTTGATACACATTGCTAAAGGCGTTTATCAAACGTTGAGAAAAGTCTTACCTTTCGCAACGTTTATCAAATGTTACGAGAGGTAAAACCTTCCGCAACATTCAATAAACGTTGCTAAAGGTATCTACCGCAACATTTTTCTAAAAAATGTTGCCAAAACTCATTTATATTAACCAATGGCAATATTCACTTACTAAAATGTTGTCAAAAGACCCTTTTGGCAACATTTGACAAATGTTGCCTTTTTAATGTTACAAATGACTATTTTTGTTGTAGTAATAATATTTTTGGCTTATTAACACAAAACGTCCATACGTTTGATAGTTAGTGTGGAAAACATCCCAACGTTTCATTTTTTTGCATTTTCGCCCATATTTCAACGTTTCAGTGTGGAAAACATCATTTTCACTATTTTCAGTGTAAAATGACCAATATACCCTCAAATTTAAATAAAACAGAGAAAATGAAATAAAAAATAAAAAAATAAATTGTAATTATACTCTCAAACTTTTTAAAAAGTGCAAGTGAGTCCAAAAGTCTTATTAAAATGCTTAAGCACAAAACGTCCTTACGTTTGACACTTAATACGGAAAACGTCCCTACGTTTCAAACATGTTTGTATTTGCTCAATAGCACAAAATGTCTCTACGTTTGACATTTTTTACGTAAAACGTCTTTACGTTTCATTTCTTTTTACATTTTCGTCTTTATTTCAACGTTTCATTGCGGAAAAATGTCATTTTCACTATTTTTCAATGTAAAATGACCAATATACCCTCATATTTAAATAAAACAAAAAATAAAAATAAAAATAAATTACAAATCATCAGTCTTCTCCTCCTCCCTTAGCTTTATCCTTTCTCCACAACCTAAACCACCAGACCCCACCACCATTCAAATCATCTCAATGATCATTATCAAATGGAATACATAATGTGTTTCTTAATAGGACTTGATGATTCCTTCTCTCAAGTCCGTGATTAGTTGTTTCTCATGGATCTAATGACTCCTATCAATTGAGTTTTCTCGTTAATTGTTCAAGAGGAACAACAAAGGAGATCTAATCCTTCCTTGGATTCGAGCAGTTCTACTGGTACAGTGGCATTTGCTGTTAAAACAGATGTTGCTAAGAATGGTACATTTGGCTTTCAAAGTTCTAATTCCACTGGTTCCAAATATCAGAAAAGATACAGGCCTTATTGCACGCATTACAAGATACTTGGACATTCTATGGATCATTGCTACAAGCTCCATGGATATCCTCCGGATATAAATTCAGATCCAACAACAATACTAATGTTGTTGCACATCAAGTCTCTACTTCTGATGATAGACCTGATCACTCTAATTCGTTTAGAGGTTTTGTTCAGAATCTAAGCTCCAATCAATATCAACAGTTAATGTCCATGCTTTCGACACATTTGAGTACCTCAGCAAAGGTCATCAATGCTTCTGATTCTTCTCAAGCCAACTATCTCGGAGGTATTTGTTTCTCTGTGTTTTTGAGTCCACTATTTTCTTCCAATCGGTTCTGGATTGTAGACTGAGGAGCTACTCAACATATTTGCTCACAAGCCAGTGCCTTCGTTTCCTTGCATTCTATTCATCACACAATAGTTACTTTGCCAAATCACTCTCAGATTATGGTCCATTTTGCTGGTGATGTTAAACTGAATTCTAATCTTGTGCTTAAGGATGTATTGTTTGTCCCTCAATTCAAATTCGACTTGATCTCAATCAGTGCTTTAGTAACTGGATCTGGCATTACAATGAATTTTCTTCCTGACTACTTTGTTATCCAAGATCTATCAACCAAGAGGTTGATTGGCAGGGGTGACAAAGTCCGAGGTCTATACGTGCTTGATGTTCAAAGTTTGAATTCTATTTCCAATGCTTTTGTCAATAATGTTTCTGCTCACATTTAGCATAATAGGCTAGGACATATTTCATTTAAGAGACTTGACTCTTTGAAAGATCAGTTGGAATGTGATGTAACTAGATGGCACAAGTCGGATCCATGTTATGTTTGTCCTCTTGCTAAACAAAGAAAGCTGCCTTTTGAATCCAATAATCATTTATCCAAATTTCCTTTTGATCTTGTGCATTGTGACATTTGGGGGCCATATCAAACTGTCTCATATACTGGTCATCGATTTTTCTTGACTCTCATTGATAATTGTACTTGTTTTACTTGGGTTTACTTGTTAAGGACTAAATCTGATGTTGTATCTATGGTACCGAAGTTTTTCAACATGGTTTCAACCTATTTTAATGCCCAGGTCAAAGTATTTCGATCTGATAACGCACCTGAACTATCCTTTACTGAGTTTTTCTAAGAGAAATGAGTTTTAAATCCGTTTTCATGTGTTGAAAGGCCTCAGCAAAACTCAGTTGTAGAGAAGAAACATCAACACCTCTTGAATGTAGCTCAATCTTTGTTCTTCCAATCCAGGATTCTAGTGTCTTTTTGGACAAAATGTGTTCTTACTACAACTTTCTTAATTAATGGAACTCCTTCTCCACTATTGAGGCACAACATCCCTTTTCATTTACTATACAAAACTGTTCCTGATTACACCATTTTTCGAGTTTTTGGTTGTTTAGCATTTGTTTCCACCTTGGCTGCTCATCGAACCAAGTTCCAACCTCGTGCCAGAGTATGTACCTTTCTTGGTTATTAGCCTGGTGTAAAAGGCTATAAGTTCTATGATGTGGAGACCAAACAAGTGTTTCTCTCACGGGATGCAATGTTTCATGAAGAAGTCTTTACCTTTCATACTATCACTAGTTCAGACTAAGTTATTGATCCATTTCCAGATTTGGTTCTGCCACATCCTTCTTTGCAAGCTCATTTTACTCCAAATTTTCCAACCGATTCATCAACCCACCTATTTGAAGGATTATCACTGTAACTTACTTGCTGGCTCTCCTATTGGTGCTTCCACCGCTGCACCTTATCCAATCTCTAACTTCATCTCTTATCATGGCCTTTCTAATTCACACAGGTAGTTTGTGCTTAGCTTCTCCTCACATGTTGAGCCTCAATTCTATCACCAGGTAGTGAAGTTTCCTGAATGGCGACTAGCAATGCATGAGGAATTGAAAGCAATGGAAGCAAACAATACATGGTCAGTCACTACTCTTCCTCTTGGCAAACACACCATTGGATGCAAATGGGTTTATAAGATCAAGTTTAAATCAGATGGATCCATTGAGCGTCATAAGGCTCGATTGGTAGCTAAAGGCTATACACAACGTGAAGGTATGGACTTTGTTGAAACCTTCTCTCCAGTGGCCAAGTTAGCGACCGTGAAAGTTTTTCTTGCACTTGCTGCCTCACAAAATTGGCACTTGGCTCAGCTTGATGTCAACAACGCCTTTTTAAATGACGACCTTTTTTAGGAAGTCTATATGGAACTTCCTCTAGGCTATATTCAACAGGGGGAGTCCTCTCTATCTAAAACCAAACTTGTATGCAAGCTACGTAAATCAATTTATGGTCTCAAGCAAGCTTCGAGATAGTGGTATTCCAAATTTTCTCAAGCCTTGATCAAGTTTGGCTTTCTCCAGTCCAAATCTGATTACTCTAACTTCACAAAAGGTCATGGGTCCTCTTTTGTTGCTCTCATTGTTTATGTGGATGCTATTATCCTCACTAATCCTTCATCTAAAGCTATTGTTGAGCTCAAATAGTTTCTGTATACATTCAAGCTCAATGATCTTGGTTGTCTCAAGTACTTCCTTAGCCTCGAGATTGCTAAGTCCAAACAAGGTATTGTGCTTTCTCAACCCACTACACCTTACAATTGCTTGAAGATACTGGTTACTTGGCATGTAAACCAACTGCTTTTCCAATGGATCCAAAACTTCGTTTAACTGCCTCTGAGGGTGAATTGTTTCCTTACATTACACTTGGAAAACTTCTTTATCTTACTTTATCTCGACGAGATATTACCTTTGCGGTTCACAAACTCACTCAATTCTTGGCTCAGCCTCGACTCCCTCTTCTCAAGGCAGTGCATCACCTGCTTCATTATCTCAAGAAAAGTCATGGTCAAAGGTTGTTCTTTTCTTCCAATCCTCCTTACATCTACAAGCTTACTCTGATGCTTGTGCTCCAGTTCGGTTGAAAGCCTTCTCTTATGCGGATTGGGGTTCATGCCCTGATTCTCGCCGCTCCATTACAAGTTTTTTCATCTTCATTGGAGATTCTTTAGTATCTTGGAAAGCCAAAAAGCAGACCACCATCTCTCGATCTTCAACTGAAGCTGAATATAGAGCCTTATCCTCTACTGCCAGCGAGCTCATTTGGTTGCAGCAGCTTCTCAAGGATTTTCAAGTCACAGTTTATTCTCCTGCTTTGCTCTATTGTGACAATCAAGCTGCGATACATATTGCCTCTAATCCGACCTTCCATGAACGCACCAAACATATCGAGATAGATTGCCATTTTGTTAGTGAAAGAGTTGCTTCGGGAGTTCTCAAATTAATGCCCATCAGATCACACTACCAGTTGGCTGACATGTTTACTAAGCCCCTTCCTTAACACTCAGTTTTTTTCTTCCCTGTCCAAGATGGCTGTAAACGACATTTACAAGCCACCTTGAGGGGGAGTATTAGAGTGAATATATTGTAAATAAAGATTAGTTATTAAACTACAGATTAGTCAGTTAGTTAGGCTGCTAATTACACTTTCGTTTATAACTAATCCATTGTAATAAGCTATTTATATAGCTGCCCTCTGTACGATTAATTCGGTTGAATGAAATTCATTTTTTCCTCCTCTCCTGAGCTCAATAACAGCATTGATGGTAAATGCCTGAATCCCAAGTGTAGGTTCCATCATCTGGTGAGTCTTCTCTTTCTTGACATAGATGGTATTATTCTATCAACTTTATGCTTGAGTAGACTGAAATCATGCAAACATGGATTGATATTATTTTTGGCGATACCTCAGTTCTCAATTATTATTTTTTATTATTAGCAAAGAGGGCATTTATCTTCTTTTGTTCTTCAGTCGTTGGATGGACTGTTGGGGACACACAAGCTCCAACTTTTGTTTAATTTTCTATACCTCCATTGCAGGCTGCCTCTACGCCTTGTCCACGTGTTCCAAATGTATCCGGTAAACAAGGGTTGCCCTGCATATTCTTCTAGAAATGGTACTGTTTAAAAGGCGACTAGTGTCCATTTTTGCTTGCACCAAATTCTTCAAGTTCAGTGATCCAGTGATGCTGATGATGCAAGACGTAGTATGAATGGAAGAGAAGGCTATAACTCTCTTTTTTTTTAGTCTACACATACCTTTTTGTGCTTAAAGTCTAAGAACATATTTGCATGGGGCTTGGCTCGAGTCGGGCCCATCTCGGGCCTTTTTCGGACCGAGCGAGCATTTTTCCCATCCCTATACTGGTCCCTAATCGTGTACCTTCACCGATCAAATTATGCTTCTTGAAATATGGTAATTGTTTTTAATGACCGCAATTTGGTCGTAAAAGGGTGCATGTTAACCAATTTTTTGCTATTATTGGCCACCAAATCAAGACCATTACCAACCAAATATTGGTTGCTGAATGTTATAGATTTAGCGACCAATATTGTTGTGGTCGCTAAATATTTTTACCGACGATGAATTAGTGACCACTCAATGATAATATATTTTTTATAGTGTCGCATACTTTTTTCTTGAAAATTTATTATTGGGCCTAGTTTAGCCTTGTAGAAACACTATCACAACCACTTCTTTTGGAGATCGAACCAACCTTATCTGAGGACCACCAGAAAGTTTACGAGTCGCGGGCAATCCTTGTGCCTGTACAAAATTTTACGGGTTTGGCCAGTATGCATCAATCCAATAACAAGACCAGACCATGGGGTCCTAACTTTAACTGGCCGCGTCTATTTGACGTCTCTAATCCCCTATAAAGGTAGCACGTGCCATTGTAATGGGATCTTTACCTTTGTCGCACTTAATTACCACCATGACACCTATGTTACTGTCTCTTCTTATGAATACCTTTGCTTCTCACGACCACCCACCCACCCACCTGACCTATAATCCCTCACCACCCCAATACATTGCCTAAATCTCTGTGAGTCTCTACCATCGAACCAATTCCCTAACTCGATGTGTAATCTCCCGTCCCCACCAAATCTACAACCTCTTGGAATACTCAGCAATTATCATCCCCCCTTGTTTCAAACATTTTTACATTGGACTTGGTTTGAGATTTGGTCCATGAATCATTGAGTTTGAATTTATGATTCCTAGTGGTTGTTGATTTCAGGACGTCCACGGGGATAAAGATTAAGAACTAGGGATTTGAGTATGTAGATCTTGTGACTATTTGGGAAGATTTTGAAAGAATGTGACTTTTTTAGATTGAAAATGGTTGCAACTTTATTAAATCAGGGCAAAAATTTAGACAAAATTGGGCCTCACAAAGAATGTGACTTTTAGATTATAAACTATAAAGTTAAGAGGAAATTAGGCCTCACCTTTTAATAGTATTAAACAAAATTGGGCATCACCTTATAATAATCCTTGCAAGAACGTTACTTTTTTTTTTTTTTTTTTTTTTTTTTGCCCATCTAAAGAACGTGTTTTGATTAAATCGTCTATTATGTTAGTATGAAATGGACTATAAAGGTATTCAGATTTTTTATTTTTATTTTATTTTATTTTGCATTTGTTTCTTGAATGTTTATAACAAAATTTCTGGCGTAAGTACAAATTGAGACTCCTCTAAAAGAATTCTACGTACAAATTGATACTGGAAGTGATATTTTGTGGGTCAATTGCAATTCCTGTAATGAGTGGCCAACATTTATTGGATTCCAAGTAAATTCATCATTATTGTGTGATAATCTTTATTTTCATTTTAATATTCCCTTCGAATATTGTCATAGAATTATTGGATGATATTTTTTTTAGTTGAATTTTACTGCATTTTAACAAATTTAGCTCGAGTTCTTTGATTTTTCGAGTGCATTAACGATTATGCTGATCTCACGTTCAAATAGAATATGTGAATTGGGTGCGCAATCTTCTTTTGAATGGGAAAAGAATGTGAATCTTTTTTTACTTGTAATTTGTTTTATTTTTAAGGTTTTTGTATTGTGTTGTAAATATGGTTTTGAGTTTGTATCAAGTTAGTCGCATTTTTTTTATACAATGTGTTTAAATTTGAGGATTTAAATATCTTTTTCATATTAGCATATAGAGAATTCACATGTAGTTCTTATGGAACGCATCGATCGAGATAAATTGGAATTAAGATTGAAGTGGTTGTGTTCTGTGGCCACTTTCATTTATTATCTACGTGCACAAAATGTCCCTTGTGTGACACAATGAATCTCATATTATCATTCATACAAGAAAATTTGAGATAGAAATTATAAGCATTCGGCACAATTAATATACTAGATTTCACTAGCATGCAAGTGATACCTATGAATAAATTATATCAAATAATAGCAAATATGTGAAAACCACAGCTCAAATGTCTTTCCAGACATTTACCAAGTAGAGTTCAACATTTAATATGTCGATCTCTACGATTATGTTAGACAATTAAATTGTTGTTATTTATGGTTACCAGTGGCGGACCCAGGGTATCAGCTCAGCCCGGGCGGACGTTGACCAGTCAACGTTGATCATCAGCAATCGTAAGAGCGAGGTCGTTTATTAAATAGTAAAAAGGATAATTCACTCATAATTTTTGAATTCCTGGAAAATGTCTTTTCTATTTATCGTGTTCAGATCTATGGTTTTCAATACGAGATCAGCTAGTCTCTCACGTGCACTACACATGAAACCTAAATATCACAATAACAAAATAAATTATTTTGAGTCAATTGAACTTTGACTATACGAATACTTGTTACTAATACAATGATACGATGTCACAATATGAAAAAATCGCTCAATTATAACAAAAATGATACGATATCACAATATGAAAAAAAATTCTCAATTACAATCTCGATGTGTATCACCAAGCAATTTTATAACAAAAATGACTATTTATCATACTAATTTGATTGAGTAGGGCAACTGGGCAGCCTATTAACATTTAACAGTTCAGTCACTTAAGTCTTGACTCACTTCATTGAACCACAAGCCACAAGATTCACAACTTACAACTCACAAGAAATTCAAGAATTGCTAGATTCACTTTTCACAAGATCACAACAAAACTAAGTAACTAACTACACAATGAAATGAACAAAAACAGAAAAAAAAAAAAGAAGAGAGAAATTCACAGGCTCACTCGACACTCACTGCTCACAGTTAGGACCGAGCACCGCCGTCAACCCGTCACCATTCACCACGCGAGTCGCCGAACAGTTTGTGGATCGCCTTGCCCTCAGCTCCTCCTCTACGGGTTGTTCTTTGGTGGGTTTCAAATTGAAATTGAAATTGCCAAATTGGGGATTGAGATAATGGAATTCAATTTGGTTTTGTTTGTGTGCGGTGTGCTTATGAGTATGGGTTGTAATTGGCCCAATTAATTGGGCCAATTGTTTGAAAATAAGGCCCAAAGAGGTGCTTCTTCACTGCACATGAAAAAAAAATTCTCACCACCGCCAGCTGCCTTCGTTCTTTACCATTGCTCTGCCTCTGCTTCCCGGCGGCTCTTCAAGCTTCCGGCGGACCATGCACGGGCAGCCGCGGGGTCTAGCCGGGTGCTGGGTCCGTCCCTGATGGTTACCTTATAAGGAGTAACATTTAAGGGATGTGATTGAAGTACATTCTTCATAGCATTAAGCTCATGTTTGGTGAAAATTAAAATTCACATTTTAATCTAAGTAAAGTTAACAATTAGTCTTAACCACACATTTCATGGATCTCACAGCTTTTCAACCGACATCTCATCAACTTTTATCAAAATTTACTTAAGATTTGATTTTAATCCCTACCAAACAGGGACTAAGTGTGTTAATCAATACTTAACTACCTTCTTAACAAAATCTTAACAAATAACCTACCCAATGCTTTGTTAAATAGGGAGTGTTTCACAACATTTTATGGAGGAAATTGATATCTTTATTAAAAAGAATTGTAAAATCAAACCGAATGAATGAATAATAATTAACAAAATTGCAAGATTAATATGAGCCTCTTGTATTTAACAATTATAAAAATAGTAAGTTATAAGATAAAAATATTAAATAATTTGTAAATGGTAACCTCTCAAAATTGAAGATTAATCTAATATATTTTATTCTTAATATTGAAATGGAGAAGATGTTAAGAAAGTTGGAGTGGAGTTGGAAGGAGTATGAAAATAGGTCCTTACATTGATATAAATTGTTGTTTTTTCGATTAATAATTCTATTAACCATTGGATTATAAATATAGAGTGTGTTTGGTAGAAATTAAAATCGAATTAAAATTGAGAAATTAGTCGTTATTGTTGACTTTTATTAGACGAGTGAGACCCAATAACTGTTATATTTTCAATTTTAATTGGATTTTAATCTCTACCGAACACGCTCATAGTGTGTGTTTGAATATCATTAAGCACATGTTTGTCTACCATTTTATCAAACATTGTTTTCTACATTAAACAATCTCGACCACACATTCACCCACTAAAATATTCTACACCAAAACCAATAAAGTTACTTTAAATTTCAACCACACATTCTCCAAAAAAATATTATTCATTACATCATTCTTCTCCAAATAATGAGAGACAAACACACCATAAATGATAATAGAATTTTTGGAATGGTGATTGATGGGAGAATATGTAGTGGAAAAAGTGGTGAAAAGTTTTAGATTTGTATATAATATTATTTTATTTGAAAATTGTGTGGTCGAAATGAAGAAAAAGAAAAAAAATGAGAATGAGATTAAAATGTGCATATTCAATGATTTTCGTTACACTAACCTAATCATCAAATCACGACATTAATGAGCATTGAAAACATTTATTAATGGGCATTAAATGTACCAAAAATGGTATTTCCAATAGTGATATGGACAATTCAAACAAAAAAGTGACATTCTTGAGCATCATTGTTAATGGCAACAACTTTGGGTGCATTTACAAATTTGGTGACATCTATGAAAATTACTTTAAAGTAAAAAAGGCTGTGCATTTTAAACTACCTGACTTTTAATATAAAAAATGTACCAAAGATTGTGGTAATTTTATATTAATAAAAATAACAAGGAATAAGACTGCACAACTATTTTCTTCAAAATGGTAATGTTATTCAATTATATTAGTGCTTGTCATCAATCTATTTGCAATCAACAAAATTACAATATAATTTTATCCATTGAATAATGTGACAACCATTGTACTAGCACATGAAATGGTGCCAAACATTAGTGAATCCGAGTAACATCGTTCCGGTCCCAAAAAGTCAAAAGTAAAATATGTAAACTCTAAAATTCTCCTATAGTAGTCAGCAGGCCCGCCTGGAAAGACAGTCCGGTTGGGCCACCTTTTCATTGTAAAGGAGTTTTCAACCTCAAAATGGGGAGAGTACCGAAAAAATTTGATGACAACATATGTTTGTTTTGACATTCTTTCTTAAAAAATCTTATAAGAGGAGCACTGCACGCACAGAAGTTTTATTACAGAATTTGGCAACAGTCAAAATCACAGGGAGATAGACTCCCTGTATAAATTCTGTAAACATTATTCTGTTTCTGTGTAGAAGAGGGTTCAAACTTGATTTCTAAACAAGCAGGGATAATGAGACATAGATGGATATAATTGATGGGAGAAATAAGCAAATACAGCAAGTGAATCTTTTTTTATAGATAAGAGAACAAACTCCACTACAATTTATTTTATAAACAAGAACAAAACATGGTTCTGTATCAAGGTTTTGAAATGATATCTTCTTCCTTGTGAGTTGCAGATTGATGCCTAAAAATCCACTTCCAAACCTTGTGCCCTTTGCTCCCTTTTTTCAATCCTCTCTCATTCACAGTTATTCTACAAGATCCCCCATTATTTCTGAGATTTGCAAGAGAAATTCCAGATTGATCAGACTTCTTAAAATCTGATTTTGGGTCTGCTGATAAATCAAGATTCAGATCAATGAAAGCCGATTCATCCATGGCGCTGAAATCACTTTCTTTAACTGGATAAACACCCCTTTTTACAGCTCCAATTTCAGCATCAAACCCACCTCTGAATCCACTTTTTCTTGGCTCAAACCCACTTTTTCTTGGCTCAGATTCCGAATCCATGAAAACTCCACTTGTAACATCAGAAATTTTAGCACTTGAAAATGCATAATCACTGGCTTCATCCCTGAAACTGCATAGTGATCTAGACCTAGAAACACCCATAATATCAGAAACCCATGTTTCACTTTTATCATCAAATGATTCAAATTCACCATTTTTCTCAAAATCCCTTTTGCTTTTTTTCTTCCTAAATAACCTTTTGATCTTCCAAAACCCATTACTTTTCTTCACTTCAACACAACTGCTACTGCTCCTTCTCAGTAGAATCACCTCTTCTGGTTTCTCCTCGTCACCTTTTCGTTTAGCCTTTAAATTCTTAAGCTCATCGGTCTTCTCATTCTCTATCAGAAATGAGATTCTGCCAACACTTCCAACCTCCATGGCGCTGCACGAGTTTCTGTATGAAAAAATATCTGAACAAGAACACGAAGACAGACGCTGTTCTCCACACTCTGTACACACCAATTTAACAAGCTTTTCTTTAAGGCAGTAAGCACAGATCCCAACAGAAGATGAAGATGGGTGTTTCCTGCAGGGCATTTCTGATGCAGAATAGTTGAAATCTGAATCGTTGTTGTAGATTTCAACAGCTTTGCCTCTCTCTTTCATGGTTTCTGGTTTTTGGGTTGAAAGAAACAGCTGAGATCAAAAGATCAAATTATGCAAAGAATTGATGAAAAAAATTGGGATATAAAAATGGGTCTCGACTGAATCAAGAGGCTATAAGAGCTATCTATGGGCGTGTAGATTGTAGGTGAAGGTCAGAAGGCTTTGATAGATTATTACCAAGAGGAGAGAGATGAATACATCATTGCATGTTTTGTGCTGGTCTTAAATATTATGTACCTGCAATTTTAAATAAAAATATTTAAATTTTACTTGGAAAAAATTAGGTTGGGTGACTTGGGTCTGTTTCACAACCATTAAAATGGAGTTTTTTTTTTTTTTTTTTTTTTAAAATGAATTTTGAAATAGTAATTTCTTTTAGAGAATTTATGATTAAAAAGTAGAAAAAGAAATTTGAATTTAAATGCAAAATATTTTATTGTTAAAATGAGTTTGAAAAAAAAAAAGAGTTTTATTTTAATGATTGTCAAATAGGGGTGCATGTGATGCGGTTTTGAGTTCTCAATCTTCGCAATGAGGTTCTGAGTCTCTAACTTATTTAAAATTTAAAATTTAAGCATTGCGTTCAATTAAATTGGAAAAAGTATTATGTGGTTTGATTGGTTTATCAACTATCTTGACACATCTAAATTGAATAAAAAATAAAAATAAAAATAAAAAATATATAAAAAATAAAAATAAATTAGTAAATATATAAGTTAGTTCGTATCCACACTAATTAGAGATGGCTGTAAAATTTACAGCCCTTTAATGATTGTACAAATAATGTTTTTTGTAAAATTAAACTATAAAGTTCTATATGTATTAAAAAAAAAAAAAAAGGTTATACTATAAAATAATAGAATATATATAATGTCAACATATGGGTGGTTTGACTTGAGTCTTTTCAGCATTATAGTATTTCTTTTTTTCCGAAATATAATTGGACTGATTGTCAAATCGGTTCTCGATTTTTATTTTTTTACTAACGCTATTCATCATAATTAAAAGTACCAATAGTTATACTATATAGCATTAATACATCAAATAAGAAATTGTTCCGTGTATATCATTAAAACAAAATTCTTTATTTTTCCTATTCATTTTTAATCATATATTCATACAATAAAATGTTCTACATGTAAATTTAAAACTTTTTTCAACTTTTAAACACATTCTTCAAAATATCATTTTTCCTAAATTTCTCTTTATAAATGGCTAATTGGCTATCACTTAATCTTGTTTACTAGTGCGTACCAATAATTATTGATAATTGAAGTTCTATCTTAACATGTAGTGTTTATTTGGTGAGTTGTCCAAACTTGTATGTAAATTATTATTTTCATATTTAAGATTTTTAGTATATGCCCCCAAGATGATGTTTTATTTGAAAACGCATCTTTTCAAATTCGATTGCTCGTTCATAATTTTGAATGGATCGATTGCTTGTTTAGACTGTTAAAATTTTGTAGTTTCATTTTAAAATGTCTATTATTCGCACTCTCAACCTCATAAACTTGTGTCAAAGAAACACTATTTTTTGGCCTATTTTCGAGGATTTATCGAAACAAACACGTAGCTTATTTCATAGAATTTCTAGTTCACTTTTTATTAGATGACTCGACTTACTGTCTACCTTTTTAAGCCTCATTATTTTGCCAAAATGCATTTTCAAATAGTAATTTGATGGAGAATGTGTGGTTAAAAAATAAGGAAAATTTTTGAATTTGCATATAATATTATTTTATTGAAAAATGTATAATTGAAATAAAGAGAGGAAAAAATATATTTTGAAATTAATAGAGACAAATAAATAAAATTAACTTTATGAATAAGAACATCTCAAACCAAAATTATTTTCTTGTACAACTTTTTCTTCAACAACAATAACATATTGAGTTCCAATCATCAAGATAGCACAGCATGCAACCTATGACTTTTTTAGAGCCAAAAAGAGTCGTAAACTTTACGTTTTCTTTTACAAGAAACAGTGTAATTACAAGCAAGTGTGAAAGAAAATGCACAAAGATATGATTGTGTGGGAAAAAGTTATTAACAACAATCACAGTTGAGTAAAGGCATGAATCTGAATAGACCTCTCTACAAATTTCTTCTCTTGGCTTCATATATCAATCAATCTATCATGTGTCATGCTCATGCCTAACTTTTCAAGATTTTGTTTGCCTCTTTCTTGAATTTATCTTCATTACTTTTTCTTAAATCGAATGTTATGTATTTGTTTTTACTTTGAATTAGCATTATCCAAATTTGGGAATTGGAAAAAAAAAATTATACTTTGAAATATTTTTGAATTTTAATATATGCTTGATGAAAAGTATTTTAAGGGCCCGTTCGGTAGGGATTAAAATCAGATTAAAATTGAAAAATTAGCCGTTATTGTTGACTTTTATTAGACGAGTGGAACCCGATAACGGTCATATTTTCAATTTTAATTTATACCGAACAGAGCCTAAATAAGTAGTTCAATATTGTAACACATCAATTAAAGATCTCAAATTCACATTTTGCCACTTTCTATTTATGAAAAATTATACATGTAAATTTTTTAATGAAAAAATATGATTTTTACTTTACAAAAATGAATGAGTAAAAGTTCCATATCAATTAAACATGACAATGACATTAGATTTACAAGGTATTGACGTTTTTTTATCATGAAAATTCTTGGAATAGTGATTGATAGGAGAATGTGCGGTAGAAAAGTAACGAAAAGTTTTAGATTTGTATGTAATATTATTTTATTTGATGAATGCGTGGATGCAATGAAGAGAAAAAAATAAATTAATGTAATGTAATGGGAAAAAATGGGGACCAAACGGGAGCTAAATAAATTTTTAGATGTATGTTTAAGAACCGAGCGAAGGTGCTAACCATAGTGAATCACAACGATGTGATATTAAGATATGGTGAACGCTAGAGGTGGTAGAACCCACATGTAATGCAGGTTTGGCATGGTGGAGATGGGATAGATTTTTCAATCTTGCTATATGTACATTCTGGTTTACATCATGACTTACCGAATTTACACTTGGCACAATCTCAAACCATCTTTCACATCTCACACATTTAATCCAATCATCACAATTTTGCCATGTCACCTACTGTCGACAAGAGTGTCAAATTTAATGTACAAATAGCTTAATTGTAGATTTTTTTTAGGGTGCCTGTGCGTGAATTTTCTAGTTGAAAGAAGATGTCACACTTGATAGGAGCCTTAGCGATCATGTGAAAGTCATCATGATACGTTACTTCTACTTGAAAGCATAGGACACCTTATGAGCTTTACTAGCCTGCGGGAACGTGATGGTACAAGTTGAGTAGGTGAGGGATGGTTCAGGCGTTATCACCACCATAATGAGTTGTGGAGCTCAACTCTAAAAGACTACTAAAAATCAGTTTTTCAACTACGGATCATTACCAACGAATACATAAATGGATTATTCGTTAGTAAAAGTATTAGACTTTTAACTACAAAAATTACCAATGGAATCCCGTTGGTAAAAGTGGTAGCTCTTCACCAACGGATATTTCGTGTCTAATGTTGTTATTTAATATGCTTAGCATTTACCAACAATATTTTCGTAGGTGATGTAATTCAACTTTTTTTTTCTATAAAATGTGTCAACCTTTCACCAATGGATTTTCCGGAGGTGGAGCATAGTTCATATTAGCAAATATTAATCAAGTTTAATAATTAAAAAAATCAAACACTTTCACACGAAAAAAAATAAAAATCCTACCTCTTTACCAATGAAAATTCCATAGATAATGGTGGCAATCAAACAGTACTATAATGACCCATGAGCCATTCGGGCTCGTCAAAAAACGAAGCCCAAGCACAAGCACGAGCACGAGCACGAGCCGAACATGTCAGTTCGTATAATTTTTTTTTAAAGAGAAGAATAGTTTTAAAAAATTCAAAAAAGGCGAGCCACGAGCCGAGCAGCTCGTCTCGCGAGAGACGAGCTCGTGGGCCAAGCCAAGCTCGCACACGAGCAACGAGCCGAACAGAAGCTCGACTCGTTTTATAACGAGCCACGGGCGCGAGCTAGTGGGTAACAAACTGAGCTTGTGGGCAACGAGCCAAGTTGGCTCGGCTCGACTCGTTTGCCACCTCTATTCATAGATGAGATTAATTCGTATTACCTATGGAAAATCCGTTAATACACTAATTAATTTTAATAATGCCAAAACAAAGAAATTTTTATCCCACGTCGAAAGTTCACAACAAAATCTTTGGAGATGACCTCTATAAATTAATAGTCTAATAAGTGATTAAACAATTTTTTGGACCTTTCAATTCGGTTGGCTAAAAACTAAAAAAATAATTATAATTATTAAAAAAATAATAAATAAATTTTTTTTGACACGCCTTACAACTATGCCGCTATTTACAACACTGATTTTTACCAATTGTAATGATAGACATTTACCAACGGAAAATCAATTGGTAATGGTTAAGATTTTTACCAACAGAACTTCCGTTAGTAAAAGATTCAAATTTTACCAACTGCAAATTTCGTTGGTAAATGATTTACTATTTACATACGACGCGATCCATTGATAATTATCAATGACTTTCAAATTAATAACGAATTTGTTGTTGCTAATATTACATTGATAAAGAATAATAACAACAGATATCGTGGTTTCAGGAACGAAAAGTCCGTGACTAAAGCCATGTTTTTTTGGTAGAGAAAGTTGACTATATTTTTAAAACTCTTTCATTCTAGATTTTTAATGAAAAATAAATTTGATAATTACAAACTAAAAAAAAATAAACAAATGAATACATATTTAATTAGTGTTGAAAACCAAGTCTATGCAATGAGACAATCATAAACATCTCCAACAACCTTGTCTTGTAGTAAACGTGTGATGAAAGTTACACCTACACCCATTTCATTTTTGCACGTCTACAACTCTTTATTTTCTTTATAGATGTGGAGCACGTGTAATTCTGACAAATTCTTTTTTTAGTAGACCAATCGTGTGACCCTCTAACGTGTTGTCATCCATTTTCAAGACCTAAATATGCAGTTTTCTGGCCATGGAGATTTAGTATGTCAAGCCTCCATCACTTGATGAGTAATCATACTCCTCGAAGTCATTGACTTTTTTCTTATTTATTTATTTTGGATTTATTATTGAAATAAAAGTTGGAAACTCTATACGTACATCGTATGAAGTTGATACTAAGTGACACGAGTGACAATTCAAGTAAATCTCTAAGGCTTTAGATCGGAATTTAATTCAAGATTGTTCCTTAGATGTATTAAGGATGACAAAAATACCAAGCAAAAGACCTTGTTAGAGAATGTTTGAATTCGTATTAAGAGGAGAAAAAGTGAGATACATCAGAGAAGGTCAAGCTTGTGCATAGCATACGAGTATTAAACAACAGCAAGCATGTGTTAAAACTCACAACTTTTTCCTTCTTTTTAGCCATTGTTTGTTGGTCATTATTTGGCCAAAATAATATTTTTAATAGTGATTTTTAGAAAAATGTATGAATTAAAAATAGGAAAAAAGTTTTTAATTTACACTCAGAATGTTTTATTGTGTAAATGTGATTAAAAATTGAGTAAGTAGAAAAAATAGTTTTCAAATGATGGATGTCAAACACTGGTTTAATCTCTCATTCTCTGAAAATTAACTATTACAAAAACCATTTTTCACAAAAATGGGTCTGAAATATAACCTAGCAAGATAGATAAGACAATTTAGTGTCGTTTTATGTTTGACTTGGCAAGCGAAGGGGTGAACCCATGACGAGAAGGAGCTAGCGGTGGTGGTTGAGCCTATGCAAAGCAAAATATGCTCAAGTAGACCAATGTCAAATAGCAACTAGCACGACATCAAAGCAATACTTATAACATACTGTGTAATGTTTATAAATACTTCAATTATTTTTTATCTTCGAAGGATTCAAAAGTACTACACACATATCAATCATTCATTTTGATTTATTTCTGATTTAAAGTGTATAAACAATTCCGTAACATGCATCATGTGATTGTGCATGATGACTTGCAGATCATGTATATGGAAGATCGGAACTCATGTGTAGACTCGCAATTTTCAAGAGATTCCATAATTGTGAACTCTTCAAAGTCTTGGAGCTTCTGCGATAACGCGGTTTGGCATAGTGAGATGATATGTTTACCTCGACCGAGTATAATCTTCTTCGTTGGTAGAAGGTGGAAGGGGGTTGTGATTATCATGTATCGAGTGGGATGATCATATGTAGGCCCATGATAATATCGTACTTTGATTATTGAGCACTTTGGGAGGAGATGTGCAAACAAAAGTTCTGTCTCGATTAGACTTTAATATGACATTTTATTTATTAAAGTATTGTGTTCATCAATTTAATAGATTAATATTTTGAGATAAAACTTAAGTATCAACAGAAATGATCATATCTTACTCTGACGTAAGCAACATGAAAGGTTAACAATTTGAATTTGAATTTGAATTATGATTTAAATAATTGTGAAAACAAATTAAGTCAATCATCTTTTGTGTCATAAAAGATAGAATCACATCCCACACTTCTTGAGTGATGTAAAAGGCCCCTCTATTTTATAGTATGTTTGGCCCACATTTTTCTAAAAAATCATTTTTTCAAAATACATTTTCAACCTCACATTCTCCTATAAAATAATTTTACACGTAAATCGATAATATTTCTTTATTTTTTAACCACATATTCTCCAACAAAACACTATTCTAAAATTCATTTTGACGAAAAAATGGGGTTCAAACAAGGATTTAATTTAAAATTTAAATTATAGACTAAGATGGTGTTTCGTAAGGATTAAAATTAGATTTTTAGTAAATTGTGATAGAAGTTACTGTTAGAAGTTAGTTTCAGAAAGTCTTCAGAATAATTAAAAATTTCCTTTCATTTGAGGTCTATCAAGTCAGTTCAAAGAGAAAAAACCAAAGGAGTGCCTCTAATCGGATTAATTTCTTTATAAAATGCCAAAATAGTAGTTGTAGTTTTGTGCTCATGATATGAATATTTATTGAAAAAAACGAAAATAGACAAAAATGCACCACTTCATGTTTTGGTCTCTAGTTAAAATAAGATCTAAAGTGATCGACGGAATCATGTTTGAGTACAAAACCTAGTGGCTAACGTTAATATGTTATCCATCACCAAGAACATAGAGATGAGTGAGTCATTTTCGTTCAACACTGCCCATATGTTTTTGGTCCATTATCGACTTCGATGTTTAGCATGGTACAATTCACATTTAATATTTAGCCGGTAGATGTTGGTAGTCACAAGACTATTCCATGAGGAAGAGACTTAGCATTTGAAATAGAACTATCGAGAAGAACAGATCTAGGATTTCATAAAACAAAATGAAGATTTAAACGGCAAAGATACTATCTTTCAAACACAGGAAGGACATAAGTCGTTAGATCATAGTCGTAAAAGTGATCTAATTTTTTTCGAACAGAATTTGAACATACTATCAACCAGTTAACATCCATCCACTTAGGTAAAAGGAAAGAAGAGGCAAGACCCCATCTTCCACACATCTTGCTCATCCAGCATAAACTACCCTCTAAGAGCCCCCCCCCACCCCCCCCCCCCCCCCCCCCCCCTCTATTTATATATATATATATATATATATATATATATATATATATAATTGCACTAACAATATAGTTCAATGATAAAAAGGAAGATTTTCAATCCTTAGTTTCATAAACATCGGTGTAGGCCATAGACCATCCATGCTTGACCTATAGCTACTTGTGTCTATACATTGTCTAATCCCAGTTTACACATCCGTTCACTGACAAACACACATATTAGGGGAAAAAAATATTTATTTTCTGATAATTTAAACTTTAAAATAAAGTATTCCAATGCAATTTAAGAATATATAAATATCAGAAATTCAAATTTCATCACTATCCATGTAAAAATAAAAAATAAAATTACATAATAAAATAGTACAAATATTTAAATAAAGCAATAATAAATCCAACCCGTGGCATGCTACCTTGAGGCTAACAAGTGCACTAAGCATGCCTATTTTAGGACATGATGAGGAGACCACACTCGCGAGTCACGCCCTACCCCCATTAACATATTTGTTAATGCTTTTTTAAAAAATCCACTCAATTATTTTAATTTTGGTCTCTAATTATGATGTTTCTCACTTAATTCTTAGTCTCATTGGCACTTGTTTGGCATCCACTTCTTCACTATATTTTACTTTGCAATTATTTGAAAAGGGATAAAACATTTGATTGTTCCCATGATTAACTTACAATTTACCAACAATGTCATTATTATTTAACAAATCTGCCGTACAAAACATGCCGGTTTTGGAAGCTTTGTCCCTCTTTTGTGGTTCAATTTTGCAAATATGTTATGATTGAGGTCGAAAACGCAAAACGAAAATGTTCGTTTTTCGAAAGTAAAATTTGAAAATGTGTGTTTACCATGCAAAACTTGGATAGAATTAGGGGGAAAAGAGAAGTACAATAAGTTGCACATATTCAATCCCAAATAGATCTAGATGGGTTTTTTTTTTTTTTTTGGGTGGGGGTGGGGGGGGGGGGGTGGGGGTATAGTGAATAATAATGACTATATCTTAAAAGTGAACAAACCTGGGAAATTGGAAGTATGAAAAAAACTATGCCCTGTTTGAAACCCATTTTTAGAAGAATAGAAATTTTAGAATAGTGATTGATGTGAGAATGTGTGGTGGAAAAGTGATGAAAAGTTTTTGATTTGTGTGTAATATTATTTTATTGAGAGAATGTGTGGTTGAAATGAAGAATGAGAATGAGAAATTAATGGGTATCAAACGGGGGCTATATATATTAAATGTTGACTAAGTTAAAACATAAATCATTGCTATACAACATTATACAATTTAAAACTTTGATCGATTTGAAGTATGACAATAGATGATATAGTTATTCAATAAAAGTACAACACTTCGAATGCGTGAGATGTTGAGGTGGTTAGCATTGGAGAAAGGCCGGTGTCATACATGGGACATATCGGATATCGATATGAAACATGTCTCATTCCTAACAACCACACAAATCTCCAATCAGTGGTAGGAGGATGGCCAATCTCTGGGTCAGAAGGGTCGTTAGGAAACGTTGAATAACAACAATAGTTGCATATGATATTCGAAATTAACACTAAAAACATAACCAAACAACTTGCTTATGAAGAATTGCAATAAACTTTGCTTGACTATGACGTACAAACTCCGAGTGGCTCTGACATGCTGCCACCCTAACCAATATGAATCAAAAGTTTGCATAACATTAGCACGTATATGAGAGAGTAGTCAACTCCATTGATTTGATTACAATAATTGTCGATCTAAACTTCTATCGATATAACAAATCTTGCTAAATACTTTCTCATATCTAAATTACTATACAATTACTCGAATGACTTTCGACTTAGCTAACTTAACCTACTTTTTCAATAGTCGACCAGGCTAATCAAGTGTTCATTTTGTAGTTCATTCTTTAATTCATAAAATTCTTTCGACATCTGTATTCAGTACAATCAACATGTTCTATACAAAAAACATGTACATTTTAAAGAAAACTCAATCCTTTGGTTGTTTGTATAAATGAAAGACTTGTTACATAATCTTAGGGTTTTATTCTCTTAGTCATCCTTCCGTGTAGGTAGATGGGTGATCATGTTGTGTTAGCTGTAGGGAAGGATCCAGGATTGAACTTTTTTTTTTTTTTTTTTTTACATAAAAAAATATTTTTACACTAAAAAATAAAAAATTAAATGGGCTGGATATTGGACTGGACTATAGCGAGGCCCAACAACAGAAAGTCAAGGCAAGTGAAGGCTCAAAAGCTCCAAGCTATAGGGGCCCAAAATGGGCCATCTTTCACAATAGCAAAATAGGAAAATTAGTCTGATCTGAAATATAATGCTTTGTGACATTTTATGATTTTTCCTGTTTTATTACAGTTTTTTTATTTAAAAATAAGAATTTCCAGATTTTGTTACAATTTTCTCTCATTAAATACAAGTTTTATTCGTTATAATCTTAATCACTTGCTAATTTACGGTGTATTCCTATCAAGAGAAAAACCCCAAATCGGAAAGCTCCCTCTATAAAACCCCAAATTGGAAATCTTCCTTTGAAAATCCCATATAAAAACAAATGGAAAACTCCCACCGAAATCCCCAAAATTAGTCTGTTTTGATGAAGAAAATCTGAGTGAAATCATTTTTGAACTCGATATTCAATCATGTAATATCCATTTGAAAGAACATGAAAGATTTAAAATGCCTCAAGCTTATAATTCAAATTCTAAAAAGAAATATTCGATCAGACTACAAAGATCATTGTATAAAATAAAAGAATCTAGACATAGGTGGTGTAATCGTCTTAGTGTATAGTCATTGAAAGAAGGATACCAGACTCATTGTATGTACTTTCGTGTTTTCATAAAGAAATCAATAACTGAATTTTATAATTATTGCATTGTACGCTGATGGTAGGGTTGTTAATTTGGTTTATCGGCTTGAGCAACCCATGGCTCGGTTCGAGAAAAGCATGAGATGGCCTTGCTCCTAGCTCGAGCTGAGCATCATTTTGGGGGCATCGGCCCGAGTCTGAGCTGACCCATGTGGCTTGTCAAACCAGACGGGCTAGCCCATGAGCTGGCCCAAACACAGGCCAAAATGGCCCGTGTTATTTGAAAAAATGGCAGCTACAATTTCCTTAAAAATAGGCAGCAGTAGCTGCTTGCTAAGGAAAAAAAAAAAGGAGGCAGTCGTGGCTAACTGTTGCATGCCTATTGCGGCAGCTACTTAGCAGCCTTTATTACCAAAATAAAAGGCAACCACAACTACCTATGTTACTACTGCCCTCTACCAAAATAAAAAGCAGCTGTACCATCAAATTCAAATTTTGTAAAAATAGACGTCTTTTTTGTTATAAATAGTAGGTAAAATTGCACATATTTTAAATTATTTTAAAAAAAATTTAGAATGTCACGAATTTAAAAAAAAAAAACGAGTCGGATTGACTAGGCCTGTTATAAATACCAGGTAAAATTGTACATATTTTAAATTATTTAAAAAAAAAAATTAGAATGTCACGAATTTTAAAAACAAACGAGTCGGATTGACTAGGCCCGAGTCGAAAGCCCGAACCTAGTTAAATTAAGCTTGGTTCGACTCAACTCGAGCCAAAAAAAGCTTGAGTCATTTTTACCCGAGATGAGCTCGAAACTCAAGTTTTGACTCGACTCCTTGACATCCCCAATTGATGGTTTAAACAATATTGGAACTCATGAAGAGCTTCCAAAAACAATTGATGAGCTAAATGGTCTATGGAATTCTTGTTCATCAATCAACTCATGCCTGTTTGCTGGCCATCATTTTCAAAAAATAAAGTTTTGAATAGTGATTTTTAGGATAATATGTGATTAAAAAGTACAGAAAAGTTTTGAGATTATGTGTTGAATATTTTATTTATAAATGTGTGGTTGAAAATAAATATATAGAAAAAAGTTTTCCAAATAATGGTTGTTAAACATGGACTATATAAAAAAAGTCCTTAACTAATTTTTTTTTTATGGATAAAGCACGTTAATTTAGAGGGTGTTTGATAGAAATTAAAATCGAATTAAAATTGAAAAATTAGCCATTTTATTGATTTTTATTAAACAAGTAGTACTTAATAACGACTATATTTTTAATTTTAATTGAATTTTGAGCTATACCGAACACGCTTTTAGTACCTAAATAATTGTTCGCTCGATGCCAAAAAAAAAAAAAAAAAATTACTTTTAGACCTTGAGAAGATAACAAAGAACTTCTTGATCCTAATGTACTATATCCTAGTACAATAGGTGCACTGTTGTACCTTGCTAACGGTACACGAACTGATATTGCATTTTTCAGTAAGTTTGTAACAAGATTTATAGTTTGGATCATACGTGAAGATGTGAGAATGGAGTAAAACATATATTTCGTTATCTTCGAAGAGCAATTTATATGTGCTTCTTTTATTTAAATAAATCTAAACAGGTATTATTTGGTTGTGCTAATGCATGGTATTTATATGACCTTTCTATCAATTTAATTTGCCGGTCCGGTCAAGGGTCCGGGCTGCCGGTTTTTTGGCCCAACCGATCGGGCCAAGCCAGTTTTTATTACTGTGATAAAGATGACATCACGAAACATATTTGACAAAAATTCTTTTTCACACATGATCTTGACAGGAGTGGTGAAATTGATGTTCAATAGATTAATTCAAATAATAATCTGGTCGACCTATTGATAAATGCATTGTCAATTGCAACATTTGAAGTCAATGCACAATATTGAAATATGTGGGTTCAAAGATCTCAAGTGATTTTACAATGAGGAGAGCAAATACGTGATTCACTCCTTTCCATTGATCAGTGTTTTGTCACACTAGGTATTTCTTGCGGAGCTTTTTATGTAGCAACTCTACATTATATACTAATAAGAAAAATGTACTCCTTTTCCTTTTTCCCATCGACTTTTACCAAATAAAATTTTAACGAGGTCTCTTCTTTATATAATGTGGGTAAAGTTATTTGTACATAAATAATGTATCAAATTGTTTACCCTCTTTCACATCCACGTGAGCCCTGCCTGCATGAATAAAAAATCACAAGATGTGGTCTCCACCACCTATTGTGAGTAGTCGATAAAGGATTAGGTAAAAAAATTCGATACATATAACATGCTCCATATAATGTATAATGGACATCCGATGACAAGTGTTGTCAATTATGGATATCCGTGAGTGTGCCCTTGACTAAGATTCAATGTTACAATATGAATACTCCTAAGCCAATGACCGTAATTTCAAATGTTACAAAATGAACAGCCCATTATTATAATTTCATAGGTTACAATTTAACTCCTATATATGCAAATAAACAAACTAGCATTACAATCATATATGCAAGACGAAATATAATTCTTTTTTTTTTTTTTTAAATTTTAAGAAAAAAACATAGTCATTTGGCTTGATTGGGGCAACAGAAATTTTAAAACAAGGCTGAAGCCGAAACAACCGGCAGCCGGCTATTCCGACTGTTACAGCCGCTCGTTCAACACTTGGCAAAGCCCGACTGTTTATCGATTAGAAAAATTTAATCAATAAATTTTACAGGCTGTTAAACGGAAAAAAAATTCCGGCTGTTTTTATTGATTAAAACGTATAAATATTTAACGAAAACGAAATAAAACATACGTAAATATACTTACTGATTCGAAGTAATTGATATTAAAAAAATATTTCATTCTTTAGCGTTCGATAAATTTTAAAGATTTTGAGGTTGAAGTAAATGAAAGTTAAGAGAGTTTCAATCTGTGTTGGAATAGACAGATAAGAAAAGTTAAGTGATTTTTAAATTTTAAGTAGGAAATGTTTGATTTTTAATTGTTAATTAAAATGATAAAATATTCTTTTAAACAAAACAATATTTTGTAATTGTATAACTTATTTAAGGATATTTTTGTCTTTTAACCTATAATATGCCAATGTGAAAATATAGTATAGTTGAAAAGTCAAAGTGGCAAATTGGCTTGTTGACTAGGTCAAACTTAAAAGTACCCCGAGTTGCAAGTGGTGGTGATGGTGGGAGTTGTGGTTTTGAGGTGGCAGCAACGATTTGGAAGGTGCAATCAGTGATGAAGTGGGATGGTACGATGGGGTGTGATAGAGATTGATTGTGATTTGTTAAATGGGTAATTTGTGATTAGTGGTGGCAATTGAGTCGAGCGGCTCGTCGGCTTGTATTGAGCGACCCACAAGCTGCTCGGTAGGCGTTTTTATCGAGCAGCTCAGCTAATTTTTTTTAATTATTATATAAGGATAGTTAAAAAAATTCAAAAAAGGCGAGCTCGAGAAGAGTAGCTCGGCTCCGCTCGCTACAGTACGAGCTCGCCCACGAGCAACGAGCCGAACAGAAGCTCCGCTCGTTTTATAACGAGCCATGAGCTCGAGCTCGTAGGCAACAAGCCGAGTCGGCTCGTTTGCCACCCCTATTTGTGATTAATAAATAATTTGTGACTTAAATGAAATGTATGGTTTGCTATGTATTGTAACACACTGTATTTTTGTAATTGTAGCATTTTTTGATTTTCGACTATGTGATCGTAATAATAAAATTATGTGTTATTGTGATAGTGACATATAATTAAATTATACGTCACAATATATTATCAAATATCACAAAATGTGGTCACTTAATTTTTGGAAAATAAAAATAAAAATAAAAATTTACGAGTTCGCTATTCTTGAAGTTGTATTTTGAAACCTCTGTAATTACTCTTGAAGTTGTAATTATGAATTTTTTTTTTCATATTTAAGTACAATTGGGCTAACAACTAGTAGGACTTTGGGTCCAATTGACCCATTTGCAGATGAAATTATAAAGGGACAAAAAGCTGCTCAGGCCCAAAAAGGACCAGTACGAAAAACTTGAAACTCTAAACTCTAAAAAAAATTGGTGTGATACATAATATATTTTTGCTTATCATGTAACTTATATTGCTTCGTGCATTTCTTAGTTCAAAAACTCCCATATACACCAATATTTTAAAAATCAGCCCAAAGGCCTAGCCCTAGTCACAAGAATCAAGAACTGAAGAATCAAATCGAGTAAATTAAATAGACAAATAAAAAAAAAAATATCTTTATTTTCTTGTTTAATAAATAAACTAGTAAACACGGTGGTCAAAAACATAAATTAATTAATAAATATTTTTTCTCATATTTAAAATTTAACCGGTTCACTGAGTCTCTAGGCTATCGAAACGAGCAAGTTTTTATTTCTTTAATCAAAGAAAACAACATGTTCCTAGATTTTCTAATGGTTTTTTTTATATTTTTTTAACATGTAACATGATTGGACTTTAGATAGGTCCTCTTTTTTTTTTTTTTTTTTAAAAAAAGTTGAACTCTCTCCAATACCTTGCTCAAATCATTACACCTTTTGTGCCATCGAAACGTATTCAAACTTCGTTACCTTCAAGAATGTTATAATTACAACCATCTTTCACCGGAGCCTCGGTTGCCAGCTCCCTCGTCATCAACTTCTTTGACCTTCGGAGGCTAGACAGGCATTTAGCATTAAGCCCTATGCACACGCCTATTCTTTTACTTTGAATAGGGGAAATTTTTTTACACAACTCCTCTTTTTGCAGACTACTGACATTTTTCTGTATTCATATTCTGGCCTGCATTTTGAAGTTTGAGTGGAGGGAAGAGGAGGGGACCAAATATCAATAATTCTGCTTTTATCAAATATGTTAGTCGCATTCACTCTAGCAAACCAGCTGAAGACCTGGCTTTTTAATGTTCCTTTTGCATACATGTCGAATTCGTTTTGTTTCCACTACTACATACGCCAATACTTGAGGAAAATCTTCGACCAATTTTTCCGAGATTACTCCGCGCTTCATGATAACTAAACTTCAATTACAAAAATTTTACGCGTCAAAGTTTGTACTAACAAATATAATCTACATTGGAGCTGGATAGGTTGTATATCCAATTTTATTATTTGTCGATTATTTAAAATTTTGTATCCATGGTAGTAGACCAAGCAATGTACCAAGTTCGTTGATCTTGATCTTACTCCGCTCTCTGGTTAATCGGATTTGCAATCGTTGACCAAAATATAGACTATCATCTTTATGTTCTGCCTATCCACTATTTTTCTAGGTGGATATATTTGAGTCATCAACACTCGTGTCCTTAAAAATTCTATTCTAATACAAGCTCTATACTTATGTCGAGGTGGTTTCGAAACAAATGTATAGCATAGACTTGATTTTAGAAAGAATTAAAAATAAGGGTAAATTTCAAAAACTTTTCCCGAGGTTTATGATAATTTTAGAGATACCTCTCTAATTTTAAAAATGTCTGAAAGCTCCTCTAAGATTTATTTTAATAACGGATTCGTCTTTTCTAGTCAAAAGTATATTTTTATTTTATATTTTATCCTTTGCGCTTAGGTATTGAAGATGTAACTTGAACATATTATTGAATGATATTTTACTATCTATCAAGTTAGTTCTTTTACTTTTTTTCCACGTTATTTCATTATATTTTTCAACTCTATTTTTTTGTATTATAAGGATGACAATGGGATGGAGTGGGATAGGGTGGCCCTCCCCATTTTCCGCTTCATCGATGATATTTAGACAATAGGATGGTAAATGAAAATATTTTAATGCCCTTTTGGCCTCACCTCCTAAAAGTTCTCGTCGTGAAGTGGACAATATGATCGTTTCATCCCATTGTCATCCATATATCCTCATTTATTTATAATTTTTAGTGCATACTTTTTAATACGACTTAAATTTGAAAAAAAAAATATAATAATAATAATAATAATAATAATAGGCACAGATTTGGGATGGAGAAAATGCTAGGCATTGTGGGAGTAAAACATTTTGCCATCCCATAATATATTAAATAATTAAGATTATTTATTATAATACAAAAGATACAATAAAATATATATCAGTTTTATTCCTGTCTAAGAAAAAAATCTAATGGTTAACTTTGACAAATATATTAAATGTAATTATAGGTGGAAAAGATAAATAAGAAAATAAATGTAGTTTTATATGTAACATAAGATAAAATGGTAAAATGGGAAATTTATGCTGGTAGGGGAGAATGTTATATTTTTTAAAAATCAAAAGGGTGTCTTTCAAATTGTCCTCGAGCTTTAATCATGCCTTAGACCATCTCCAGTGCCGTACCAAATTTTGCACCAAACTAAAATTTATCTTCAACCATTACACCAAAACTTATACAAAATGAACAGTGTTTAATCATTTTTTTTTATTCTTAATAATTTATTTATTCGGAATATTATTTATTTATTTTATAAATATATAAATTACTAAATAAATAATTATGTTAAATTAAGGAAAATATTAAATTCATAATGAATATATTATTAAAATATAGTACAATTAAAACATATTAAATTACTAAATATGAAGTCGAAATATCATTGCAATTGAATTCTCAAAAAAAAAAAAAAAATTTATTCTTTTTTTAATTAATTCAATAATTATTATTTTTAACATTTACAATTTATTTTAAATGCGAATAATAATAATAATAATAATAATAATAATAATAATAATAATAATAATAATAATAATTGTATTAAAAGTTATATAACATAAATGACATAAATACCCTCTAACAATTTTTTTGGCAAATGAAAAAATTGGGGCAAATTAGACTTTGCACCATTATAGAAAATGGTTCAAAAGTTTGGTGTCACATTGGAGCACCTTTGCACCAAATTTTGGTGCAATTTGGTGTTTTGGTGTCTCCATTGGAGACGCCCTAAGCCACATCCAAGCCAGCATTTGAGACTCCTTGATCGAGTCTTAGGTCACATCCAAGACTCATCCAATTCGACAGCTAAACCTCAACCAGAGCATGGAATGTCACGCCCAAGTCCCCAATCCAGCCATGTAGGCAAATAGGGCACAAATTGGCACATAAAAATCAAACTAGGACCAAAGAAAAATTCAAAGCCTAACACACTTGATATCCTCGATTTTGGAGGGACTATTGTTACACCTTCATCTTATATGGCGTCCTAGCCGATACCACGTAGGAGCAATGTGGAGGTCAATTATTTGTTGTGATTTTTAAGTAAATGTCAAAATATATTGATGATTTAGAGTATTTATTATCACAAAAAGCAAATATTTGACAAATATAATTTTATAAGAGACATTAATAAGAAAAAAACATATTTGCATACTCATACAATAAATTTCCTTGAGCTTTTTACACAAGAAACAAGGGGAAATAATAAGGTTGAAAATAAGTTATTTTAGTGCTTGAAAATCGCGAAAATTAAAGAAGGCCTGAAAATGTCTTTTTGCTAGCACATAGACAATATTTATCTAACCATGTAAATTATTATTATTATTATTATTATTTTGCATTATATATATCTCAAGTTGGTTGGTAATTTTTTTTTTTCCAATGAAACGTATGATAATTTTGTCAATTATACATTCAATTTTTAACTTAAGGTATCGAATAAATTACAAGCACATCGAATATTAGGCTATTGCAGTTTCTTTTTGGGGTAGTCACCACAGAAAATTAAATAAATTATAGTAGAAAATGAGGGCATCCTAAGCTCTAAATGTCAACTCTTGCAAAGTTAAGGGAATATATACTAAATTAAATAATAAATAATTCGTAGGAGGCCAACAATTTTTTGAATTATATATGTAAAAGGTTCCTATTTCTTAAAGTATCATTTAAAAAAAAAAAAAAAGCCATCTTTGTATAACAAAGTTATTCTCTCATTTATGCCTTTTTTTTTATTCCTTCAAGATTGAGCCGCAGCGTTTTCTAGAAAGCCGCTATGTCAACATAATTAACTCGATATTTTTATTTTTGGGAATCTACTTAATCATGCGCAGCGGAATTAAAACAATTTCGATTTTCAAACAAGGATCTACTTTATGTTTAGATAGAAAATGTGATAGAAATAATACATTTGATGAATTCTGCAAACTTTTTTGCTGATTTTCGAACTCGAATGATCACGATCTACAATCCAAGCTGTCCAATTGTCCAGCATCCAATGGTGATCCACACATAGAACAATAATGACAGCTATGGTTTTCTTTTCTCGTTCTTGCAAGAATAATGAATTTTCCATTAGATTTTTCAAACCCTAGCAGCCTAGTAATATAAGTCCAAACGGGCTTGACACATCTCTTAAACTTAACCCGATCTAATATTTAATTAATCAAATTAATTAAATCCGGTCCATGAATTAATTAATCCAATTAATTAATTCGAGCATATTAATAAGCAACCAAATTAATTAATTACCCAACACTTGTCAATTAATTAATTGGTAAATCACATTCTTCTGGTTCTCTTTTGTGTGTGACCCATTAGATTCCCGATTACGATGCTCAACGACGTGAATTATTATTTTGATCTAATCAAAATTGATATATTAAAACACCCTTTTTAATTTATCACCAATTCACATCCGTCGTCCTAGATTGACATCTAGCAATTTGTTAGGGCAATACATGTGACGGGAAATGTCACGTGGTATGACAAAATCAAACTTGTTCGTTTACCGTGAAACTATAATCATTTCGTCAATATGATTCGATCAATTACGAGATATGAATATGTGTCAATCTCAATAATCGATCATATCTTTTATCCCACTGTTAAGTCAATGTAAATCGAAAACTCATTTTCAACTTATGAGTTCACATTGGCCAATGATTTCATTATCAACTTAACTGGATCAAAGTGTAGATCATAATATCTTACTATCTAAGAGTGACGAATTCTTTATTAATCATTCACAACTTCATATGATTCTTGACATACCCGAACGATGCCGTATTAACGACCCTTGGCAGAGTAACATCCAACATCACTAAAGTATGATTGTCCTCATATAAAACACTATGATGACCTTAAGTCAAAGGACCAATTTCACTACCGAACGTTAGAGATTAACCACTGATACTTAGATAGTTATCCATGTGGAATCTCCCACCGGGTCTCCAATGTTTCGTTCTATAACAAAATATACATGTGTTCATTCAAGTGTCACCACATTTTAACTTGTGAGATCAGCTACTTATTTCACAAGTAAGAAACGCCACACGTGATGGTCTATCCGTAATAACGATATCCGTATCTCGTTATTACATATGACCACGAACGATTTAAGATTCAGTTATATGTAATTTGTATCTCACAATCACAACTCTTTGTGATTAACAAATCACCATGACTTGAATCTACGGATTCTATTATTTAATTTACTAGAATATTAATTCAATTAAATAATATATATTGCCATAAATATGCATCGATTATATATACATATATTAAAAGTGTTTATGTTCAAAGTTGATTGGACCTAGGACATAACACTTACATTTATATCAATTATTACTTTCATATTTAAAATATGTATAAATTTATCCTTAACATGTCCATATAAGTTATAAGATGTAGAGAACTCTAATTTTGAAACTTATTGATTACTTAAATTTTAGATAAAATAAATTGCTCATTTAATTTTATGAACACTAACACTATACCAAAAGCTTATACTAAGATTATAATTTTATATTTATATTTGAGAGAGAGATTTTTAACTCTTTTAAGTGCCCTTATCAATCATTTCCTCATGGTATGGGAAGTAATATTCTTGTTTAAAAATATGTTTTGAAAAATTTAAACCAAACCAACTATTGTTATAAAATTACATTAATGATATGTTTGGTAACATGAATAAAAAATGCCATATTAGATATTAGCTAACTTTACTTATAGCCTTCACAATATATGTGCATACTAGGAAGTTTTTTAGTACCATCCCGTGAATGAAAAGTTATATTATTCATGTCAAGGGATGAAAATGTTAAATGCATCGATCATATCAAATTAAATCACATTCTCTATGCCATGTCTCAATCAATTCTTTTGAGTTTCGATCTTACAACTGGACATGATTCACACGTTAGCTAGAAATCTACTCTACTTCAATTAAAAAGTAGACAGTCGTTACTGTACCTACATAAAACTATCAAGGTATAGTTATCATTATGGACCGCGTCTCTACAATACCTTGGAAAAATGTGAAAAGAAAAACGCAAAAATGCTGAACTTGAATAAATGTGTTTTGCATCAAGTACATAGATATTAGGTAAAGGGGGAGAATTTTTTAAAAGACAAGGTGGGGTTAAGATGTGTCAACTATTTTGGATGCTTTATAAAGGGATTCTCTTTTTATTGGTACAAATTGTTCAACAAAACCAAGCATTACTAGTTAAAAGAACAATTATTTCCTACTCATTTGGGTACCACCACTCAACAAATCTTCATTATGATTTATGGTCAATTTATCCCCCACATTTGTTTGACCACCTTTTGTGTCCAATACCACTAATTGTGGGTCTATGACAGAGAGTGTGACAAATAATATGTAATTTTAATCATATTTTCTTTAAATTTTTTTAGTCGAACATGCTAAACATATCAATTTATCTTAGAATTTATAGACAGATGACATTCTTGGATTTCTCTTAAGTGAGCGTCTCCATCACTAATGCCACTAATATCATCCATCAATCAACCGAAATTTCCACCATATAACTTTTTAACCCGGTTATAATGAAATTATTAAAAATTAATCCCTACTTACAAAAGATATTTATCTTAAAAAATTGAATAGATTGTATAAGTAAAATTCATAGGACTTGTCACCGTACATTAACCCAATTTTCAATTTGGTCGCTATACTTCAATTTTGTGTCAATTGGATCGATACACTTTAAAGTACAATTGAATCGATACAAATTTAAGTGTACTCAACAAATTGACACAAAAGTAAAGTACAATGATTCAACTAATACAAATTAAAATATCTTGACTCGATTGAAAATTTGATCATAAAATATTGTGACCGCAAATATAATTAACACAAGAGTTTTATCTATTGTACTATCTTTATTCAATATTGCATGCTAAATAAGTATTAATGTCTTATTTACTACACAATATTAAATTACATAATAAATATCATTTAACTTCTTTTAATCCAACATAATAACATACATAAATGTATTGTCGAGTACTCTTATCTGCTTAATTAAAACCCACATGGATAGGGACTCTTAGTCGAATTGACACGGAAGGAACTTCCATAATTGCACGCGCTTGGCTCATTCATCACATCTCTCGACTTGGCGGAAAGCTTGGAAGTCGGGAATCAGTGAGATGTCCAAGATAAAAGGAAGGAGGGAAAGACTCCACGAATGAAGAGAAGTTTTCATTAAGATTGCTCTTACAAATGAAAAATGCTTTTAATCCAACTTAATAACCATGTAATAAATGTATTGTCAAGTTCTCTTAAACCCCACATGCATGGCGAGGGACTCTATGAGATTGTTTATCAATGAAAAAGTTTTATTCCGCGTATAAAATAATGTTTTCTTGCTTTCTCATAATTGATTAGAGGCATCTGATGTTTCAAAGCTTCGTTTATGATCAACATTATTATTGCCGTTTGATCAAAAGAATGTTTGAACCCATGATGATGTCCGAATTGCACGTGTAAGACTAGACCCATATCTTACATTATGGTTCTTTGACTCTGTCCCTACATATCCACATTTCATCCTAGAAATAGCTTAATCGATCCAATGGAATTAAATAAATTTATTTCTTAAATGATTTGTTAAAAACGGTTCACAGCATGTTTGGGGTCATGAACTGATCATAGGATGCTTTTATCAGTACATGCAAAAAGTTTGGAATGACTCATTCATTAACTTAACCCTATCGAATTGAAAAGCCGAGTTATGTTAGATTCGGGCATGAATTGAATAACTAGACACGATTTTAGTTTTGTCAAAAAGTATCGAGTTTATTGCTTAAGTTGAGGATGATCCAACTATTCTTCGATCTCGTATTTTTCCAAAACTTATAATAATACTGGGTCTCTAATGTGTCGATGAAAAATCTCTACAAATGCAGGCCAACTCAAATCGTTTCGTTTTACATCTCTAATTCGTACTCATAAATTTCCCACTTGGCAATTTTTTTCTTTCTACATAAAAACAACCACGAAATTCATAACCCATAATATTGAAAGAAATGAAAATTTAAATTATAAAAATGTTAAATCTTACGTGCTTAAACTTGAAAACCAGTGGAATTTCACTTTTAGCCATTAAAAGTCATGCTATCACATATTTCATGCGATTAGCCTCTTTTAATTTTGACTATGCAAAACATTTTATTTTATTTTTATTTTTTTGGAATCTAAGTAAAGCAAACCCACCTTTAATAATTACTCTAGAAATAAAAAGTAGAGATGTATAATTGACTCAATAAAGATCCCACGAGGAACCATTACATCGTCAATCTCAAGAAAGGCTCGAGATCCGTGCCTTTTACGTGCAATCATGTCTTGTTTTGTGATGTTTCTTTCATGCACTATTAAGATTAATTTAGACGTACAGAGTAATGATATTCATTTTTTATAAGGTTACAAATATAGTTTATGTGGCATTAATGTGGTATTAAATGATATGTAAAATTAAATAAGTCATTTAATTTCACCTTTCATTTCACCTATCATTTAAAGTCATCTAAACTGTGTTTGTAATCCCATTGAGGATGAATAACATTACTCAGACCTATAAGTATTAAGTACACACTTAGCCCCTGTTTGGTGGCCATTATTAAGGGGAAAAAAAAAAAAAAAACTATGTTTGGAATAGTATTTTTTAAAGGATGTTTGGTTAAAAAGAGCCTCACTCCCCCCTTTTTTTTTTTTTTTTTGAAGAACTATATTTTGAAATAGTAAATTGATGAAAAATATGTAGTTGGAAAACAAGGAAAAATTTGGGTTTCCGTATAATAATATTTTATTGAAAAATGTGTAGTTAAAAATAAAAGAGAAATATATTTTTTGAAAATAATGAGGATCAAATAAGGACAAAATAGGAAAAAAATTGGATTTATGTGGAAAATATTTTATTGTGTGAACGTATAGTTGAAAATGAGTATGAGAAATAAATTAAAGTAAAGTAAAATAAATTAAGCCCCTGTTTGGCTCTTACTATTTGTAATTATTTGAGTTTATATTTTTAGAATAGTATTTTTGAAGAATATATGATTAAAAAAAAGTTTTCAATTTACGTGTTATATTATTTTATTAGAGTACGTGCCTTGATAAGGAGAAAAAAAATGAATAATAATTTTAATAATGGCCAAACGGACTATGAAATTGTTAGGCTTAGATTTAAAATAAGCCACTGTGGTAGTTAGATAGGCTCCAACATCTGATGTGACAACCGTTTGAATGACAACATGGACTAGTAGTTAGATACCACCAAATAGAAATAAGAATTAAGCAGAATTTACATATCCATACACCCTTTCACATGAGGTGGGTTAGACGTGGGACCCATCTCACTAAAAAGGTCAAAAAATTATTCACCTATTGTGTGTGAATTATCGGTGAGATTTCTGTCTGTACATAAAACATGATTGTAGAAATAATCACAAATAGCAGAGTTAATTTTAGTAAGACGTTAAACTCTTGTTTGACCTCAATTTCTTAAAATTTATTATTTTTCAAATTAATTTTCAATCACATATTTATGGAATTTATAATTTTTTTTTTCAACAATATATCTTATCAATTTTTATCAAAATATACTAAAAATCTCTTTTTTTTTTTTAATGAAATCAAGCATGGGCTAAAATTGAAGTGAAATCTCACGCTTTTCCACTTGTGGAAATTACATATTTCTAGGCATTTGAAGAGTCCAATGCAAAAGTCAGGTGCAAAGATTTTTTAATAAAAAATCAGGTGACAATTTAATATTTTAATATTAATAATTATATTAATATTCAACCCTCATCAAAACACTCACCCTCACTTAATTTCAAACCCTAAATCATTCCTCTCTCATTCTCTCCACCGCCTTCGCATCCCCATCCCCCTTCACCTCCCTTCTCCCTCACCCTCCCCTTTCTCCCCAGCAGCACTGCAAGGCCGATGGTGTCGGCTGTGGTGGGTAATACTGCGCTGATGGTGTGTCGGCTGAGGCGCTGATGGTGTCGGCGATTGGTGAGTTGGGCGGCGCGGCGATTGGTGAGTTGGTGTGATTGGTTTCTGCTCCATCTTCTCTGCTGGTTGGTGTCTGCTGCGATTGGTGTCTCATATTTCTTCCTCTTCTCTGCTGTGATAATGAAGATGGCGGTCTGTATGAGGAGGTGGTGGTGGTGGAGTGTGATGCTGGAGACAGTGTAGGGTGGTGGTGTAGGATGCTGGCGTTTTGGATCTGAATTGTTGGTGGGTGTGTGGCGGATGTGTGTGTGTATGGGGTGGTGGTGGTTGTGATGTGCGGTGGCGAGGCAGTGGTGACGTTGGCCGTGCTGGTGAGATTGGTGGTTGTGGTGCGATGGTAGTGGTGGTGCGGCGGTGGTTATCTGTGACCTATCATTTGTTTCACTGTGACCAAGTATTTAAATGTGACTAACAAATTTTCAAATTTGTGATTGGGTAGTTTGGTCATGTGACTAAAAATATAATTTGTGACCTTATTCAATAATCTGTGACCAACAATTTTTTCATCTGTGACCTAAAAATTATATAATTTGTGACCGTGAAAAATTATGTGACCAATTAATTTGAGAATCTGTGACTGTGTGACCATAAATTTTGATCTGTGACCAACTAATTTGAAATTTGTGACCAACGAATTAATCGTGACCTATAAAATTTTTGAACTGTGACAGTAAATTGTAAATCTGTGAACAGAATGGTCATCGAAAATAGTCGTCGGAACAATTGTCGGAATCGGAGCAGTCGCCAGAATGTTCGTCGGAGAAGAGTGGTGGTCGGAATGATCGCCGGAATAGTCCTCGGAGTGGTATGGGTGGTGCATGTGGGACGGGTTAATTATATTATATTAGAATTAAATATTTAATAATAAATTGATTTAATAATTTATTATTTCATAAATAAATAAAAAAAACCTGATTTTTGAATTTTCTAACAATAAACCTGATTTTTGATTTGGTGTAAAGTAAACACCTTATTTATGAATTTTTCCCTTTCCACTTACTAATGGTTCAAAAGAAGTCACCCCGTTATTGAATCCTCATCTAACGTGATAGTCGTTAAATGGCAAAGTGGACTAACGACCATTTCATCAAATAATAAAATCACAAATCGGGCAGTGAAATGTGATCATTAATCAAATGCCTTTTCTTAAAACCTATTCTACTAATCCTTCACTTTGTTAATTGAATGGGTGTCCACCAAATTTAGGCCATGTTTGTGCCAAATTATTGTAGAATGAAAATGAAAAATATAGTCGTTATTGGGGCTCACACAAAAGAATATAATTGGTCCTATTGGGAAGAGTTCACAAGATTAGCTCACAAATCAATCAAATATATATGCCAATAGAAAAAAAATAGCACTAAATATGAACTACAAATGTACAGGAGTAATGAACAAAACTGAAACTATATTTTGTAGAATAAGTACTGTAAAACCAAAACATAACACAAGCTAAGAAACACAAATAGGAAACAAAATTGAGAAATGAACTTATCTTTATTATTCGAACGAATGAACAAAAAAACCCATAGGCTATACTTCACAATCCGGTCAGTGCTTTAATCTCAAGAATAACCACAGTTACACCTTGAATCAGACCCAAAGAAAGATTACAAACATGGATGACACTCAGACAAGCCCAATATAGTTCACAATGAGATATCTCCTTTGCTAATCACACGATTTACTCAAAAATCAACACCTAATACAAGTAAATCACTCAAGATTACAGGCTATTGAGAGAAAAACAGAAATCAAATGAGATTATTTGATTTCTACAGCAAAGAAGAAAAACTCAAAGCGGCGCAGAGAGAGCACAATAAAATTAGAAGAATCTCGAAGCAAAAAAAAAAGAGTCTCTCGAACCCAATAAGCCCTTTTAAATGGGTCACACAACAATCGCAAATCCAACGACGTTTGGAGGTGACACGTGGTGACTCCATTGGCGTTTATTTCATCAGGTAAGTGAGAAACACGATTTCAAGCCTTCAAGCAAATCACGTTTTCTTACACCAATTAAAAACAACAGATTTTTAGTTAGTTGGGCCTCCATTAATTTTTAGTTGGGCCAACTTAATAAGCCCAATGGGCTTAGCGTCATTTTGCCGCAAATTTCCCTTCATACTCCACCTTGGTACAATGACTCACATTCATTAGTGGTTATTCATCAATCATAGATAGCATGAGCACATATTGCAGCATCCACAGATCAGCAAGGAGCAACATTCAACAAGGTCAAGCGGTCCATGAACTTGTTTAAGGGTAGAACTTTGGTACCTACATGAGCAGAGTTGTAATTAGTAGATATCTTTTCAAGTTTCACAACACCTTGTGAAATAATATCTCTATTAAAATGAAATCTAACATCAACATACTTAGATCTATTATGCAAAACATGATTTCTACTTAAATGAATTGCAGATTGACTATCAGAATAAATCACAACTTCTTTAACAAAACCAATTTCATTAAGTAACACTTTTAACCAAATTCCTACTTTGATTGCATTGGTGGCTGCAATGTATTCAGCCTTAGTTGAAGACAAAGCCACAATCTTTTGAAGCCAGAATTTCCAGCTTATGCAAGAATTACACAAAGTATACATGTATGATGAAGTAGATTTTTTGTTATCTCTATCACCTGCATAATTAGAGTCAGTAAACCCTTTTAAAATAACACATTCGGCTTGTTTTCTAAACTGAATCCCCAAGTTTGAGGTCCCCTTAATGTACCTAAGAAGCCATTTCATAGCTTCCCAATGTGTTTCACCTGGATTTGACATATATCTACTCAAAACACTTATAGAATACGCCAAATATGGTCTAGAACACACCATAAGATACATTACAGACCCAACTGCATTAGGATAAGACACTTGTACCATTCTTTCAAACTCTTCTTTTGTTTTTGGACATAAATCATTTGATAGTTTAAAATGATTAGCCAATGTGACACTAACATTTCTGGATTCAGCCATAGAAAACTTGCTAAACAATTTCAAAATGTAGGATTTTTGACTAAGACTTAGTGTACATTCTCTTCTATCTCTCTTAACTTCCATACTTAAAATCTTTCTAACTGGACCTAAGTCATTCATGTCAAATTCAAATTTTAGTTTGTCTTTAATTTCCTCGATCTCCTTTATGTCATGACCTGCTAATAGCATGTCATCCACATAAAGGAGTAGGTAAAGTGAATTAGCTCCAGCATTGCCCTTGCAATAAAGACAAGTATCGAAGTTACTTCTCTTAAACCCAAGTCCAAGAACAAAATTGTCAAATCTTTTATACCATTGTCTTGGAGCTTATTTTAAACCATATATGGATTTCTTAAGAAGGCATACTTAGTCAGCTTTCTTGTCAATTTCAAATCCCCTAGGTTAAAAAAGCAGTTTTTATATCAAATTGGTCTATTTCCCAATTAAATTGCATGGCCAAAGCAAGAATGACGCAAACTGTAGTAAACTTTACTACAGGTGAATTTTTTTTTATTGAAATCAACTCCTTCTTTTTGAGTAAAACCTTTTGCTACCAATCGAGCTTTGTATCTTATGTCATTCTCGCTTTGTTCACTCTCTAATAATTTTAAAAATCAATTTACATTCCACAACCCTCTTACCCTCAAGTCTTTTTACCAAAATCCATGTTTTATTTTTGTTAAGGGATTCCATTTCATCTTGCATGGCTACAAGCCAATGTTTGGAATCTTTGCTACTCAAAAGCTTCCTCATAGGATTCAAGTTCTTCCTCAATCATATCATGATAGGACAGCAAAGAAACATCATCTTCAAACCTAGCTGGAGGTCTAATAATCCTTATTTCCCTATCCCTAACAAGTTGGTAATCAACTAGGGTCTGTACAGTCTCTAAATCGACCTCAAGAACCTCAACATGTTCATTTTCAGCTTCAGGTTCTTCACCATTTTGAGGGACAGATTAATTGGAACCATCCCCAGATTTCTCCACCTCAATCTGAACCCTTTTCCTTACATTTTCAAATTGGTCAGAAGTCTCTAACAAGTTTGTAGGTTGCTATTCAGACTTAAAACAGGGCAAGTCATCCTCATTAAATACCACATTTTTACTTATAATAACCTTATAGCCTTTACACTCTCTAACTCATAGTCTATAGCCTTTAACCCCTTCCCCATAGCCCAAAAACACATACTTAAGGGCTCTAGGTTCCAATTTACCTTCAGTTTGATGTGCAAATGCTGCTCACCCAAAAACCCTCAAGTTAGTGAAGTCTATAGGTTTTCCTCTCCATTTTTCTTCAGGGATCTTAAAGTCTATAGAACTAGAAGGGCATCTATTGATCAGATAACTAGCAGTTTTAATTGCTTCACCCCAAAAAATTTTAGGCAGGCCAGAACACAACAACATGCATTTAACTTTATCAAGAATAGTTTTATTCATTCTTTCAACCAAGCCATTTTGTTGTAGTGTGTGTGTGTGACTGTTTTATGTTTTAACATACCAGATAATTTGCACATTTCATCAAACTCATAATTGTAGAATTCCAAACCATTATCAGTTCTTAAAACTTTAATTTTCTTATCAGTTTAGTTTTCAATTAAAAGTTTCCATTACTTAAAAATAATTACACGTGGCACTGGATCCAACCTTTAATTCAAATTTCACACTTCACATCAACAACATGATTTTGTCCACATCACATTATGGACATCATTATGTACCCAAATTATGTACACATAGAATTTTCCTTCCTAAAATACAATAGTCACAAAAACTCAAATTTTCAATGTTATCTTGACCAAAAGCACCTTGTTATTTCAAAATTTGAAGACCTTTATCACTAATATGGCCTAATCTTTTGTGCCATATTTGTGATTTATCATTTGGGACTGAGATTACTGTTGAAGAGGATTCCAAAAAAAAAAAAATTGGTTTGAAAAATATAAAGGCCATGTCTCTTGGGAGCTTCTACAATTAGCTGAGAGTCTCTTAAGATTTTAATGTATCCTTTATTGATCACAATGTCAAAGTTAAGGTCATCTAATACCGAGTGAATTGCCCAAATAGGCACTGAACTTTAAACCATGCTTCCAAAGGGTCACTGAACTTTAAAAATCACCCAAGTAATCACTGAATTTTACAAAAGGTTTTCACGAGATCACTGAACTTTAAAAATCACCCATTTCATTACTAAACTTTGCAAAAGGTTTCTACTTGATCACTAAACTTTACAAAATATTTTCTAGGAGATCACTGAATTAGAAACCTCTAGGAAACATTTTACAAAATTCAGTGATGAATGAGGTGATTTTTAAAGTTCAGTGACCTCGTAGAAATATTTTGCAAAGTTCAGTGATGATTTGAGTGATTTTGAAAATTCAATGACCTCTTAGAAGCATGGCTTTTAGTTCAGTGACTATTTGGACAATTCACTCTCTAATACCCCTAAGGAAATCAGTTTTCTTTGCAAGTCAGGAACATATCAAGCCTTTTCAAGAATCTACTTATTATTCTCTTTTAAGTTCAAAGTGATAGTTCCTACACCTTTTACTTGACATATCATGTGATTGCCCATTAAAACCTTACCACCAGTTACATTTTCAAAATCAGTGAACCATTCCTTATTAGGATACATATGGTAGGTGCAACCAGAGTCAAGAATCCACTCTTGACAAGGTGGACAGCTAACATCCACATAAACTTCATCAATATTAGAGTCATTATACTCCAAAGCAGCCCCACCATCATTTTAGACTTATTTTTAGAGTCATAAAGCATTTTAGGACACTTTTTAATAAAATGACCTTCTTCCAGACAATAGAAACATTTTTTTACCTTTTGTCTTTATTTTATTTTTGTCCTTAAAGTTGCCCTTTTTCTTATGTCCAGGTTTCTTATTAAAATTACCATTCTTGTGATTAAACTTGGAGTTCATCATCAAATTAATTCCACTAACAGACTCTTTCTTATCTGATTTTAACTCTAACTCTCTAGACCTTGATCACTTTAGTGGTTAGAGTGTCCCTCCCATATTCAATATCACTTTTAACATCTTTATATTTGTCACCAATTGAATTCAATAAAACTACAGCCAACTGCCCATCTGAGAGTTTCTCGTCACAATTGGTTAGGTCGCGAGTTAATCTGTTGAATCTATCAATATTAGTGTCAATGTTAAGTGATGGATCAAGTTTAAAACCAAAAAACTATTTTAGGAGATAAACCTTATTTATCATAGCTTTATTCAAATAAGTTTTCTCTAATTTCTTCCACAATTCAGCAGTAGTCTTAGTCTCACCAAATTCTCTAATCACATTGTCAGATAAATGCAAGAAAATAGTACTCCATGCAGTTTCATCTTGTTCAGTCACTTTACTAAATTCAAGATCGGTAGGCCATGACTCATCAATAACTTTAGCACATTTTTGTTGAAGTAAAAGAGCTCTCATTTTCTGGCGCCAGAGACTATAGTCTCCTTTGCCATTAAAAACTTCGATTTCAAATTTTGAAGAAGTCATTTTGGAAAAATATGAATGAAATGGATCTATGCGGATCAATATGACACCAAACCAGTAACTTGCAATGCAGATTAGTCAAGTATCACCTCACAAGGGACACAATAGAGTATACAGATTGCAAGTACAGAGAGCAAACTTATATACAAAACTCAATCAAGCTTATCTAATATTGTAGGAATGATTTTCAGAAATCAAGATTATCAAGAATCTTGACTTTGATCCAAGTAATCCTTAAATTCCAGACAGCTCTTGGTTTCTGGACAAAGGAATTACAAGGAGTCAATGATTTAGGTTTTAAAAAAACACAAGTCTGAATTACTATACAAGTCAGAAACCCAACAAGGCAGAAAAAAAACCACACAAGGCAGAAAACCAAATAAGGCAGAACGCTCAATATAAATTTACAGCTTGATATAATCTTGAAAAAATTCAAGAACAGGAAAGATCTTACCAAAGCCCCTTAATTAGGGTTTCAAGAAAATCGAAGAACAGCTCAGTTGTTATTTTCAGTGTCAAGATCGTGCACTCTAGGTGTCAAGAACTCTTTCGTTTTGCTTTGATACCACTGTTGGGAGGAGTTTACAAGATTAACTCACAAATCAATCAAATATATATGCCAATAGAAAAAAAAACGGCACTAAATATGAACTGCAAATGTACAGGAGTAATGAACAAAATTGAAACTATATTTTGTAGAACAAGTACTGTAAAACCAAAACATAACACATGCTAAGAAACACAAACAAGATACAAAACTGAGAAATGAACTTATCTTTATTATTCGAACAAATGAACAAAACAAACCATAGGCTATACTTCACAATCCGATTAGTGCTTTAATCTCAAGAATAGCCACAGGTAAACCTTGAATCAGATCCAAAGAAAGATGACAAGCATGGATGACACTCACACAAGCCCAATCACAATGACATCTCTCCTTTGCAAACCATACAATTCACTCAAGAATCAACACCCAATACAAGTAAATCACTCAAGATTACATGCTATTGAGAGAAAAACAGAAATCAAATGAGATTATTTGATTTCTACAGCAAAGAAGAAAAACTCGAAGCGGTGCAGAGAGAGCACAAGAAAATTAAAAGAATCTCGAAGCAACGAAGTGAGTCTCTCGAACCCTATAAAATCTTTTAAATGGGTCACACAACAATTGCCAATCTAACGGCGTTTGGAGGTAACTTGTGGTGACTCTATTGGCGTTCATTTCATCAGGTAAGTGAGAAATACGATTTCAAGCCTTCAAGCAAATTACGTTTTCTTGCACCAATTAAAAATAACAGATTTTTAGTTAGTTGGGCATCCATTGATTTCCAGCTAGGCCAGCTCAATAAGCCAAATGGGCATAGCATCATTGTGCCACAAATTTCCCTTCAGGTCCATTACATGAATTGTAGGAAAAGTCCTTACTTGAATATAATTGGTCCATTAAAAATGCTATTTTAAGTTTGAGTTGATTCGAAGTAATTGAAAACTAAACAGATTGCAGGTAATCAGTAAGAAATAATAATAGAGCAATCAAAGGAGATTAGCAAGTTTCGAGAGCTAAACTAAATATTTGAAAAGTTTAGGGACTAAATTATAAGCTTTCAAGACTTGAATTAGATCAATTATGGATGATGAAGATCAAATTTTAAAGATTAAAAGATCAAAGACTAATGGTACAAAAAAGAGAAAACTTGAGCTGAAGTGTTGAACTGATTACGTCCAAAGAATAACGCGGTAGTTGTAGTACAACTTTGGGGTGTCGTATCCACAGGGAGATGGAAGAATGTTTAAAGGAGTTCAATAACTTAGGGTTCTTGTGATTTGGATGAAAAGAATTTGTTTATTGAATTAAAATGTAAATGTCACCGGATATAATGATGGAATTTAAGTTAATACGTAAAATAGTAAAGCGTCAAAATTCCCTCATCTAGATTGGATCAATCAGCATCAATAATTCATGCACTTTCTACTCAATTAGAAGTTTTTGTCCTAACTTCTAATCGGATAATTTAGCAATACGAACCAATTTAATTCCACATGTAATTCTAGAATTTAAATTTCCTAAATCTCATTCCCACATCAATTTATTGAAATCAGATTCAAAAAGCAACCATATAGTTTTAACATATAGCAGTAATTAAATCACACCAATAAAGTATCTAAAATTTAAACTCAAACAAATATTTTAATTGTGAAGAAACTTGATTAAATCCATGAAAAACTTAATAAAAGTTAAGTCAAACTCCAATCTAATTCAAAGTAAGGAAATATAAACCCTATAATTATTTAAACAATGAAAAACACATTACATGAGTAAAAGATGTTGATTTCTCTAATTCCAATTGAGTTTATTCGTAGCTTCACCAATGTTTATTAGTTCCTCATGAAGTTCTTGAGCAAAAAGTGATGATAGAATGTTGTAGAATGAAGAATTCGACGTTTTGGGGTGTTTTTGGGGTTGAAAAGTCGTGCAAGATATGTTACCAAAGGAGTTTGAATCTTAGAAAGAAAATGAAATTTCGAGTCCAAAATGAACAATGCGTACTCATAGTTCAATTCTTGCGTATGCACATGCACTAAAAATAACCTCAGTAGTTATTTTTTGGCATCTTGCGTACGCACATCCTGCAGGTATGTGAGTACGCACAGTACAAAATTTTCCTGGCTTTCAATGTTTTGACTATATCTTCCTCTCTCGATATCCGATTGAGGTGATTCAAAATGCGTTGGAAAGCTGAATCAAAGGGATACAACTTTGATTCAGATATAATCGTTCAATTCGGTCATTTACCATGTCAGAAACTGATCTCAATATGAGGCCAAAAATCGGTGCAAAACTTTTCAGCTTGAAAGCTAATTTGTGATCATGTTTTGGCTGTATTTCATCCCCTTGACTCCTTTCATCATCAAGTTGACCTCTAACACTCTCGAATCTTCATTACAAGGTTGGAAATAAGTTTAGAGTATTTGTTCTTCAGTCCCTAAACTTCACTTTCTTCTATTTTGATCCTTTTCACTTGTTTCTTCCATTTTCCACCGTTTTCACCCATTTGCAACTTAAACCAAGATATAGAATTACTTAGTACATTTAGGCGTCAAATAATCTTAGAAACGCAAATATTAATGGGTGAAAAACGTAATAAATGTGTTATTATCACACTCCCCAACGTGCTTATTGCTAGTCCTTAGCAATTTAATGCAGAGCAAGATGAATGAATGACTGGTTTATATCACAAGTGAAATTGTTAAGTTCTAATTTAACCACATGTCATGCCCTCTTCAAACTCAGTGCCAAACGAAATTAACAATGTCACGATTATCAAGACGTCAAATATTCATGCCAAATGTGTGAGTGTATGTCAAGCCATAGCTATCGTACCACCAAACCTAGCACATGCAACATCAAGTATATCTTAAGTTGAAGGTTCAACTCCATAACTGACGAGTATCAAAGTGTTTAGCGCGGGGTTTCTCTCTATGGAGTTGAGAAAGTTGTACGCTCAAAATTGAAGGCTTAGATAGTTATGAACAAGCAACAAGTAAACATTGATATCATGATAGGCATACCACAAAATGAGAATTTATCAACTTCTTACCGCAGCCTACTTGGAATCAAAACGGTCAATACAAAGGGTTGTAATGAAGTTTAGGTTGGATCGTATAAGAATAACATATATAAAAATTTAAATACTTCCAAGCACATAGTTATGTATCTTGTTAAACATTTCAATACATCACACATTTCAATCAACACATTCCTCAATATTTCAAGCCTCAAAATCAAATAGATATATATATATATATAAATGTGTTGTTTTTTTTCTTGATTTTTTTTTCTCTTTTTTTTGGTGCCTTACTTGAGCACATATCAATTTTGTCGATTTTTTTGCTTCAATTCTTCACAAATAAATATTTAATACCTACTATATACTTGAAAGTAAAAAGATGGACAAATATGAGCAAAAACTGTACTCCAATATGGAGAAGTATGAATAATGTAGGTGCATGAAGAAAATGATATGTATGTGTATGGCTCAAAGTGACTATTAAGGGTATTGAAAAGAAATGTTGAAGGCTTAAATGTCAATCCTAAATTGACCTTTATTTTTTTCCAAGTAATCCACCATCTTACCACAAACCATGTAATGTTATTCTCAAAAGAGTTTCTAATTCACAAGATCAATGAACGCTTATTGCCATATTTTAGTATATTGTGGCTTTCAAGCCTCACCAATTATCTCACAAGAAAAACTTCAACAAGAAACTCTCTAGCTACATGTGTTAAACTACCATCTTACTTTGTGTGCACGAAAAGTTTAGCAAGTGTCATGACATCTAGTTTAGCAATCCTTACCGTTAGGGTTCACCATTTTCTCCAAAATTTGTTTAATATCCTTATTCGACAACTCTACATGTCCGCTCGTTTGGGGGTGATAAGCACTAGAAATTTTGTGAATAACCCCATACTTTTTCATTAGAGCCTCAAATGAATGGTTACATAAATGTGTGCCTCTATCCCTAATGATAGCACGTGGTGTACCAAAACGAGACAAAACATTCTCTTTCAAAAACTTTACAACCGTTTTATTGTCATTAGCTCTACAAGCTACCACTTCTACCCATTTAGACACATAATCGACCGCAACGATGATGTATAGATAGCAAAAAGAAGGTAGGAAATGTCCCATGAAGTTAATCCCTCAACAATCAAATACCTCAATTACCAAAATGGGGTTTAAGGGCATCATGTTACGCTGGGAAACAACACCTAGTTTTTGATACTATTCACAATATCTACAATAGGTATTAGTGTCCTTAAACAAGGTGGGCCAATAAAAACCACAATGCAAAATTTTTGCAACGGTCTTTTTCATAGAAAAGTGGCCACTACAAGCTTGGGTATGACATAAGTCTACTATACTAGGTATCTCCTCGTCAAGAACGCAACGCCTTAAGCTCTGATCGGGGCAATACTTAAATAAACATGGGTTATCCCAATAAAAGTTATGTACCTTAAACAAGAACTTTCTCATCTCCCGAGCACTACATTCCTTTGGGATTTCACATGCAGCCAAGTAATTTACAATGTTAGCAAACCATGGTAAACAAGAGACAGAGAATAAATTCTCATCAGGGAATCCATCTTCAATTGGTATGGTGTTTGAGGTGTCTTCAAATGTCAATCTTGACAGATGGTCTGCTACAACATTTTCTACTCCCTTTTTATCTTTGATGGTGATGTCAAAATCTTGCAAAAGTAAAATCCATCATATTAATCGTGCCTTAACTTCTTTCTTTGTAAGAAGATACTTAAGGGCTGCATGATTTGTGAAAATAGTGATGGGGAAACCAATCAAATAAGATTGAAACTTATCAAGTGCAAAGACTACAACTAGTAGCTCCTTTTCAGTAGTGGAATAATTCATTTGAGCGCTATTTAGAGTCCTACTAGCATAGTAAACCACAAAAGGCTTACCTTCCTTTCGTTGCCCAAGAACAACATCCACCGTAAAATCACTAGCATCACACATAATTTCAAATAGCAATGTCCAATCAAGTGGTTGCATTATAGGTGCGGAGGTCAATTTACCAATCAATAGTTCAAAAGCATTTTGACATTCAGGTGTCCATTCAAAGGTCATATCTTTGTTAAGCAAGTTACATAAGGGTCTAGATATAGAAGAGAAGTTTTGTATAAACCTCCTATAAAAACCTCCATGACTAAGAAATGATCTATTGTCCTTTACTATCTTAGGTGTAGGCAATTTAAAGATTAGTTCAATCTTAGACTATCAACTTCTATCCCTTTTGAAGAAATGACATGCCCTAAGACAATACCGGAAATCACCATGAAATGACATTTTCCCCAATTCAAAACTAAGCCTTTCTCCACACATCTGGTTAAAACTCTTTTCAAATTCAACAAGCACGCATTAAAAGATGTTCCAAAAATAGTCAAATCATCCATAAACACTTCCATGCAATCATCTACCATGTCACTAAACATACTCATCATACACCTTTGAAATGTGGCAGAGGCATTGTAAAGTCCAAATGGCATCCTACGAAATGCATAAGTACCAAAAGGACATGTGAATGTGGTCTTTTCCTGGTCCTCTAAGGCTATTTCAATTTGATAGTAACCAGAGTATCTGTCTAAAAAGCAATAGAAGGGATGACCAGCCACACGTTCAAGTATTTGGTCCAAAAAGAGGAGGAGAAAGTGGTCTTTGTGAGTGGCAGCATTTAACTTCCTATAGTCTATGCACATGCGCCATCTAGTCACTGTTTTTGTAGGGACCATCCTACCTAGTTCATTTTTCACCACTGTGACTCCGACTTCTTAGGGACTACCTATATAGGACTAACTCATTTACTATCGGCAATAGGATAAATGATTCATGCATCTAACAATTTTAGCACTTCATGTTTCACTAACTCTTTCATTGTGGGGTTCAATCTACGTTGTAGGTCTCTTCTAGGATTAGTTCGCTCCTCTAGGTAAATTCTATGTGAGCAAATTAGGGGACTAATACCCTTGATGTCAGCTATAGTCCACCATAATACAGATTTATGTTCATTCAAGACATGTAAAAGTTGCTTACATTGTGATGCATCCAATTCTGAAGATATAATAACAGGAAAGGTATCACTTGGTCCAAGAAACTCATGTTTCAATCCTTGTGGCAGCGGTTTCAACTCTGGTTTAGGACTTTCAATACTTGATGGTTACTGTCCTCTACTCCTTTTTGGCAGCTCTTCAAACTTTGGCTGCCATGGGAATGCTCCATAATCCTGCATTTTTGCAAAAACAATACAAATATTAGTATACTCATCATCATCAACAACATATGAAATTTTAGAATCTAAGAGGAATGAGTTCAAGGGATCAAAATCAATAGTTACGGGTGTCTCCTCTTGAATGAGTACATCAGTCATAAATGTTTGATGGCACTCATCATCCTCCTGTGGTTGTTTAGCAATGTGGAAAACATTAACTTCTAAAGTCATATTCCCAAAGATAGCTTCATTAGACCATTCCTGCAATTAATAAGAGCATTAGCAGTAGCAAGAAAGGGTCTATCGAGAATTATGGGAATTTTAGAGTCAATATTCACATCAACCTTCAAATCTAGTACCAAGCAATCGACGGGATAATAGAATTTATCAATTTGAACTAACACATCCTCAACTACTCCCATAGGCCTAACAGTGGATCGATCAGCTAATTGTAAGACTATAGATGTAGGTTTTATCTTACCTAATCCTAACAATGAGTAGATAGCATACGACATGAGGTTAACACTAGCTCCTAAGTCAAGAAGGGCTTGTGCAAACTCATGGCTCTCAATTATGCAAGAAATAGTGGGACAACCAGGATCTTTATACTTAGATGGGACCCTATGTTCAATTACAGCACTGACCTGCTCAGTTAAGAAAGCGGTTTTCTTAATATGGTGCTTTCTCTTCACAGTGCAAAAGTCCTTAAGAACTTTAGCATATGTGGGGACTTGGGCAATCACATGCAGAAGGGGTAGATTGATTTTCACCTGTTTAAGGTGTTCCAAAATTTCATTGTGTTGCACGGTGGCTTTCAAGGTAGGCTTAAGAGCTTGAAGGAAAGGTACTCTAGTTGGGATCTCCACTACCTCTTTACTAGGTCTATCCTCTTCCAAATTGCTATAATTTTTCTCCTCGTCTCTAGGCTTGTTGGTTGGTTCTATAGTCTTTCCGGACCTAGTGGTTATGTCATTTACTTCCTTAAGGTTATTTTCTTCTGAGCCTGAAGTTTGTGCCATGTGTTGTCCTTTAGGATTTGGTTGAGTTTGAGTTGAAAATTTTCCATGCTCTCCTACAGCTAAAGCATTGGTCAGTTTGGACATGTGGGCTTTCATCTCTTTGCTTTCCTCAACAACCTGGGTAATCGTAGTTTCAAATTTGTGATTGATTTCACACTGTGCCTCTATAAAAACATGTAGTGTATCCTCTAAGGAATTCCTGGAGGTTGTGAATTGATGTGGAGGTGCATTGTAAGCTCAATTTTGTTGGGTAGATTGTTGGTTTTCAACTGAAATTGGGATGATTATGCCACCCTGGGTTATAAGTATCAGAAAATGGAGCATATGGTTTGTTATACGTACCTAAGGCATTGCAGTGTTCCTCATACACTCCCTTCATCTCAGCGTAACTAGGACACTTTTGCACTGGATGTTCAGTTCCACCACACACAAAACAATTTCCACTAGACTCGACACGGGATACATTCTGTATAGATTTCAAGTCTTTAGCATGTAGGGTTTCAAGTTCTCTAGTTAGGGTCTCTACCTTTGCTCTAAGACTATCTTCCTCCCTAAGATGTTATATACATGTGCTAGTGGGGTTACTTGCGGGTATCAAAGTGTTTAGTGCGGGGTTTCTCTCTATGGAGCTGAGAAAGTTGTACGCTCAAAATTGAAGGCTTAGATAATTATGAACAAGCAACAAGCAAACATTGATATCATGGAATGAACTCGATCGGTTTTGGAAATTTCATCGTTTCGTCACTCATGTAATGTGTTTTTATTGATTAAACAATTCTATAATTTAGATTTCCTTAAATTATCTTGTTTTGAAATTGGTTTAACCTTTATTAAATTTGTTATAGATTCAATCATGCTTTTTCCATTGATTAATTGAAATAGTTGTTAAGTTTCAATTTTATGAATCTATGTTGAGATTGATTTAACTTTTACTAAATTATTTATAGATTTAATTATGCTCTTTCTATTGAATGATTGAACTAATTGTTGAATTTTTATCTCAATTATTTTATTGGTGTGATTCAATTACTGTTTTATGCTTGAAGTATATGGTCGATTTTTGAATCTGATTTCAATGAATGGTGTGAAATTATGCTATAGGAAATCTATATTTTGGAATTACCATAGAATTGATCAAGTATTGTATGCCAAATTTTTCGGTTAGAGTATTATGATAAAGATCTCTAATTGAGTAATATGAATGGGTGATGTACTTTGATTGATCCAAACCAGTCAAGGGAATTTTGGCGCTTCACTATTTTTGACATTGTCACTTGAATCCAATTTAATTCGATAAACTAAATTCTCACATTTGTAAGAGAAGACCCTAGCTTTTGATCATTTGAGTAATTTTCCATCTCCCTGTGGATACGACACACCAAAGCTACACTACAATTATCGCGTTATTCTTTAGGCGTAATCAAATTTTGTATTTTGTTCGGTAGATTGTTTAAAGGAGTTCAAATTTTGTATTTTGTATTTTGATTACGTCCAAAGAATAACGCGATAATTATAGTGCTGCTTTGGGGTGTCATATCCACAGAGAGATGGAATAATGTTTAAAGGAGTTCAATAATTTAGGGTTCTTGTGATTTGGATGAAAATAATTTATTTATTGAAGTAAAATGTAAATGTCACCGGATATAATGATGGAATTTAAGTTATACGTAAAATAGTGAAGCGTCGGAATTCCCCCATCTGGATTGGATCAATCAACTTCAATAATTCATGCACTTTCTACTCAATTAGAAGTTTTTGTCCTAACTTCTAATCGAAGGATTTAGCTATACAAACCAATTTAATTCCACATGTAATTCTAGAATTTAAGTTTCCTAAATCTCATTCCGACATCAATTTATTGAAATCAGATTAAAAAAAGGACCATATATTTCTAACATATAGCAGTAATTAAATCATACTAATAAAATATCTGAAATTTAAACTCAAACAAATATTTTAATTGTTCAATGGAAGAAACTTGATTAAATCCATGAAAAACTTAATAAAAGTTAAGTCAAACTCCAACCTAATTCAAAGTAAAGAAATATAAACCATAGAATTGTTTAAACAATGAAAAACACATTACACGAGTAAAATATGTTGATTTCTTCAATTCCAATTGAGTTCCTTCGTAGCTTTACCAATGTTCATTAGTTCCTTATGAAGTTCTTGAGCAAAAAGTGATGATAGAATGGTGTAAAATGAAGAATTCAGTGTTTTGGGATGTTTTTAGGGTTGAAAAGTCGTGCAAGATATGTTACCAAAGGAGTGTGAGTCGTAGAAGAAAAGTGAAATTTCGGGTCCAGAATGAACCACGTATACGCATAGTTCAATTCTTGCGTACACACAGTGCACTAAAAATAACCTCAATAGTTATTTTTTGGCATTTCGCGTACGCACATCCTACAGGCATGTGCATACGCACAGTACAAAAATTTTCTGTCGAATAGCTTTCAGTGTTTTGACTATATCTTCATCTCCTGATATCCGATTGAGGTGATTCACTCATCAATTTAATTATGGATCACATAATTAAAAGCATTAAAATATAAAAATCATTCAGGCTAAATAAGAATTAAAATCTGGAATTAAAATTAAAACATCACAGTATAGAGTTTATAGTCGTCATAGTGTTCCAGAAAATTAACCGAGCATCATAAGATTACAAAAAGACATTTAGGAACATTGAGAAATCACTCGAATTTCTTCAATTCGCATAAAGGATGTATATTTATTGTATCTAAGCCTCTTCTCTCTCTTGTATAATGAATGATAAGTCATTAAAATAATTTTTTTTTTCTTACAAAATTTATTATATTCATTTTCCTTCCATTCAAAATTAAAAAAAAAAACTTTAAATAAGTTAATAACGTATCGAAAAATATAGATACTAATTTTACCCTTTTCTCAACATTATAAATGAATGGAGTAAAGACAGTACTTTTCCTTAGTTGCCTTCTGCCCTATGTATGTAGGCCCATTCATATTCGTATACGTCCACAAACAAAGTCAGCTTGTAAAAGAAAGAAAAAAAAAAAGAGATCCTCACACATATTAAAAAAAATCCCTAACCGTAGACAATTATGTGTTTCTATGTAATAATATGTTTGAAATTGATATATTTATGTAGTGTTTATTGTAGTGCTCGAATCTAGACACTATTAAAAAAATATTAAATTCGAAACATCGCGTTAAAAGAAATATATAATAAAATTTATCATATTCAACAAGTTCAGAATACTCAAATAACTAAAGCTACGTGACGAAGATCGAATATCTAATGTCAACGTACTATTATAGATTTGATAAGTCGATATGTTGTCTTTATTTTGCCTAATAAAATTTTCAACACCTTGTGTAGTTGTAGGGTAGTGAATTCCAAGAAACTGCTGTTTTCCATGTATTTTCGTGTTATATTCTTAAGCTGAATAAATCAATTTTGTGAATGACAAACTCAGAGAATGTTGGATTCTAACGTGCCTTAAATTTAACAAAAACCAAAGAACATCTTAATACGCATGCATTCTGACTAAATCCAACACATGAAAATCTTTCTCTTTCACATGTATTATGTATATATACATTATACATACATACATACCACACCCCACCCCTACAACATTTTCTGTCGATACCCTTCGATTCTATAACCATTTGTAGTGCTTAACAGTCAGCACACCAAATACTTTACATTTTCAATTCCGTAAAAGACAGAATAAAAATAAATTCTAAAGAATCCCATTACCAATCTCTAAACAAATCCATGATTGAAGGAATTTTTCATCCTCCCCCCCCCCCCCCCCCCCCCCCCAACCTTTTCCACGTATTCGACATTGCTAAACGAATATAACATTATTTTTCTTTTTAATTCTATCATTATTAAAACTTTGAAGTTTCATCTTAAATAGTTTTTAATTCTATCATTATTAAAACTTTGAAGTTTCATCTTAAATAGATAGAAGGTGTAGCTCAAATCTTTATATGTTTATTATATTTATTTCATCTATAACCTATGATCGATGTAGAATTTATATATCAACGTGCTTTTGCAAGATGATGCGTTGTTTGAGAATATCAGTTTTCATCTATAACTGATGTGAGATAATATGTGAAATTTATCCCTTTAAAGATAAGGGAACGATACTCAAGATTTTAACTTCTTCTGTTTCTTTGATCAAGTCGAGTGTCGTGTTGTCCATCTACCAAACATTTATCTTTATTGGGTTAGTTTAAGTTTGCTTTATACATATTCCTTTCCTATAAACTTTGTTGAGCAACTGGCTGCCAATTAGTCCTTACTTTTACTACCAAAGACATCCTTTCTTTTTTAGGGTCTAAAAGAACCTGTGAATCATTGCACTTCTTATTAATACATATATATATTGTTCATCTGCAGCTCAAGTTTCTATCTGAAGATTAGTTTTTCAAATTTTCCCTTGATAAAAATGATAACAAATTTAACTGTTTTTTGTTGGGTTTTTTTCTTGTACTTCTGGGTTTCTGCAAAGGCTTTGCTTTCTCCAAATGGTGTCAACTTCGAAGGTAAACACATAGTTCTTTTCGTTTAGCTTATAAGTAACTTTCAAGATTCTGATTATTTTGGACTTGAATTTGGGTAACTTTCCAGTGCAAGCTTTGATGGATATCAAGAGCTCATTAATTGATCCTCATGGAGTTCTGAATTGGGATGAAAATGCTGTTGATCCATGTAGTTGGGCAATGGTTACTTGTTCAAGAGATAATCTAGTCACTAACCTGTAAGAATAAGATAATCGACTAATTTCATATCTTCCAACTTGAGATTTTCTGCTTATTTTTGTCTGAAAAAAAGTGGGATTCTGTAATGTTTCAGAGCAGCTCCAAGTCAAAGTTTATCTGGAAAAATATCGCCTAGCATCGGGAATTTGACGCATCTCCAGAGCGTGTAAGACTCTAAGGGTTGTTTTCTTCGTGTTTCAATTTTTAATTTTGAGTTTTGAATTCATTTTGGATTTTGTGCTTTGAGCGTCCATTCTGAGATTGCTGAAAACATGTTCTTTTTGTCATTTTAAAAAATTGTTTTCAAAAATAAAATAAAAAAAAAACGAAGTTTTGGCTTGATTTTAACTGAAAATAGCCAAAACGACTTTTTTAGCGTTTTCCGTTTTCTTTGTAAATTTTAAACTCGCTTCCGAAAATTCGTTTATGAAAATAGGTAAGCAAACGTGTTTTCAGAGTTTTCGAAAAGTGAAAACTGAAAATGGTCCGCCCTAATGTTTCGCAGGCTCGACTGGACAGTATTTCCTGTTCAATATTGTCTATTAGTTTGCACTAAATGTGCCCCGATATAACTATTTATTTATTTATTTTGCAGATTGTTACAGGATAATAATATTACAGGACCAATACCTATTGAGCTGGGGAGGCTACCAAAACTTCAGACTCTCGATCTATCTGATAACTTGCTTACTGGCTCAATTCCCTCTTCTTTATCTCGAATAAAAAGTCTCCAGTACCTGTAAGCACATAATTTGATGTAGTTTTTACACTATTGGGGCAATGTTTGGACTCAACTCGACAAGATTAAGCTAGATGAGAATCTAACTAAATCGTGTCCAGTCGAGTATAACAAACTAACATAACAAGGAAATTATTTACTCTACTGACTAGCTCTGGGATATCCTGAAAACCCCCAGTCGAAATCGAAGTTTTATTTATAGAAATTTTATTATTACCATTTTTCGTATTGTGACTGCAGGAGGTTGAACAATAACAGTCTCACTGGAACTATTCCTTCTTTAGGCAACTTGACTCAACTGACATTCCTGTAATTTTTCTTGAAAATTTTGCTTATTTCAATGCATATGTTAACTAATTTCTATAATAAATTTCTCTAAAGGTGTTTGGATTTTTATTTCATTTTTCAGAGACTTGTCATACAATAATTTGAGTGGTCCAGTACCAAGAATTCTCTCCAAAACATTCAAGTTAGTTTCAATTTTCTGCATTTCACCTTTCCTTTTAGTAGAAATTTGGTATTTTAACTTGAATTTTACGTTTTTAATCTTTTTTTTTTAATTTTATTTTCTCGTTTAATGTGCAGTGTTTTGGGTAATCCTATGATATGTGCAACTGGGAAAGAGCCAGACTGCAATGGAACAGCACCAATGCCACTGTCATTCTCTGTGAACATTTCACAAAGTAAAAAACCTTAAAATCAGCTTATTCTTGAGGAATTCTATAGATTCATGCACGTTAGTATGCAATACTAGAAACAACTGAAGAATATAATGAAAAGATTGTAACTTCTTAAGTTCCTTAACACTGTGTAATACTATTCAATCAACACGACATTCATGTTCTGTATATGATAACGAATTTTAAGTGAATATACTGAAACGTCAATGCTTTTCTTGAAGATCCTCAGCAATCAAGAACGTCAAATAGTCGTAAAATTGCCTTAGCCTTCGGATCTAGTCTTGGCTGCATTTTCTTACTGATTCTTGGGTTCGGTTTCCTTCTCTGGTGGAGACATAAACACAATCAGCAAGTATTCTTCGACCGTAATGGTAAGTATGATATGATTACTCAATACTCAGTCTCTAGAAGTGAGTCGACTATTTTATGTTTAAACATGCACTTCAAAATTTCAGAACAACATCATGAAGAAGTGTGCCTAGGAAACTTGCGAAGGTTCCATTTTAGAGAACTTCAGAGTGCCACACACAACTTCAGCAGCAAGAACATACTAGGAAAGGGTGGATTCGGAATTGTCTACAAAGGTTGTCTCCAAGATGGAACAGTTGTAGCTGTAAAAAGGCTTAGAGATGTTGATGCTATTGGTGGAGAAATTCAATTTCAGACCGAAGTCGAGATGATCAGTCTAGCCGTACACAGAAATCTCCTCCGGCTGTATGGGTTTTGTATGACACCTACTGAAAGGCTACTCGTGTATCCCTTCATGTCAAACGGAAGTGTTGCTTCGCGTCTCAAAGGTAAAATATTCCAAATGCATTACACGTACACCATATTGTGCTCTATACGATATTGCAATCTTGCTACATGTACATCCTAACTTTCCGAATTTACACTTGACACAATCTTACATCATCTTTCATATCTCACACATTTAATTGAACCATTATAACACTTCCGCGTTATCAAATCTATCAACCAAGGTGTACAAATAGCTTAATCCACGATATCGTTCATTCTAGTGGTATGCTAATCTTTTACATATTTCACTGAAACTTAGTATTATAGTGCCTATTTTTCCTATATTGTAGCAAAACCACCCTTGGACTGGGCTACTAGGAAACGGATTGCCTTGGGAGCCGCAAGAGGATTATTGTACCTTCACGAGCAATGTGACCCCAAGATCATTCACCGGGATGTAAAGGCTGCTAACATATTGCTTGACGATTTCTGTGAAGCAGTCGTGGGAGATTTTGGATTGGCAAAGCTTTTGGATCATCACGATTCACATATCACAACGGCCGTTAGGGGCACTGTTGGACACATAGCCCCCGAGTATCTCTCTACAGGGCAATCCTCAGAAAAAACAGATGTTTTCGGGTTTGGAATTCTACTGCTGGAATTGATCACTGGTCAGAGGGCCTTAGAATTCGGGAAAGCAGCAAACCAGAAAGGAGCTATGCTAGACTGGGTAAGTGTCCAATAGAAAGCCAAAAACGTTAGGCCATGTTTGATACGGTGAAAGAGTTATGTCTAGTATTGCGTATCAAACATGAACTAAAAAACTCGGTATTTGCTAATCAATATACATATGGATATGGTTGCAGGTGAAGAAAATTCATCAAGAAAAGAAGCTAGACATGCTCGTGGACAAGGACTTGAGAAATAAATATGATCGAATTGAGTTGGAGGAGACTGTACAGGTTGCATTGTTGTGCACACAATATCTTCCTAGCTACAGACCGAAAATGTCTGAAGTGGTTCATATGCTTGAAGGAGACGGACTCGCAGAAAAGTGGGAAGCTTCGCAAAGAGCAGATGGTACAAGATGCAGAGCCAACGAATTCTCCTCTTCGGAGAGATATTCTGATCTAACAGATGACTCTTCATTGCTTGTCCAAGCAATGGAACTCTCGGGACCGAGATAACGTGATTCTCACAAAATGAGGAAATAAGCCAAAGCAGCTACAGGAACACAAATTTATAATGTAACACAAACGTAGGATTTCCGCGGAATCAGTTCGTTTATAGTTTCACATTACGGCTCCAAAGGGGAACTGAGTTTGACTGTATAGATTCAGATTTGAGAAACTGTCTTTAGGCTAGAAGTTATTCAGTGTTTCTGTTCCTATAGAGTGATTTTTCTAGGATTGTTTTCAAGTTGATTTGTAAGAATAATGATCTTGGAAATTGAATTGCTTGGTTGAAAAGTCCAGAAACAAACATAACCACAGTTAATCGCAGAAAACTTAAAGATCAGAATATAAAAATTAGCAGCCTTCACAATTAAAGCTTCATTTTCCCTCTGTATATGTACAGATTTCACTTCAAAAATCTACTCCAAACTATCATAAAGTTTGGGATTTCACAAGTTCGGTACCTTCACAATTTACAGACGATATCAAGTAACACGGATGAGCAGTACAACCATGATAAAGATACAAGTCATTATGAAAATCACAATCCACGTGGTACACGATGTCTTTAAACTCTGCGAGTATACCTCCATTGCCCGAGTGTTGGCATGTCCAGTGCTTGCCAAGCTCTGCTCGACTGTTTTCTCTGTTGAGTCAAGTATCTACAATCAGAAGACAACCAACCCATGAGACCAATTGATCAGTGAAAATGGGATATAAATGAGTAGGCAATATGAACACAACATGAAAATAGATGGACTCCCAAAACTAGCTATTTCAAGTCCATGCAGTATGTGGGGCCATATCTAGCCGCACACAAAATGAGTTGGCATCTATTAGTTCATTGGCTCAAAGTAGGGCACAAGTCCTTACTACGAAGCTAAGAAAGAAATACGGGGGATATCAAGCAAAAAATTCTCTTTGCTACTTTCTTATGATGCTCAGATAGATTAGGCATAAATTATCAACTATAAAAACTGTATAGATGTGCCGCCCTCATTCATGTTTAATGCAAAAAGGAGCTTTAGCTATAAGAAATTTAATAAATATGTTTAAAAAAATCAGCTTGTTAACCTGCCTTATCTACAAAGAATTACTTATCATGTAATCGAAACAAGAATTATGATCTCTTTATAAATGTATCAAAGCAACTTTGTGCCTAATATTAAGTGAGTTTTAAACTCACTTTCTCTGTGTTTTGTATTGATTGACTCATCGTCAGGGTGCTCTCTTTGAGTTGTCGTGCCAAACCAACCATTTCATCAGTCAAATCGTCTTGAAGCTTTCTGCAGAAAACAACAGACGTGATCACTTTGTGGAGACAATTTGCAATATTATTGTGATCTAAAAAACAAAGCTCATTAACAGATTCTAGAATAGAAAGAGGCCAAAGTAGAGATATTTAGTTCATTTAAATGAGATTCTACATTTCATCCAAATCCTGGGATTTTATCTATGGAGAAATAAAAGATGGGGAAAACCAGAGGAAAAAAAGGGGAACTGACCCAATTTCTATCAGAGGGGAAACAATTATATAACTAACAAAAGTAGTAATTCGAAGTCTTATAAACCAAACTAGCAAGATTCATTGAAACTTATTGTGTTTAAACTCAAATCTTAGGTTGTGTTTGATAAGCGACTTTTCCATGGAACTGGGAATTCAAATTCCATCTTCCACCAATTTGCTTGTTCGATGGCAACAATTTTCTTGGGAATTGGTTTTCCACATGGGCTTCACACGGTTACATTTTCAAGGATTTGCTTGAATTCATTTTCCCACCTTTTTGGTGGAAAAATGGAATTCCATCTTTTTTTATTGCAATGGAAACAAATTTCATAACCTATTATAAGAAAAAAATTCACTTTAATGGACAATTTCTATGTAAAACAAAGCCGAATGAATACTAAACTTTGATGAAAAAAAATGATTTTTTAGGAACATTTTTTTTTTTCGTCAATGGAAACAAATTTTATAACTAATTGTGGAAAAAATTATCACTTTAATGGACAATTTTCATGTAAAATAAAGTCAAACAAACACAAAATTTAAAAATTTTCCAAGTGGAAAATTATAACAATTAAATACACTTAATTAACAATTTCTTACAAAATATTTTCTAGGCAATTATTTTCTCTGGAATTCATTTTCTTTCTTTCCATTTTCCACATTTGCAATCAAACGGACCCTTAGTTAAATATGTTGCCTACACATGGGCTGCAGCCACTAATTAAAACTCTAAACTAATGAATTAACAGCAATGATACTCATACTCATAGCCCCAGTTGAAAAAACCAACTTTTATGCATATGCATGTAACTCTTGATATTTAAGAATAAGTACTCCAACAAACAAGCTATTCAGACTATTTCTTCAACTATGTAAGATTCTGTGAGCATTTTCATCATCAAGAAACTTCATAAATGCATGTACATGTAGAAAGTACCTGTGCTTCTCAATATGAGCGTGTGCTGCAGCATCCAATTTGACAGACTTCTCTTTATTGTCGACTTTAATGGTATCATTAGATCTATCTTCTGTTGGAGGCCTGAATCAATTTAATGTCAAATTTAGAAAATATAAGACAAGATATCATATACTAGGAGCTACATAAACTTCATTTACACATACACAAGTCTCCGCCTTAATCCTCTAGGAGAGTGAATACTTTCTCCTCCTGGTTTGGATAGGATTTGTGTGTCAGAAGTCTCTAAAGAAGGAACCTGAGAAACTTTCTTAGTGGGCTGCAATTTCCAATAAAAAGGATGTAGTTAATATGAATTCAATACAAGAATCCACTTCAATCAAAGAGAACTGAAGGAACAAACAGCAATCATATTTTCTGAATGTTCAATACAAGCAAATTTTCACAAATCAATCCAATTTCTGCTTTCTACTCATGATTCAAGTAGACGGTGATGATGCTGTCAATGATATTTTTTTGACTTGAAAGCTGTACAGAAGGAAGAAGAGGAATGTTATCCAGTAGGTATAACTTGCCTAATTTCTTGATTCATTGGAGGGGTAGAAACTTTCCAGCCTTCGGAGGGAAATAAAAGATCACCCAAACCACTGAAGGCAGACTTTTTGCACATCATTTACTTGTAAAGAATTGGACATATAGTAAAGGAATCTCTTAATTTATAGATGCCTAAATATTCAGATCTAGTGCATTTTTCTTCAGCTTCTCTTGTAGAGACTGAGACACTACAACCAGTAAAATTTCGCTGTTGTTTCGAAAAACGTTTATAGAACAAAACAGCGTTTATAGAACTAAGTTTCTTAAATGATAAAAAGTTCAATTTTGAAGGGCACTAGTCTCTTTAGCTAAAATTATACAAAATATTGAGGCTATCCCTAATTCGCCACATTGCCATATTAGTTTTGCATCCATTTTGCAATTAACAACATATTCTCCATTGTGATTGTAGTTGGAATCAACGACTTCTTATGTCATACCAAACAAAACACAAATAGTAATTTTAAAACAGATCATTTAGTCATAGCAGAAAAATAAAAGTTCATTACTATACGCACCTCAGTGGTATTTATTTTGGATGCTATACCTTCAATTTTCTCTGAATATTCATTTAACTGAGTTTTTGAAACCCTGCAGAAAGCATGTCAAAGACAGAATGCAGATCATATATCAATTCTCAAGAGTAAAGGCATGAACAGGTTAAAGCCCTAAATAGATTTCAAGAAACTAAAAAACAATTTCATTTGAGTAAAAGACACAAACCATAATGCTAATGCAACTAAACCCCAACCTGAATTGCACACTAAGCAAGCAACCAGCCCTCTTTTTCAACATCACATATTAAATTAATGTTCTCCACTAAATCGGATTCAGTATTTTATGGTTTTAATTAGTAGTAAAATTAATGCAAAGACACTATAATATCCCCAAGAATGAAGGGGCCAACATCCAGAGACAATGAATTCATCCCAGAAATAGGGGATACCATCCCACAAATCCTTATGAACCAAAAAACTTTCATGCTCCGAAATCCACAATGACTCCAATATAGAGGAAACTGTACCGCAAGTATGTAATTTTAATACCCACAAAAACCTGCTCAGAGTTTGGGCACAACTTGCTTGAAAATCATCTTACTTCAAACTTATTTTCTATCACTCTATATATATATATATATATATATATATATATATATATATATATATATATTGCAAGTGGATCCACGAATTTTCCTTCTTTTTAATCACACATCATCCAAAAAATCATTTTTCACTTCAAATAATCTCTCCCGAGCGAACACTTAATCTTAAACGTCAGCATGTCACCAATGAAGCATCCATTATTATAACTTTCATTAAGTTTCTATGATCCGTGAATCTAAGATACTTTAGAATCATATTACATTTTGCAAAGATGATTTTTGATATTCATAAAAGTTGAAAAGACTTATACTTAAATGCTTATCAATTAATCATCTAAAGGAGATGAAGTTCGGTCAAGTGCAAGTACATAAGACATTTGATCCATCAAATGCATCTTCCTTGTATTCTCCATCACAAAAGGTTATGAATTCTTTGCTTCACCATCGAAACCCACCCGCCCGAAAACCCTTCGACCCAACCCCCACCGACGACGGGTCTATGGTCCCGACCGGTCCCCCACAAAAAACCGGCCTCACGCCACAAAAACATGGCCCATCCGGCCATGAGAGACACTCGCAAGCGGCGGCCCTAGGTGGAAACCCTAGTGCCGCCGCTCGAAAATGTTCTGCTACTGGAGGCGCATCGTGCTGTGAATGATTAGAGGGTTCAGGCGCACTGAACAAGGTAGGAAGTGGGAGTGGCAAGACAACAATTCAGGAGACCCAGAATCCGATCCACCTAGATCCGATAGCATCCAGGTTACACGCGCCTGACCGGACTGCCGTGCAGGTGATTCCGCCCTGGCGCAGCTTCCTGAGAGTGCGTGTCACTCACGCGCCGGTGACTGGAACACTGCGGATGCCTCAGGACGTGCCTAGGTCATTTCTTCCCCCTGTTCTTCTGCCAGCTACGTCACACGCACGGTTTCATAGGCATGCGATATGTTTGGTAAAATGGATTTTAACTATCGGGTTAGAGTGGAGGCGAAGGAGTTTGCTATGTCTATTAATGAATCTGGCATTATAAGGTTAACAGAATGGGGATCGAGGATAAAGAATGCAATCTATATGAGGAGATTTGGTGCATTGTGGATGGTGAACATGGTGGATAAATTAAGAGGGGCAAGCAAGCAAGAAGAGTTTGTTGCCAAGTTTACTGAATCTTCGAGAGCTTTCATGACACGGCGGTGTTGAAACAGTCGAGGTAGGTACCTGACGATAGCACAGTATGGGGAGAGGCGTCGGAAAGGAGTAGTGATGGTGCTAGAAAGTGTGAATGGAGATGGATGGGCGTCAATTGTGAGGATGTTTCAGGCAGTTGTTGATTTTTTTGTCACCACAGAGAAAGTCAAGTGCCAAACGGTTAGAGTCAACAATCAAAAAGGGAGGACTTATGCTGAAGTTACAGCAAACCAAAAGGAAAGTGAGGTCTGTAGGAATGAGACCCGCGCACAATCTTCAGCTCATGTCAACGACGGCCATTCATTGATGCCTAAGTTGAAGGAGACCATGCCAGAAGTTGCTCTGGACAGTTCATTGCGGACTGCTGAAATAAGGGCTTGTGTCCAGAGGTTGAAAGGTGAGGTGGAGGAATTGTTGAGGCTACTGGGAGGTGGATCATTAGTGGGCTCCAAGATGATGTGTTGTCATAAATGTGGGGCTAGTGTGTGTGAGTACCCAACTATGGAGCTACAATCGAACTTGATTCAAACTAAAGAAAAGCAGGTGATGACTGAGCCCATTTGTGAAAATCAGGTACGATATGATGCGGAGTGCAGTGGAGATGACGATGGAAAAGACATTGTGGGGAGGGATACAGATGAACAATACTCGGGGTATGAGGTATATGAGGAGGTGAAACTCTCATCGAAGGGAGGGGAACAAAGAACGACGAGTACGGATTTGATGACATTGAAGGAGACCACAGAGAAGATTTGTGCATTTGCAAATGAAGTGGACATGATCACATCTACATAGGGAGTTGGATTAATAGAGAAAGAGACTGGAATAGTGATGACCGAGGAATCAAGTCCGGAATTGACACAAGAGCAAGAGGTGACAGGCGCGACAACTATGATTGTGAATACTTACAATAGGAGGTATAATAAGTCTCTAAAAGAAATGAGTTAGAGACTGAAAAAACGATAGTAGTGTGGATGGATGGCGCCATAAAAGGAATAATAGACAAAGGTGTAGTGCAGGCGAAAGTGGGGGAATGACAGATAGTGGAGCCTACTGGGTGTTGCTATGCAGGGGAAATAGTGGAAGTTAATATGCTTGACGTTAGACCTCCAACCTCAAATTGGGTACTCCAAAAAATTCAAGAATTCAGTAAGATGGTGGGGGTGTCATGCGATAGTTATGAAAATAGACTTATGCAATTGTTTAAGGAGCTGGAAACTAGTAGGGGACAGGGGATGTGTACACCAGGAGGGTAAGCAAGAAGAAAGGGGGGCCATGAGCTTAGGCGACTCGAATGCTCGATAAACTATAACATTAAAGGTGGTGAGTCAAAGAAAGGGTTGTTGGGAGGGATGAAGAAGAGTTGAAATGATCCTAAAAATCATTAGTTGGAATGTGAGGGGGCTTAATGAAGTTGGGAAAATGTTAGGTGTCCGGAACATGTTAAGGGATGGCGGGCTAATCTTGTTTGTTTACAAGAAACGAAGCTAGAGGACGTTTCGAGGGCTGTTGTGAGTTCGTTATGGGGAGAACAGCATGTCGGATATCAATTTCTTGGAGCTTTAGGGGCATCAGAGGGTGTGCTTGTCATGTGGGACGCTAGAGTATTTAAGATGGAGGAGGTTAGTGTAGGGTTATTCTCTTTATCACTTTCTTTCAGTAATGTTGGGGATGGATTTAAGTGGATGTTTATTGGAGTTTATGGGCCTAACTCAGATGAGAACAGAAGGGGCTTGTGAGATGAATTGGCTGGTATGATGGCTTGGTGGAACTTACCAGTGTGCATTGGGGGTGACTTTAATGTGGTCAGGTTTCCTTCGGAGAGGTCGAGTGGCCGGAGACTTACAAGGGCAATGGAGGACTTCTCTACTTTTATTAGTGAAATATGTTGGTGGATTTGCCTATGATGGGGGAGAGTTTACTTGGTCATCCAATCGAGACCGACCCGTTCAATCTTGAACAGATCGATTTTTTATTAGTGGTGAGTGGGAGACTAAGTACACAGATGTCATTCAGAGGAGAATGGGGAGAGTACTCAGATTATTTCCCCATTTCGCGATCTGGGATAATAAAGGGTAGCGAAAGAAGTCCTTTTAGGTTTGAAAATATGTGGCTGAAAGTTGAGGGGTTTGGGGAGCGGTGGGCCTCTTATGATTTTAGGGGGTCTCCTAGTTATATTTTACATCAGAAGTTGAAGGCCTTAAAAAGGGGATTTAAAAAAGTGGAATGAGGTGGTGGGAGACATTGACTGTCGCAAGAAGCAGTGTGTGTCAGACATTAAGGAATTGGATAGGCAGGAGGAGAGTCGAGGGTTAGACGTGGAGGAAAGGGAAAGGCGTGGAAGGTTAAGGGGAGAGTTGGAGAGATTGGAGGAAATGGAGGAGGTTGCTTGGAGACAGAAATCTAGGGTCATGTGGTTGAAGGAGGGCGACAAATGCACAAGGTTTTTTCATCGGGTCGATAATTCCAATCGGCGCAATAATTCTATTACATTGTTGGAGGTTGATGGGGTTACATATGAGGATCCACAAGATATCGGGACTCAACAGGTGAGATTCTTTCAGAACCTCTATCGGGAGCAGTTTGAGTGGGGGCCAGAGTTGGAGAGGTTGGACTTCTTCACTATCACCGAAGAGGATGCCAGGTGGGTTGAGAGACCATTCGAGGATGAAGTTAGAGGTGTGGTGTTTGATATGAATGATGATAAGACCCCTGGACCGGACGACTTCTCGTTCTCATTCTATAAGGCTTGTTGAGAGGCAATGCAACCACACATTATGGATACAATCACTTATTTTTTCGAACGTGGCAGGTTCATGAGAAGCCATAATGACACATTTCTTGTGCTAATTCCTAAAAAACTGGAAGCGACTGATATTAAGGACTATCGTCCTATTAGTCTAGTCAGTGGGATCTATAAGATTATAGCTAAAGTTTTGGCAAACAGATTGAACGAGGTGCTGGGAAAAGTGATGTCTAAGTTCCAGAATACTTTTGTGAAGGGGCACCAGATTTTGGATTCAGTTCTTATAGCGAACGAATGCATTGACTCGAGAACACGCCAGAGGGTTCCAGGGATGTTGTGTAAGCTTGATATTCAAAAGGCGTACGATCACGTCAACTGGGGTCTTCTTATGTATATGCTCAGGCGATGCGGATTTGGGGATAGGTGGTGTAAGTGGATTCAATTCTGTATCTCTATGGTCTCATTCTCAATTTTGGTTAATGGCAACCCTGAAGGTTACTTCCGGAGTAGTAGAGGCTTGAGGTAAGGCGATCCTTTGTCCTCTTTGCTGTTTATTATTGTGATGGAGGCTTTCAGCAGGATGATTGAGAAAGCGGTGTCAGAGGCTTTGCTAAGAGGCTTTGCGGTTGGTCAACTACAAGTCTCCCATTTGCTATTTGCAGACGACACTCTGATCTTTTGTGATGCAGACGACTGGCAAATTAGGAATTTGCATCGCTTGCTTCTGTGTTTTGAGGCAGTTTCTGGTTTGAAGATAAATCTGGGGAAATCTGGGATTATTCCAGTGGGGGAGGTTGATAATGTGGAGGAACTGGCGACCATACTGGAATGTAGAGTTGCACAATTGCCCATGTCATATCTTGGGCCTCCTTTAGGAACGAGGTTTAAAAGTAAACAAATTTGGAATGATATTCTTGAAAGGATGGAGAAGAGGTTAGTGGGGTGGAAGCGTATTTATCTTTCTAAAGGAGGCCGTCTTACTATCATCAAATCCACTCTCTCCAATCTCCCAACCTATTTTCTATCACTGTTTCCTATACCCGTCGCAGTGGCAAATAGATCAGAGAGGATTCAAAGGGATTTTTTTTGGGCAGGGTTAGTGGAAAAGAGGAAATTTCATTTGGTCAGATGGGATGATGTGTGTTCCCCTGTAGGGGTGGGGGTCTTGGTCTGAGGAGTCTTGTATTATTTAACAAGGCATTGTTGGGTAAGTGGCTGTGGTGATTTGGGAAGGAGAGGGAGAGCTTCTGGAGGGAAATCATAGGGGAGAAGTATGGTGTTTTGGAAGGAGGGTGGTGCTCGGGTGAGGGTCGTGGTTCTTATGGGATGAGCCTGTGGACGTATATCAGGAAATGATGGAGCGAATTTCAAAATAGATTGGCTTTTGTAGTGGGGAGCGGAACGAATGTCAGATTTTAGGATGATTGTTGGTGTGGAGATCAATCGTTAAAAGTTCAGTTTTCTTCTTTGTATCGCATTGCTTTGGAGCCCTCAGCTATGGTAAGTTATATTATGGCTATATATAATGGGAATCCTAGCTGGAACATTGCTTTTGGGAGGGGATTACATGACTGGGAGTGGGATGACTATGCATTGTTTTTGGTCTCTCTGTATGATGTGCACACTCAGGTAGGAGAGGACGACTGTAGCAGGTGGAGGGTGGCACGGAATGGTTTGTTCTCTGTTCACACTTATTTCAGATCCTTATTGAAACCTGTGGAGAGTTCATTTCCCTGGAATATGGTATGGCAAAGTAAATTACCTCCAAGGGTGGCTTTTTTACTATGGACAGTTATCAGGCGGCAGGTGTTAACGGCGGATAATCTTCGAAGAAAGCGCTGTTATATTACAGAGTGGTGCTATATGTGTAAGAGGGATGGAGAGACGATCGATCGCCTATTCATTCATTATGACGGTGTTTGTTGGTTGTGGAATGATATTTTGGCGTCGCAACATATGAGTTGGGTGTTGCCAAGACGAATAGAGGAGGTGGTGTGGGCATGGAAGAGAAATTTTCAAGATAAGAATAGCAAGTTTGTGTGGGAGCTCATTCCAGGATGCATCGTATGGTGTGTGTGGAGAGAAAGAAACGGACAGTGCTTTGAAGATCAAACACGGATGACAGAACAGTTTAGATAATCGTTTTACTTTACTTTGTATAGTTAGTTTAAGGATGCAACTATTAGTCCGATAGAAAGGTTACCTAATTTTTTATTGTTTCTTTCTTGTTTAAACTGATAATGCACTCCTTGTGTATTATCTTTTGATTTTGATTTATAAAATTACAGGATTACCTATAAAAAAAAAAAAAAAAAGCGCAAGTACATAATCCAAGTACATAGCACCACGTAAATGATACAAGGTAAAAATAAGTTATATAACTTTATTTCTATTTATAAGATTTTGTACGCATAAACTGAATTAGAAAGAATGATAGATGAAAGGATGTTAAGAATCCTAAGAGAAAAGCATGCAAACCTTGGCAATCCTTCAGGTGTCCTCTCCTCTGCCAATTGCTCCAATTGCTCCCGCAAAGTAGCAACATACTATAAAGGTCGCATAATGCATAAAAAATGGTTTTTCATTAAGTGAGACATTAATCCATCACTAGATGAGAAATCTTTTTAAGTCCACATTAAAGCTTATAGGAAAAGATGTGACAGTTTACCTTCTATATTGTTCCACCCATCATTAACTTATAACAACATAAAGAACTGAATAGATACTAAACAATCTTAATAAAACTACTGAAAGAAGCATATATCAAGAGAAGCTCTCGAGAGAAATAGCAAGGAAGAGAAGATTTAGCATTAAACCATTACTCAATTAATAATTCTAGTGTAAATAACTGTGGATGTACATGTATGAGCTTTGCTTGGTTTTGCTGTTGTGGTGCAGTTGCAAGTAACCTTCTCAGGTTCACTTCAGTTTTGCTCAAAGCCATCCAAAATCCTTAAGAAATAAAAAACAAATTGATCAATTGAAAAAAATTGTCCTGAAAATGAGCAACTAGTAAACAATTACATTCACTCAAGAAATAACAAGTGATGTTATTTTGAAAAGAAAATTTCATGCATCATAAGATTCTATGGCTGGGTTCTTTGATGATGCTAATCAGAAATCAATAAATGTCCATTAATGATCAAGTGTGGTGTGCGGTACGGTGCGGTGCATGTACTAACACAAACAGTAATGTGGTCATCCAATATTCAAGCATAATATACCCTGCTCTTAAAATGAAATCACAAGAGGAATGAAGCCACTAATAAAACAAATTTATTATCATTGCAGAAAATTAGACTAAATCAAAGCTGGTTTGAACTTGAAATTTCATGTTCATCATCTACTCGAAGGAGCGAAAATTCATTAGAAGAGTTTAAAATTAATGATGTGATTCACTCGCAGAAACCTAATAATAAGACAAGGTCATTGCATAAGTTGCATTTGTCGTTTGAAACTGAAATCAATTTGGTATTTATGTAGGCCAACCATGTCAACACATTTGGGTGGATTACTTGAAAAAATGTATAATGCCCATGTTTAGTGGGGATTAAAATCAGATTTTTAGTAGATTTTGATAAAAGTTGATTAAGGCCCCGTTTGAGCCATATTTTTTCCAAACTAAAATGAAAAATATGACCGTTATCCATCACATCAACATTTAAATTCAAATTCTCTATCTCTTGTGTGGGTCCCAATAACGGCTATATTTTTCATTCTCATTTTCAAAAAAGGTGGCTCAAACAGGGGCTAAATGTGTGGTTGAAAAGTTGTGGGTCCATGAAATATGTGGTTAAAATTAATTGTCGACCTTGACTTAGATTAAAATTTTGATTTTAATTCCTACCAAACTTGGGCTAAATATAGTCAAGGAGTCTGACACTCAACCAGCTCCAAACAACTCAACTTTGAACTTTCAAAGGGGGACAAGTGACTAAGAGCGCTAACCACTTACCTTCTCCTAATTCAAGAACCAAGTATTTAGCATGTTTTCAAAGAAGGAAATGTGAATATTGATCTTTTATTAGGAGAACTTTACAAGTATGGTATACATAAAAAGAACTAGTGACTTGTTCCATCATGAAAAGCAAAACTCGGGTAATAAAATCTACAAGGTTGGTCTCTAGAGCTCTCTCATTACATATGATCACTCCGTCATCAAAACCCCAGATGAATAGAGATACCCAATTATTACCATCTGTTTGAGAATATGCTTGTTCTTAGAGCATCCTTTTTAAAAGCTCGATGATAATGCCATATGATTACGCAATTGTTTAAGACAGATCACTAATTAAATCTCGGTCATCATTGTCCATTACTATTTTCAGCTGAATAATCCCTATGAAGCAAAAAGTCCTAACCATCAGTAACAACCCATTTGAGTATAGGACGGAATGAATAACTTCAAACTAAGCCTCATTTCTAATTAATGGAGCCTCTAGTTATCTATCGCTAAGATAGACGGAAAACCCTTCACAACCACGACGGAGAAAACAAAAAACCCCCCGCAAAAAAAGTGATCATAATTTCCCTTGGACGACTCTAAATCTGGTCAAAAAGCATAAAGAAAATGAACAAAAGCCAAGATAGACTTTTTTCATTCCCATTTAGTGGACAAGAAACCTAGAAAAGAGTATGCTAGCATCTGAAAGAAGAGATAACCGATCAGACCTGTAAGCCGATAACTGGAAGAGAATACTTCAAATAATAAAGTTTCAAACTTCTTGTATACAAAGACTCGACTTCAGGGCCTTGAGGAAACAAAAGATTGTTTCGTGACACACTAAGTTCAATAATACATGTGGATTGCAAGTCAAACTCTAAACACCAAAACAATCTATAATTTAATTATCCATTTCCTAAATTTCTTCATCTTTCTCACAAACCTATTAGACAAACATTGAAGCTTTTAAGTTGTAACCCATTACCCATCTTAAAAATTTCAACAGATTGGAATAAATTTTAAAATGAAGAAAAAAGCATTGAGGTTAAACTGGAATCAAACAAATCCAGATCAACGAAGCATGAAAGAGAGACTAAAATACACAACAGTGATTAGAGATTTGAAGAACTAAAGGCATTATATTTCGCCTGATAAGAAACAATTTAAGAGAAAAGGAGGGAAATATTAGAACATACTAGATGAAAATGGTTGGGGTCAAGAGTCGAAGGTAATAATGGTGTGGTGAATTGGGCGGTGACGGTTGTTGTTCAGGCGGCAGCCATGGCGATTGAGGTAGTGGTGCGAATGGTGGGTGGATTGGTGGTCTGTTCAGTTACAGAACAACGTTTATTATTTTTTTCCTTTTTGTTTTGGATTGCAAACAACGTTTAATATGTTCACACCAAAATTGAAGGCTACACTGTACTTGGATAAAAAAATGGCTTAATAGCACAAAACGTCCCTACGTTTGACAGTTAGTGTGCAAAACATCCCAACGTTTCATTTTTTTACATTTTCGCCCCGGCTTATTAGCACAAAACGTCCCTACGTTTGACAGTTAGTGTGCAAAACATCCCAACGTTTCATTTTTTTGCATTTTCGCCCCTATTTCAACGTTTCAGTGTGGAAAACATCATTTTCACTATTTTTCAATGTAAAATGACCAATATACCCTCAAATTTAAATAAAACAGAGAAAATGAAATGAAAAATAAAAAAATAAATTGTAATTATACTCCCAAACTTTTAAAAAAGTGCAAGTGGGTCCAAAAGTCTTATTAAAAGGTTTAAGCACAAAACGTCCCTACGTTTGACACTTAATGCGGAAAACGTCCATACGTTTCAAACATGTTTGTATTTGCTCAATAGCACAAAATGTCCCTACGTTTGACACTTATTGCGTAAAACATCCTTACGTTTCATTTCTTTTTACATTTTCGTCCTTATTTCAACGTTTCATTGCGGAAAAACGTCATTTTCACCATTTTTCAATCTAAAATGACCAATATACCCTCATATTTAAATAAAACAAAAAAAGAAAATAAAAATAAAAATAAATTACAATTGTGCTCCCAAACTTTTTAAAAAGTGCAAATGAGTTCAAAAATCTTATTAAAACATTCAAATCATCAGTCTTTTCCTCATCTCTTAATTTTATTCTCCCTCCACCACCTAAACCACCAGACCCCACCATTCAAACCGTTAATGCTAGCCACAACTATCAGCTCCAGGATTGTAGAGGGGGTGAGATGGTTTGAATGGTGGTTGGGTCTGGTGGTTTAGATGGTGGAGGATTGTAGAGGGAGGTGAGATGGTTTGAATGGTGGTGGAGTCTGGTGATTTAGGTGGTGGAAGGAGGATAAAACTAATGGAGGATGAGAATACTGATGGTTTGAATGTTTTAATAAGATTTTTGAACTCATTTGCACTTTTTAAAAAGTTTGGGAGTACAATTGTAATTTATTTTTATTTTTATTTTTTTGTTTTATTTAAATATGAGGGTATATTGGTCATTTTGACATTGAAAAATAGTGAAAATGAAGTTTTTCCGCAATGAAACGTTGAAATAAGGACGAAAATGTAAAATGAAATGAAACGTAAGGATGTTTTACGCAATAAGTGTCAAACGTAGGGACATTTTGTGCTATTGAGCAAATACAAACATGTTTGAAACGTAGGGACGTTTTCCGCATTAAGTGTCAAACGTAGGGATGTTTTGTGCTTAAACCTTTTAATAAGACTTTTAGACCCACTTGCACTTTTTAAAAAGTTTGGGAGTATAATTACAATTTATTTTTTTATTTTTCATTTCATTTTCTTTGTTTTATTTAAATTTAAGGGTAAATTGGTCATTTGACACTAAAAAATAGTGAAAAGGACGTTTTCCACACTCGAACGTTGAAATAGGGGCGAAAATGCAAAAAAATGAAACGTTGGGATGTTTTGCACACTAACTGTCAAACGTAGGGACGTTTTGTGCTAATAAGCCTTTTCGCCCCTATTTCAACGTTTCAGTGTGGAAAACGTCATTTTCACTATTTTCAGTGTAAAATGACCAATATACCCTCAAATTTAAATAAAACAAAGAAAATGAAATGAAAAATAAAAAAATAAATTGTAATTATACTCCCAAACTTTTTAAAAAGTGCAAGTGGGTCCAAAAATCTTATTAAAAGGTTTAAGCACAAAACGTCCCTACGTTTCAAACATGTTTGTATTTGCTCAATAGCACAAAATGTTCCTACGTTTGACACTTATTGCGTAAAACGTCCTTACGTTTAATTTCTTTTTACATTTTCGTCCTTATTTCAACGTTTCATTGCGGAAAAACGTCATTTTCACTATTTTTCAATGTAAAATGACCAATATACCCTCATATTTCAATAAAACAAAAAAATAAAAATAAAAATAAATTACAATTGTGCTCTCAAACTTTTTAAAAAGTGCAAATGAGTTCAAAAATCTTATTAAAACATTCAAATCATCAGTCTTCTCCTCATCCCTTAGTTTTATCCTCCCTTCACCACCTAAACAATTAGACCCCACCACCATTCAAACCATCTCACCTCCCTCGACAATCCTGGGGCTGATGGTTGTGGCCAGCATTAACGGTTTGAATGGTGGGGTCCGGTGGTTTAGATGGTGGATGGAGGATAAAGTTGAGAGATGAGGAAAAGACTGATGGTTTGAATGTTTTAATAAGATTTTTGAACTCATTTACACTTTTTAAAAAGTTTGGGAGCATAATTGTAATTTATTTTTATTTTCCTTTTTTTGTTTTATTTAAATATGAGGGTATATTTGTCATTTTACATTGAAAAATAGTGACAATGACATTTTTCCGCAATGAAACGTTGAAATAAGGATGAAAATGTAAAAAGAAATGAAACGTAAGGATGTTTTACGCAATAAGTGTCAAACATATGGACATTTTGTGCTATTAAGCAAATACAAACATGTTTGAAACGTAGAGACATTTTCCAAATTAAGTGTCAAACGTAGGGACGTTTTGTGCTTAAGCCTTTTAATAAGACTTTTGGACTCACTTGCACTTTTTAAAAAGTTTGAGAGTATAATTACAATTTATTTTTTTATTTTTCATTTCATTTTCTTTGTTTTATTTAAATTTGAGGGTATATTGGTCATTTTACACTGAAAAATAGTGAAATTGATGTTTTCCACACTGAAACGTTGAAATAGGGGCGAAAATGCAAAAAAAAAAAAAGAAACGTTGGGATGTTTTGCACACTAACTGTCAAACGTAGGGACGTTTTATGCTAATAAGCCATAAAAAAATTCATAACCTTTACATATTATCGAATTTATATCTCTTTTTTTTTTAATCGCATTCTTATTTTGAAACTAACATAAATTTTTCCAAATATGGTTTCTCTCCAAAAATATTTTTTTAGATAAAGTAAAAATATTGTTTTTGTCCATTGTATTTTTAAATAAGAAAAACAAATAATAATGCAAAAATGCGATTAAATATTTGACTCTCATTTTAAAATATGTCAACAATATTTTTCAATGAAAATCATGATTAATGATGAGGTTATCTAATTGAGGAAATGTTAAAAATAAGAATGTGAAAAATAAAAAATAAAAAGTTTAGGATATAAGTGTGATAATAAATAAAAGTTAATGATCTTTAATGTAAATAAAATGTGGTGTATTTATTTAAAAAAATGTGGTGTATTTTTAAAAAGTATGGTATGAATTTAACCACCTTAAGTGAATCACTTTAATTTAATTTCAATTAATTTTTTTTATTAATTTATTATGTAAAATTCTTCTTAATGTTTATTTGCTTAAAAAATGTATTATCTCACAAGTTTTACCTTCCAAAAATAATCAATGGAAACGTATTGGTCAAACAAGAATTTTGGCCAATAATTTTATAATGAATAGGTATTTATCATTTCCAATGATGATTTTTTCATCTCAAAAAATAAAAAAAGAAAAAGCAAAACGCAATGTAATGAAATAAAAACTACTACTTATTTGCTAGGTCAATTTTGCCCCATTAAACTAAATTTAAATCATAATAAATTAATGATATTTAATTTATCTAGTTACATTTTGTGCCATTCCCTTCTTATCTCATAGAAAAGGATCCAACGAGCCAATCTTACCTAAGATCGTGAATTTTAAGTTTGTCTATAAAGAGCGAATCTAATTGTATTTGTGTCTACAATTAATTTTTCTTGTGTAATCCTAATCGATAGTCTTATTGGTAAGTTCTACAAGATCTCTTGCCAATCCATGGTTATGGACCCGAATCATTAATTTATTAGTAAATTACTATTACTTATTTTACATTCATTAAGCTGTTATTCTAGTTATAGTTAGTTTTTTACATTCGGTCCCTATTATTCTAACAATATATATGATAACCCAAAAATAATTAACCAAGAGAGGGGTGAATTAGTTTTTGAAATTTTTCGACACTTAGTCTAAAAACAATTCAATACACAAGATATAATGTAAAGTATGATACGAGAATTAAATATGCAAGTTTGATAATTTAATTCAAGTATAAATATAGTAAAATATAAATGGCAATGTAACATAAAGTGTGATAATATAAAGATAACAAACCGATTTAATGGATTCGATACACAATGTGTTCTACATCGCCATTATCAAACTCTCCGTCACGAGCAAGATCAAATGCACTATAATGGTAACTTACAAATAGGGAGTACCAATCCTTAAGTGATTTACAAACAATGAACACTTATCCTTAAGTGACTTACAACAAGGAGCACTTATCTTTAGATGACTTACAATAAGGAGCACATATTCTTAACAACAATCGAGTTTTCACAAACCTCTCGAAACCACCAAAGTATAAATGATAATTTTATAATTGAAAGAACTCTCTTAACAAATTATATAATCAAGTCAAGTATTTAGAGAGTTATGATAACACTTCAATAGATAGCAAATAATAAAAGTCAAGTGTTTATGATGAAAACTTTGATGAATGATTGATAATGAAATAGTTTGTATTTTTGTATCAAAGTTTTCAAACCAATAATCTCTCTTAACAAATAATACAAGTTAAGTATGAAGAAAGATTTACACTTAAATCAAAGTATTGACAAAAAAAACTCTTATCAAGAATAAAGAATAAATAAAGTTGTGAAAAGTTCTTTACAAAATATAATTCTTGATAAGATGAATGAAATAGATTGAATTAATCAAAAAATTCATTTGTAATAAATGAAATAGAATTTTGACTCAAGTAATCTCAATAATTTTCAATAAATAAACTCTTAAAAATCTCTTGTAATTTGGTTGACATTGAAAGCAAAAGTGATGGATATTTATAGAGCAAAATGATGAGAATCAGTCATTTCGATTGAGCATTTTTGGTCGATCGAAGTTTGAATATAGCCGTTGTAAAATTCAAACCGTTGAAGTTTCGGCTGACACCATGTTTCGGTCGAGCATACCGATCAATCCGTATACTTTCGGTCGACCGAAAAGTGCATATTTTGGAGTTTTTAATTTTTATATCAAAACTATTCATCTTTCAAAATCATCTCCGTTTCTAAATCGTTTTTACGCAAGTGGTGAATTATGAAATATATATTGAGCTTTATGTGCTTTGCTAAGAATTAATGGGTATACCTTTACGTACACACGAAGTTTCGATAAACAACTTCAAAAATTAGTCTTCAAAATTCTTGTTCTATTCGAATCTCTTTTTGATTGCATGCTTTTCAACCGATGACGATTTGTGCCTTTGAGTGTTTAGGAATATTTATACATGAAAAACTCAAGAAATTAGATATGTTAGAACCATAAGTGTATTGTTTGTTATAACCAAAACAAGTGGAACTAATAATAGGTCAACAATTTTCTCATTTTTTATTATAACAAACAATATGTGATTTGTAGAAATATACAAAAAGTTCTCCCTTTCTTTTATACATTAATGGGGATGAATTCACAAGTCATAGAATAACTTTTCATAAAACCTAAGTCACAGTTCACAGTTATATTAGAAGTCTCGACAATTCAAGATCACAAGTCATAGCATAACTTTTCATAAAGCATAAGTCCCAGTTCACTGTTATATTAGAAGTCTCAAAATTCAAAATCACAAGTAAATCACGAGTTTATTTTCCCCCTTTTGTCATCATCAAAAAGTACGGGGCTAATCGACATTAAAAAAACTCAATCATAGGTCATAATATGAAAGTAAACATAGGGTTAAAAAGTGAAAAGAGACACGATCAATCATTCGCCGAAGGAGGAGGGCCTCGAGAATAGATGGAATACATGTGTGTAAAGAAGGCTTCCTGTGATAAGCTCAATTGCTTCATTCTATGCTCAAGAGCATCCATCCGACTGACAATAGTGGTAGCAAGAGAGTCAATACGTCCCTGGAGGATGTTGAATAGATCTTCGGACATTTGTCGGCTGGGGGAAGGTACATCTTGTGGAGTAGGCCTACGTCATGCCCGTGGTACATTATTTCCATCACAACCGTCATCACCCATTTCTTCTTCGACTTCTTACTCAGTGAATGGCCAAGTAGTAGGGCCTGAAGCATTGTTTAAGCCTTGAGTATGACACACTCATTGCCCATCACCTCTAATGATTTTCATACGTCCAAGGGTTTTAATGTTAATCACATCGATGTATTTTGGCTTAAGATATGTTCATCGTCCAATGACACGTTAAAGTGTTGAAAGTTTTTTGTGAGAAGCATGCCATAGAGTAGACCTAGGATTCGAGAAGATGAGTGGATATGTTGAATGTGTTTAAAAAATGTATGAGAAATCTAATTTACAACCAACAAGAAGTGAGTCAAGAATAAATAGATCAAGATGATGAACTTCTTCAAAATGGCCACTCCTAGGGACAATAATATGTGCAATTGCACGATGAAGGATTTTGAAAGGGATAGCGAGGTAGTTTAGGTTTAAGGACATTTTACTAGTCAATGGTCGGTCGATAACTCGACAACAAGCCTCAAGTTCATTGTAACCTTCAAACCTAACATGATAATTTTGGATGTAAGTAAAATTTTCACAATCTTCTAACTCAAGTATAGTCTGAAGCGTAGCCCTATCTAGAGTGATATGTTTTCCTTTAATTGTGCAAGTAACATGTGGTGGATAAAATGATAGATTTCGATAAAATTCACGGATTAATCTAGGATAGGCAATCTCGGAGATAGAAATAATATTTTTCCATCATATACCCTCAAAGTATTCTTCTATTTTAAATGAAGGAGCTTGAAGGTAGAATTCGAAAATGTCAATAGACTTACCGATTAAAATGGGGCAATCGGTGAAATGATCGGGCATTGGTGTATCAATTTCGAAGTCGATGAGCTTGCTTCCACTTTCTTTGATTTCTTCTTTAGAGGCATGGTTTGAACCGGATTTCTCGAACACAAAGTAAGTGAGATTTTGAATTTTCAAATATTTTTGGTTGAAAATGAGTAATAAATGATAGGAAATGAATGTATTGCTAAGTTTTGAAATGGGTAAGGTTTTAACAAGATTTGTAGTGAGGATTTTGTATAAGAGACAAGATTTTTGAGTAAAGAAGCGAAAAACCCAAATTTTCGAAATCCCTAGACGAAAATGGAGTAAAATCTTTGAAATTGGATGATAAAGTTGAATAAATGTGATGGATTTATTGAAAAGTAGGAGCAATTTTGATGAAAAGAACTAATTTTGAAGAGAGGAGATGAGGAATTCACGATTTTAGGGTTTAAAGTGGTGAGTTTTGGGGTTAAATTCAGATTTTAAAATATATGAAATGCAAAGGTTTTGATTGATCGGTCTGAACTTCAATTGACCGAAGTTCTACAAAAAAGAAGTTTGGTAGCTGCAGGAGTTTTCGATCGATCGAAAAACTGATTTCGATCGATCTGGGGATCAACCGAAAATATGTTTCGGTTGATCCAGTGGTCAACCGAAAGGGGTGTGTAAGACAGATATAACGCGATCGATTCCGGTGAACAAAAGAAAACTTTTTGTACCAACAAATTACATGTAATTTCAATTTAATCATTCATAGATTTAGCCACAAATTTCAGATTCATCAATGATACCTAACCCTCTTCGAATATAGGAAAATCTTTCGAGAGCAAGCGGTTTGGTAAGAATGTCGGCCAATTATTTATCGGTACTCACAAATTCCAAATAAATATCACCTTTTTGCACATGATCTTTAAGAAAATGATATCGAATTTCGATATATTTTGTGCGAGAGTGTAAGATGGGATTTTTTGACAAATTTATAGCACTAGTATTATCACACAAAATGAGAGTATTTTCAAAAGTTAAGTGATAATTGCCAAGAGTTTGTTTCATCCATAGGGTTTGAGCACAACAACTAGCGACTGATATGTATTCAGTTTCGGCGGTTGATAGTGCAACGAAATTTTGTTTCTTGCTAAACCATGACACAAGGGCAAAGCCTAGAAAGTAACAAGTTCCGTTGTGCTTTTTCGATCAATAGTACAACCCGCCCAATCAGCAATCGAATAGCTAATGAGGTCAATGTGTGTGCCTCTTGGATACCAAAGGCCCAATGTCCTAGTTCCACATAAATATCTAAAGATTCGTTTTAAAGCACTTAGATGTGATTCCTTAAGATTTGATTGAAATCTAGCACATAAGCAAACACTAAACATGATATCGGGTCTACTAGAGGTTAAGTAAAGAAGATATCCGATCATACCTTGATATTTTGTTACGTCTATTGAAGTGTTGTTTTCGTCTTTATCCAATTTGATTGATGTACTCATTTGAGTATTCATCGGTTTCAAGTCTTCAAAATCGAATTTTTTGAGCATGTCTATGATATACTTTGTTTGGCTAATGAAGATGACTTTAGAATTCATTGCTCATGCATTTTGAAAACTCTTCACAAAGGGAAATATTAGTTGCACTAAAGATAATATCATCAACGTATATTTGTACAACAATCATGTCATCCTTTAATAAAGAGTGTAGTATCTGCATTTCTCATTTGAAAACCATTTGAAATAAGAAATTTATTCAATCTTTCATACCAAACTCTAGGAGCTTGTTTCAAACCATATAGAGATTTTCTAAGTTTAAACACTTTTTCCGAAAATTTGTGATTTTTGAAATCGGGAGGTTGTTCAGCATATACTTCTTCTTGAATGAAATCATTTAAAAATGTACTCTTTATATCCATTTGATAGAGAGTAACACATTTATAACAAGAAAAAGCGAAGAATCATGCGAATAGATTCTAATCTAGCAACCGGTGCAAAGGTTTTTCAAAGTCTATATCTTCTTCTTGATTGTAACATTGGGCCACTAATCTAGCCTTGTTACGCACAACAATACCATTTTCATCTCGTTTATTTTGAAAAACCCATTTTGTACCAATAATGGTTTGATTATTTGGTCTATCAACTAAATCTCAAACATGATTCCTCTCAAATTGATTTAATTTTTCTTGTATTGCAAGAATCCAAAACTCATCAAATTCGGCTTCTTTGAAATTCTTTGATTCAATTTGAGAAATGAAAGCACAATAATTTAGAAAGCTTTTGGTAGAATTTCTAGTACTTACACCTTTGGAAAGATCACCGATTATGAGCTCATCGGGATGTGAGGGAACAAACTTCAATTCAATATGGAGTGTTTGATCATCTTGATTTTTGGAAGTTTCTTCTTCTCCTTGTTGAGGATTTTATTCTTCCAAATCTTTGTCTTTAGCTTCTTTAGGATCTTCCTTGTTTTGATCTTGAATGAACCATTTGCTCAAAACGGGTTTTCAAACCTACATTAATACATTTATCTTGATCAAGAGAATTAGTTTCATCAAAAGTAACAAGCATAGATTCTTTCATTACTAAAGTTCTTTTGTTGAAAACTCTATAAGCTTTGCCAATAGGTGAATATCCAAGGAAGATTTCAATATCGGATTTTGAATCAAATTTTCCCAAATTTTCTTTTATGTTAAGTATAAAACATTTGCAACCAAAAACTTTAAGATAACTAATGTTGGGAACTCTATTTTTCCAAAGCTCATATGGAGTTTTGGTGTTCTTTCGACTTACCAAAACTCTATTCATAATGTAGCAAGCGGTGTTAACGGCTTCAGCCCAAAAATATTTTGGTAAATTATTTTCATTTAACATGGTCCTAGCCATTTCTTGTAATGCACGATTCTTTCGTTCTACTATACCATTTTGTTGAAGAGTTCTAAGAGCCAAAAAGTGATGTTTATATCCATTTTCTTTACAAAAATCATCAAAAGCAATATTATCAAATTCTCCACCATGATCATTTCTAATGATTGTGATAGAATATTCTTTCTCATTTTGAACCTTTTTACAAAAGTGTTTAAATAATTTTAAAACTTCATTTTTCAAGTTCAAAAACAAGACCCAAGTGAATCTTGAGAAGTCATCAATGATGACAAATGCATAGTGCTTGCCATTTAAACTTGGGATTTTAGAAGGTCCAAAAAGATTCATGTGAAGAAGTTGTAACGATTTTGTAGTTGAAGAGAATTGCTTGGTTTTCAAAGAGGTTTTAGTTTGTTTTCCAAATTGACAAGTATAACAAATTTTGTCATTTTCAAATTTCAGGTTTGGTAAACATTTAACAAAACAATTTTTTGAGATTTTTGAAATTAGGTCCATACTAACATGACATAATCTTCTATGCCATAACCAAGTATCATCTTCAAAACTTAACAAACATTTTAATTCGTTTTCAAATTTAATATTGATGACATAAACATTTTTATATCGGCTACCCATAAACAACACCTCTTTCGATGTAGCATCATTAATAAGGCATTTCGAAGAATTAAATTTGATATGATAACATTTATCACATAATTGACTAATACTTAGCAAGTTATATTTGAGATTATCTACTAACAAAATATTTTCAATAGATGGAGATGAAAGATTACCAATATTTCTAATGTCCATGATTTTTCCTTCGACATTATCTCCAAATGTGACATGACCTCCATCTTTCCTTTTGAAACTTGACAAGAATATTTTGTCTTTGGTCATGTGTTTTGAACAACCACCATCCAAGAACAAATTGCTCTTTATCTTTAAAGGCACTACAAGAGTTGATTCAAATTTTGATCTTGGTACCATTTAACTTTGAGTCCTTGATAGTTAACGCTAGTGAACCCTTGAACCCACTTATTTCTTTGAAAATGTAATTTCTTTTTGATTGAGCAATTAAAAGCTACATGTCTAAATTTGTTACAAAAACTAAATGTGGTGTTAGAAGTTTTGACAAACATGTTTTCAAGATATTTTTGTTTTAGATAAGGTTTGTATCCAATGCTACTTCTATCAAAGATACATTTTTATTTCTCAAGCATTAACTCAAAGTTTTTCTTTCCTTGGGTAAATTTGTGCACAATGTTGGTTAAGTCAAGGACTCTTTCTTTTAGGGAAACATTTTCTTTAATTAGGAGTTCATGATCATCATTTTCCTTCTCAAAATCCTTTTGAGTTTCTAAAATCTTTTTGGTCTCATTTTTTTAAAAAAATGTGTTGCTTTCTGAGGGTAGAGTGTTTGAGAGCAAGTTTTTCAAAAGCACTAATAATTTCATCATATGAAATAGATAATTCATCATAAGAAGGAGTGTCATTTGTGTTTACCTCATCCTCCATGGCCATGAAGCACATGTGCAACTTCATATTGACTTTCATTTTCTTCTTGCTCATCATCACTATCATCTCAAGTGGCTTGTAGAGCTTTCTTCTTGAAGAATTTTCTTTTGTTGACATTCGGTTCTTTTGTGATCGGGTTTGTCACAATCATATCATACAACCTTCTTGTTCTTTTCCTCACCTTTGTCTTTTTTCTTTTGAAATCGACGGTTGTTGCGAAAACCTCTTCACTTTTTGACAAGGAGAATAAGATCATCAAGTTCCTCATCACTCATGTTTGAGTTTGAGGTTTCTTCATCATTTGATGATTTCAAAACTATTTGCCTTCTAGGAGAATCCTTCTTTTCTTCCTCTTTTGCTTTTCTTGATTTGTCATTTGTTTTGGGATGATTTAGCTCATAGGCCATCAAGGTTCCATAGAGCTCTTCTAAATGATATGTGTTAATATATTTGGTATTCTCTATCAACATCCTTAATGAATCCCAATCTTCCGAGAGAGACCTAAGAATTTTGCTTACAAGTTCACCATCAGTAAATTTTCGATCAAAGAATTTAAGGTCATTAATAATATCGATGAATTGAGTGATCATGCTAGCAATGGGTTCATCTTATTTCATGAAGAAATTTTCAAAGTTTTTATACAAGAGATTTATCTTAGTTTCTTTTACTTTGTTCGTGTCCATATGTGTGATTTCTAATGCATGCCAAATATCGTATGTGGAATCACAAGTGCTAATCCGATTAAATTCATTTATATTTAAAGCACAGTGGAGAAGATTTTTGGCTATAGCATTCAAAAACAATTTTCTTTTATCATCCTCATCATATATATTCTTCTCTAAGCTTTGGAATAGTTGGTCCAATTTTCCATCAAGTTTAATAACCTTAGTAAGCTTATGAGGACCAGATTCAATAACCTCCCAAACATTATAATCAATTGATTGAATAATAAATCATTATTCTAGTTTTTCAATAATTATAATATGTATCATCAAATAAAGGATGACGATTTGTAGAATGCCCCTCAATATTAAGATTGGTCATAACACAAGATAGTGAAATCTTAAAAATGTGCACCTAAGCTTTGATACCAATTGTTAACCCAAGAATAACTAATTAAGAGAGGGGTGAATTGATTTGAAACTTTTTCGACACTTAGTCTCAAAACAATTCAATACACAAGATATAATGTAAAGTATGATACGAGAATTAAATATGCAAGTTTGATAATTTAATTCAAGTATAAATATAGTAAAATATAAATGGCAATGTAACATAAAGTGTGATAATATAAAGATAACAAACCGATTTAATGGATTCGATACACAATGTGTTCTACATCGCCATTATCAAACTCTCCGTCACGAGCAAGATCAAATGCACTATAATGGTAACTTACAAATAGAGAGTACCAATCCTTAAGTGATTTACAAACAATGAACACTTATCCTTAAGTGACTTACAACAAGGAGCACTTATCTTTAGATGACTTACAATAAGGAGCACATATTCTTAACAACAATCGAGTTTTCACAAACCTCTCGAAACCACCAAAGTATAAATGATAATTTTATAATTGAAAGAACTCTCTTAACAAATTATATAATCAAGTCAAGTATTTAGAGAGTTAGGATAACACTTCAATAGATAGCAAATAATAAAGGTCAAGTGTTTATGATGAAAACTTTGATGAATGATTGATAATGAAATAGTTTTTATTTTTGTATCAAAGTTTTCAAACCAATAATCTCTCTTAACAAATAATACAAGTTGAGTATGAAGAGAAATTTACAGTTAAATCAAAGTATTGGCAAAGAAAACTCTTATCAAGAATGAAGAATAGATAAAGTTGTGAAAAGTTCTTTACAAAATAGAATTCTTGATAAGATGAATGAAATAGATTGAATTAATCAAGAAATTCGTTTGTAATAAATGAAATAGAATTTTGACTCAAGTAATCTCAATAATTTTCAATAAATAAACTCTTAAAAATCTCTTGTAATTTGGTTGACATTGAAAGTAAAAGTGATGGATATTTATAGAGCAAAATGATGAGAACTAGTCACTTTTCGGTTGAGCATTTTTGGTCGACCAAAGTGTGAATATAGCCGTTGTAAAATTCGAACCGTTGGAGTTTCGATTGACACTTCGATCGTTCAAACCGGTCGACCGGTATACTTTTGGTCGACCGAACAGTGCAGATTTTGGAGTTTTTAATTTTTACATCAAAACTATTCATTTTTCAAAACCATCTTCATTTCTAAATCGTTTTTATGGAAGTGATGAATTATGAAATATATATTGAGCTTTATGCACTTTGCTAAGAATTGATGGGTATACCTTTACATATATACAAAAGTTCGATAAACAACTTCAAAAACTAGTCTTCAAGATTCTTGTTCTATTCAAGTCTCTTTTTGATTGCACGCTCTTCAGCTGATGACAATTTGTGCCTTTGAGTGTTTATGAATATTTATACATGAAAAACTCAAGAAATTAAATATGTTAGAACCATAAGTGTATTGTTTGTTATAATCAAAATAAGTCTAACTAATCATAGGTCCGAAGCACACCATGCAATGCCAATTTGACGGTTGTAACCTGTCGTCGTCGATGCTGTTTCTTCACCACTGCCTACCGTCGCTAACTGTGACTCTAAATGTGAGCCTCTCTTCCTTTTTCTTGTATATCAAAACAATTTTTCATAATTTGTTCATACAAGAGAAAATAAAAATAGAGATCAAAACCCTTAATTTTCTCTCTCTAGAAACGTAAAAGAAGACTTAGAACTGATTTGATCAGAGAATTTTGAATAAATTTCTCTTTGTGTTTTCTCATTTTTCCTTAATTTTGAATGAATAGTGGTATTATTTAATATTTTAATTGGGATAAAGATAGTAAATAAAACGTAGACTTGATCATTTAATTTTGTGTGCGTGCACTCTAGTTTAGTAAATGTAGAATGTTGTCGTTGTTTATCCTATTTTAAGACCTCATTCGTGTATATTCCAGCAAATGAATATACACTAGTAAAAAATGCAATACAAAATTATGATATGCTCTAATTACAGAACTTTCACATTTAGTTATAGTGCTAGTCTTGAGGTTTACAATTATTTAATTCTAAAATTAATCCCCTATCACTTGCTTTCTTTTGGCTGTCTTTTTTCTAGGCTTCTATATATTTTATTTTCCCATTCATATTCTCTAGCAGGGGGAAAATGGTATTTACCTCCTTATATCATACCCTGTTCATGGGTTCTTTTCTTTTTCCAAATTTTTGGTCTGTTTCCCTTTTAGTTCTTTTACCGGCTTCCGCCATCTTGGTTTCTATATTTGCTTGGTTCTTTTCTTTTAACATTCTAATTTCTATTTCTCTAGATTTTCTAAGGTTTTTATAATATTCCATATCTATATTCTAAATTCTTTTTCATCGTCTTCACTTTCGTCCTCTTCATTATCTTCATTTAAAGTATTAACTTCATCTTCACTTTCATAGTCTTCTATTTCAAAATATCCACATTCTCCTCCTCCATCTTCTTCGTTATTCTTTGTTTGTTCTACTTGACAATTATAATTTCCAAATTTAACACTTAGAGTTTCATTACTATTTTTATACATGATATTATCTTCTGGTACTAATATCATTTTTTTCTAAAAAATTCCCTAAATTCCAATATAATCCTGCATTAGTTTCCGAAGAGAATTTATTTGCTAGTATAGCTTTTATACTTTTTTGTCCTAATAATGTCATTATTTGATTATTTTCTAATTTATAGTTGGTAGTCTATTTTCACTAAATCTCCCTATGAATCCTTTGCAAATGAATAAATTATCATCTCATTTCATTTGATATCATTTTGTTTTTATTCCTATTTTAATTTTTTTTAAAAAATTGTTCTAACTAAATAATCAGGTGTAAAATATACTATTCTGCCTTTATTATTCATGTCTAATTATATGCTTCCTAATAATCTTTGTTTTATGTTTGTAAATCTATTATCATATAGACATACTAGTACTTTAGCTCCTAAATTTTCTCTATGAAGTCCTTTTACTCCTATTATTATTAATCCTAAATGAGTCAGAGTCTGTTGAAGATTTGTATTAACAATTTCTTTATAGGATTCTTTTTCCATAAAATCTGATAATATAAATTGATCTTCATGTGTGCAAGAAACATATCTTTCACCATAATGCTGATATATTAAAGATTTGCTAAACATATTCCCTTTTATATATATTTATATATATCTAAAGTTTTTACTAATTTTAACTTATTTTGTCTAAATGTCTCTATCTGTTCTTCTATATTTATTAGGGATTCTAATCTTGTTTCAGATTCCATTTTCTACTTAATGTTTTTAATAAAGGATTACCAACTAATCTACTACTAGTAGCTACAATTTGTTTTCCTTTATCCATTACGTATACATCCACTTAGTCTTCTTAAATCTACTAGGCTCTTTAATTTTACATAAATCTAATTTTCTAGTTTATTTATTATATTATCTAAATCTTTTCTATTATCTATTGCATTTTCTTTTCTAGTATTTTAACTCTACTTTCTAATTTCTCTAAATGAGAACTAGTATCAACTTCTTCTACATGACTAAGTTTTCTTTTTAATATTTCGATGTTTTGGTTTTTATTATATTCTAAATTACTTTTCAAAGTCTTTATCTTTTTATTTATATTTTCTAATGAAGTTTCTACCTTTTTATTTGACTTATTCTTTTCTAAGTTTTCCCCTAAATTTACGAGTAAATCTACAATACTATTTAACTATTTATCTTCAAAATGTAAAAGATGTTTAAAATTTTTATCGAAATTAAAAACTAAAGAAGTTGTATCTAAAATATCCTTTCTTTTAAAATTTCCTACAATTTCTAGATTTAAGTAATCTATTCTTTTCATAAACTAATTATTTTGGATTGAAATCAGCTATAATGCCAATCTAGCAATAAATAATATTATTTTCTCTTATAAATATTTCTATTACTTTCTCTTATAATATTTATAGCCTTTTGTCTTTCCTTACAATAGTTAGGATCTTGTATCAAGAAACTCCGACACTCAAAGATAGAAAGCTCAGTGATTTGTTTCTTGATCAGTAAAGAGGAGTTCTATCTAATGCAGATAATATGTGGCTTTCTATAATAACTAATTTACTAATTTCTCGATTTTCTAGATAGATATTAATAGATTCTTTAAAACTTTCTAAAGAACCATAAAACAAAGTATAATCGTCTAATGTCATAAAATATAGAGAATTAAAAACAATATGTTTGTAATAGCCTTAGAGTACTTTACCGTTAAGCAAATTAATTTTTTCAAATACTTGTTTTAACTCTCTCTCAACTTTTTTCTTGACCTTCTAAAAAAGCTTAAAACTGTAACCAAAAAGAATTTTCATCATGTTTAAAAGGCACAAACTTTCTTAATAAGTAAAATAGCAACTTAACTCAGATGATTACTTTATCTTTTTGGCCATGGAATCCAGAATAAAGAGGTTAAGAGTGTTAGGATTATATATGAAAACAGAATACAACTTTTGAATAAATTGATTGCTTACTTGGTGTTTCCTCTTTTAGGCCTTGCCTGAAAAATAAATGAAGTAAACATAAATTATAAACAAGAAAAAGTATGAAAAAGACGTACTTTTATTTCTGAAATCTTCGAATCTACAAGGATTAAATTTACAGGGATGTCTTTGAAGTCTTAAGAGCAAATGTTATAGTGTACTATGCTGCTATTTTTTTCTCGGTGTGTTCTTTCTGTAAGTGGTGTCGACATTTATAGACACCGGTACATTACGTCTATTCTTTCTATAATATTCAACTTTATAGGTGTGTGATTTACAATATAAGAAAAAGTAATTGGTATTGTATAACTTTACATGCATATGACATATATTTAAAGAATTAAATGTTTCTTTATATCTGTGAGAATCTTTTTGAAATTTTTATCTTCTTGGCTCCAACTTTTTAACTATCTTGGCTGGATAATTGTCCTTTGAGCACTATTCCACTATCTTTTGCTTTTTCTTTATGTATTTTCTTCTTTAATTGCCTATCTATCCATCATTTCTATGTAGGTTTTTTCTAGGTCTGTATCCATTTCATTAGGTTAGCCATCTGATGCGTATTCATCCCCTTCTTATGTATCTGATTGTCTTTCTATTGATTTATTGTTTGCTTCTTGGAATGTCATCAGATATAGCTCATTTTGTTCGATATTTGGTGTTGGAATCTTTTCTGTTTTAACCTTTAAAGCAAGATGCTCTTGACAGAAAATAATTTCATTATTCCACTGAGTTACAAGTCTGAAATTGTTGTTTTGAACTTCCATTATTGTTATGGTCTCCCAGATTCGTCTTTCGTAGTCAATCTATCTAATTTTTATTTGTGTATTGGTTTGAGAGGAATGTCAAAATCTTTTGGCTCCTTCGTATATTAGAATATGGTGATAAGCTGGAATTATTATACCATTATTTACAAGAGGTGGTCTAGAAATGAATTGAATCATCAAAGGGTGATCTCTTAACTGACTAAGAATATGTTTAAGTTTAGGTGGAAAAAGTCTGAAGGATCTGTTTAGAATGTATATATTGTCTATCGTACCAAATTTTAAGGCTAGATAAAAAAGATCTTCCACTTCAAAAATTATATAGTCGAAAGAGATTGTAGGATAATTCTGTCTAAGAAAGGCCGACTTAGTGGCTGATTCATATTTTGGCCATGTTTAAGAAAGTATCGATTTTCGTTGTGATAATAGCTTAGAATTTGAGAGAAATCGATAATTTCTTGTACTACTAACTCCTTTATAGCACTTCGGACAATATTGGCACAATAGTCAATTTTCTATTTTAATTCATATAAAGTCTTTTCTTGCCTTGCAGCTGTAGAATCTGTTAATTCAATAAGTCTTTCTATTTTATCAGAATGGGTAATTGGCGCAAAACGTCCCTACCTATGACGGTTGTTGTGGAAAACGTCCCTACGTTCGATTTTTTGGTGCAGAACGTCCCTACCTTTGCATTTTCTTGCGCAAAACGTCCTTTTGACCAATTTTTAACATAAAATGACCATTATACCCTCTTATGTAAATAAAACAAAAAAGAAAAGAAAAGAAAAATAAAGAATAAATTGCAATCTAGTCCAAAACATTTTTAAAAGTGCAAATCAATCCAAATAAATTATTAAAATATTAAAAATAATCAAAAATAAAAATAAAAACTTTTCTCTCCTATCCTCATTTCTTGTCTCGCCCTTTCTTTCCCCGTCTCCTTTCCCACCTCGACGGAAAAGTTTTTATTTTTTATTTTTGATTATTTTTATAATTTATTTGGATTGATTTGCACTTTTAAAAATGTTTTGGACTAGATTGCAATTTATTCTTTATTTTTCTTTTCTTTTTTGTTTTATTTATATAAGAGGGTATAATGGTCATTTTATGTTAAAAATTGGTCAAAAGGACGTTTTGCGCAAGAAAATGCAAAGGTAGGGACGTTCTGCACCAAAAAATCGAACGTAGGGACGTTTTCCACAATAACCATCATAGGTAGGGACGTTTTGCGCCAATTACCCTTATCAGAATAGTTTCTACTTGTAAATGCAATATCTTTAAAGATATGTCTTTCAACAATATCTTTAGAACGTAATCTTTTTAAACTATCATGTAACTGGAGTATCTCATGTTGATATTTGTTAATAGTCTGTTGAGATGAAGAGATTTCGTCTTCAAGAATTTGTAATCTTTCTTCTAATGATTGCTTTCTAAAATTTAAATTTCTAACAACTTTGGTAATAGTTTCGCAACTATCAAAAAGTTGTATTGAGGATGAGGATGACACTCGGAGAAGTAACATGTTGCATAGTCTATTTAACCCTTTCAAATGTATAAAGTTAAAACATATAATTTCTCTACAGAAATTTAAAACTTCTTCTAATGTGTAGAATCCTTTGAAAAGGGAATATGAAAATCTTTCTACTTGTTGCAATACTTCTGACCAATAACTATATATATCGGGCTTTTTACCTTTAACTACTGCAAATAAACTAAAATTTCTACTTTCTACTTGATTGTGAATCTGTATAAAATGATTGGCTAATGCATTAATGCTGTTTAATTTTTGTTTAGAATCACGTGTCATCCAGAGATTATTTAGTAAACAAAGCTCCCTTTCTGGTAGTCTTTCTAAATTATTTCTTGTGGTTCGGAGATTAGATCCTTGTGAGACCACTTTTAAAGTGACATTCCCAAAGTTCATCATCATCTTATCCATCCGCACCATGAAAATAATGGGTTAAAAAATTAATAACTTGTCTACTTAAATTATCAGGCAAAATATTTTTTTTTTCGTTTATGTGTTCTATATTAATTTTAAATCTGTTTAATATCTCATATAATTTTAACCATCTTTTATGTCTTATTTTTATCAAACTTCGTATTTTTAATAAATTCTCCTATAGCATCACAATCTACATAATTGTAAATTCGTTATTTAAAAATAATTTAAGGTTTTCTATACTATGTATGATCCCCATTATTTCATAATCTAAACTAGTGAAATATTTTCCTTTTATTTTATACTTTGCACTAGCATATCTACAAATCTTTTCTTCCTTTTTATCACATCCATCTGTTTCTATTATTTTTTATTCGCTATCTAATGGTAATTCTAATGATGGTAAATTTTTAACTTCTTCTTTTCTTTTTCTAACTAGTTTTGTAGCTGACTAATTAAAATATTTTTGTTATTTACTAGATAACTTATTATATAATGGTCCTACTTTCTTTCCTAAATTTTTAATAAAATGTCTAGCATAATTCAAGATTCCTATAAAGGCTTGTGATTTTTTAGTTTCTTCTATTTTATCTGGGAACTGTGTAATTGTCTGTACTATATGTGATTGCAATTGGATTTTTCCTTCTCCTAAAATTATTCCTAAAAATTCAAATTTTTGATTATTTACTTCCATTTTCTTTTTACTTATAATTAGACCGTTTTCGATAAACTTATTTAAAACTATTTCTAAATGTTGCATATGTTTTTTCTCATTTTTATTATGTACCAAGATATCATCTATATATATGCAAATAAATGGAAAAAGAATTAAAAATATTATCCATCTTTCTTTGAAAAATAAAGGGCGCATTCTTTTATCCAAAATGCATGACTAATATTCAAAATGTCCTAGCGGTGTAGTAAAGGTTGTCCAAGGAATATAATCTTTTGCCATTTTTTTTTTTGGCCAAAATCTAGGTTTACAGTCAAATTTCAAAAATATTTTACTATTTTGTATTTTATTTATTAACATGTCTTTATCTGGTATCTTATATCCATCTTCTATAGTATTATCATTTAATTTTTTTTGTAGTTTATAACCATTCTTGCTTTGCCTCTTTTAATTTCACTATGATTCCTAACTATAAAAGCTGCAGGTCTATGTTGATTACTGAATGGTCTTATTAACTTTAAATCTAATAACTCTTTAATCCGTATATTAAAATTTCTATATCTTGATTTGTGTGTTTAATTTCACCGTTGTTATTTTTATATTTTCATTTATGATTTCTAATTTAACTTCAATTTTATTTTTATCCCAATGTTTATAGGGTCTTCTCCTATTATCTGTATTTTTTCAGTTAATTCTAAAATTCTATCTATACTATCTACCTCAGATGACGTCTTATTGAAAATTATTAATTCTTTGGTTCTTGGTATAAAATCAGTCTTTAAGGTTTCTAAAGATAAATACTTTAAACATTTCAAACTTTCTAGATTATCTAAATTTTCATCTTCCAGTTTTGTTTTTAATGTAAAGGTCCACCACGTTTCGCTTGTAACTCTGACAAGTCTATAATATTAATAATAGAAGTGTCTTTTTCAAAAATTATAACATTAGGGGTGATTGTTAAACTTCCATTTCTACTTAGTAAGAATTTTATTAATTCACTTACTAATGTAGTTGTTAGATTATACTGTCTTTTTTGAAATTTGATTTTAAAGATCAAAAAGTTTTTCTTCAAATCCCATTTTACTACCATTCATTTGACTTCCTCTTATTTCATATTTTAGTTTCTGCCTACAATCGTGTGGAACTACGTTTTTTTTTCTATGGATATTCTGATACTTTTAGTTGGCTTTACCCTAGAGATTTGACAAATTATTTCTTCTTGATTTTTCGTTTCTAAATAATTATTTTCTGTGTAATTATCTATATGCTATTTTCCTTTTGTTCCAAAATTTCTAATTTTATATTGTATTTCTCCTATAAATTCATGTATTTTATCTATTCTATTGTTTGTATTATATATATATATATATATATATATATATATATATATAAAGAAACAATTTTTTTTCCAAAGCCACCCACGTTCTAGTTCAAGAACTAAGAACTGATTGAATACTAGATCAATTCTCAATTTCGGTTCCTAAATTTTATTTGGAAAAGGTTGTTTGTACATCACCCTTTACCACTACTTTGACATAGTTTTGTCATTTTATGAGTATATTGTCTATTATACCCTTAGTCTTATGTTTTAATTATTTTCCGCATTTTTTCCTCAAATTTATATCAGAGCCTAGTAACGAAACTGTAGAAAATTTTTAGAGCTTCAGAAATATATTTTAAAATAAAAAGAAGAGGTAAAATGATTTTAGAAGAATTACAAAATATTAGTATATTAACTAATACTAATCTAATTAAATTGCAAGAATTAACAACAAATTTAAGTCCCAAATTTAGATATATAAACGAAGAAATAAAACAAATAAATAATTCTCAACGATTAATTGAAATAAAAAATAAAGCATTTCAAATTTTGGTAGATGAATTTCCTGAATTTAAAGAAGAATATATTATAATAAATCAATTCTTAGAACAATATGATAATTATGCTCAACCTTTCCATATTATAAATCAAAATGTTATAATTCATATAAAAATTATTGAACCTAATTTAGAAATTGTAAATGATAATATTAAAATAGGACCAAAAATCATATATAAACAAATTGAATCGAAATTTAAAGAATCAAAACTTAAAAATGATTCTTATATATCAATCGAGCCACCTTTACCAGTTTATGTTATAGAAAAATTAGAAACAAAATTATTTGAAGCTACTGAAGAAGAATTAGAAGGTTATAAACAAAACTTAGAACAATTAGCTATTCAAACTGAGAATATATATATGATCATCCACCCAAAGATGAAACTATTGAAATTGGCACTCTACCTTTAAATCAACAAGTTGAAATTCAACCGTTAGTCAGAGAGACAAGTATAAATAATATTACTATAAATTTGGCGCAAGTCGAATCTAAGGACTAGAATTTAGAATGGATGAAAGAATATGGAATAATAGAAGAACAAGAAAGTTATAATTTTAGAAAAGGACCTAAAACTATATCAATCAAATCCATACACCTTAGGGATAGTAATCCAGTTAAACTATTTATTGAACCAATTCCTATAACGAGAATATGGCTAGATGTTGATGATAACAATAATAAAAGTGAGATTATTGACTCATGAGCAAAAACTACTAATTTAGTTGTAGCTTTTCATAAATGGAATACCAGTCAAGCATATAAGTTTATAATCCACACATTTAGAGGAATTACTTCAGATATCTGGAGAAGAACATCTGAAGAAACTAAAAATCAAATCAAATATGGAGAGAAATCTACGACTACTATTGATAGCAACGAAAGCTTAGATGCTGAAAACTTTAAAGAAGTTTTAAAACGAATGAAAAATTTCTTTAGACACTTGCTCTTATGAGAAGTTATACCAAAAGCTAAAATAGACATTATTACTTAAGAAACCTTACAAGTAGAAAGAGAAATGGAACTATTAAAAATCTGTGATATGTGTGAATTAAACGAATATACTAAGAAATTTGAAAAGATATATATATCAAAGCATCTAAATCTATAAAAGAATGGAATCTATCATAGAAACATATAAAATTACTAAATAAATATTTTCTTAAAATACCATAGCCATGGGGTTGGAAATTATTTGAGAATTACCAAATTTATTGGAAGAAAATAGAATGGGAAGATCCTAACCACAAATCTGATATATTAGAAATGAGAACTTCATTCACTAAGAGAAAAACATCTGAATGGTGTGGAAAATTTATGTACCAACACCTATTTACAAAACATGGTAAGAGAGCAAGTTTATATTATTATGGAGAAATAACAACAGTACCACAATTTAGTTGTCACCAACCATATAAGAAATCATATTATAAAAAGAAATTTAAGAAATATCTTAAATCTTGGAAGAAAAATAAAGGATTTAAGAGTCACAAGAAATATTTTAAGAAGATAAAACATTGAAAAAAAAGAATATAACCAACATAAGAAATCTCAACAGAAATCTAAAGAAGAATTATATAAAAAATGCAAATGTTTTACAAGTAATGAAATATGACATATATCTCACAACTGTCCTAACAGAAATAAAAGAGAAAATGTTAAAGCCATTAGATTAATGGAAAAATAGAATTCGATTCAGATTATGAGATAATCGAAGATTTAGTTGAATTATCTGAAATAGACTCAATTTATGAGCTATACATAGAGGAAATTGAAGAACTAGAACTTGAACAGATTTACATGAATCAAGAAATTATAGATACTATTGATACTAACTTAGATAATGAAGAGGGAACTTCACAAACAGTTGTATTTGATGAAGAAAAATATGGAGCCATAAAATAAAAACAAATATCCTTAAAAGATAAAGATGTTTTTATAAGACCAATATTGTCTTAGTTTAACAAAATAATATACATTGTTAAATATGATGAAGTACCCATTAACATCGAAAATGTTAAAGACAACACTACTATACCTCTAATAACCAGAGAATATGTTAATAGAGAATTAGCAAAAATAAAAGGAATCACTAGAGAAAGATTAAAAAATATTGTGATCGGAGGAATCCAAATAATGGTTAAAGGATACTTTAGAGAATGAATGGATATTCCTATACAAATGTACTTGATGGAAAATAGAATACTTCATGATCTTATAGATGCTCTATTAGGAGTCATCTTTGAAAATCTTGTATATAAGAAAATTATATTTACCATAAAACCTGGGTTTGTCATGTCCTTATTAGATGAAAACTTAAATCTAGGATTAAATATATATCACAAAATTGATAGATTAATTATGCCACCAAGAAGTAAAGCCGTAACTTTACATTGTAAAGCTTTATATGCCTTTACTACCACGCACCAAAAAGAAATCGATAAAATCTCAGGAGGCTTCATACAAATTCACAAAGACTTTAGAGACCTAGCACAATTTACACCACCTAGAATGTTAAGTAATAATAACATTACCTTACCACAAGATATATTGTTTAATTTTCATCAGCAATCTAGAAGAATAGACAATAATGTAGGAAATCAAGGGCTAGTTACATTGATACCACTGGACAACTTATAGCCAGAATGTCTAATAGAAGAATAGAAAGAAGTATCAACACTAGAGAACTCTCTAATTATAATAGACCATCTACAAATAGAAACAACCCAATAATACATAGAAATAGCATTGATATTAACCTTAGAAAATGTGAGGAAGATAATTTCCTTATCTTAACAGAATATATCAATAATCAAAATAACTACGAAGAAACCATAGCCCTTGTTAATCTAGGAGCTAGTACTAGTCATATAAGAGCAGACTTAGTTGACCATTTATTAAAAGAAGATTTACCACAACGAATAACTCTTACAGATTATCAAGAAATTAAATATGAAATTAGAAATTTGTTGATCTTGAACTAAGTTTTACAGACATAAAAAGAGAACAATTTAAATTAAATCTTAAAGTCCATAAAGATTATAGAAAATGAAAAGATACTAGTCCAATATTACTTGGAATGAACTTTCTTAAAAAAGTCTCACCATTTCATATTCAGAAGAATACTATGCAAATAACTATTGACGAAAAACAAAAAATGCTTCCTAGAGTTAATAAAAACAAAGAACCAATTTATATAATAAAATGAATAAGATCAATCAAAATTAGTATACTTAGTCCATATATTGAGATAACCCTCAATTTACCAGACTAGTATGATAAAATTTCATGTTATACTTGATACTGGATCAGGAATTTGTCTATGTAAAAGAAATGTGTTTCCAGAAAACTATTATAAACGAGACTATATGAAAACAACTTATGGCCAAACAACTAGTAATATTGTAGAAATCTATAAAGATTTTGTAGAAAATGTTCCTATCATAATAAGAAATAAAGAATGTTTTATTCCACGAATATATGCAACATACAAAATTGGATGTGATATCTTTTTAGGAGAAAATTTTATCTATACATATAGTTCATTTACACAATATAAAGATAATTTTGAATTTACTACACCTTGTATTCACAAAATTAAAACACCAAAATTTATAAAGCCATTGAAATTGCACATCAACCAATTCACCATAGACCTAGACATCAGAGTTCTGCAGGTAATCGTGGTGGATGTTGTACAGAACTTAATCAAAAACAAAAAATTCTAGTATTAAGAATTGAAAATTTAGAAGAAGAATTAGAAATGTAAAATCAGAACTAAAAGAATGTTATCATAACCAAATGGGACAAATATAAACCTATTGCAACCATTGAAATAAAAAACTCAAATGCTAAGATATTAGGAAAACAATTTCCTTATAGTGAAGAAGATAAAAAAAGTTTGAAATCCAATTTAAAGAACTCTTACAATTAGGAGTAATAAGAAAATCAACCAGTATATACAATAGTCCAGCATTTATTGTAAGAAATCATAGTGAAATCAAAAGAGAAAAAACTATAATTGTAATTGATTATAGAGATCTAAATTCTAAAACAATATCAAATAATTATAAACTACCAATAAAAGATTTGTTAATAAAAAAAATAGAAGGAAGTAAAATATATTCTAAATTTGATTGTAAATCAGGATATTGACAAATAAAGCTAGATGAAGCCTCAAAACATTTAACTAATTTTACTACCCCTAATCCATTAGGACAATTCAAATGAAATGTTATATCATTTGGATTAATGAATGCACCAACAATATTTTAATAAAGAATGGATAAGATTATCAGACCAATAAAAAACTTCAGCATTGTTTATGTAGATGATATCATTATTCATAGTAGAAATTTGAAAAAACATATTGAACACCTTAAAAAATTCAATTATATTGCCATAAATATGGATTAGCCCTATTAGAAAGAAAAGCAAAAAATAGCTAAAACTGAAATTGAATTCTTAGGATATATTTTTACAGAAGAAAAAAATACTTCAACAACCTCATATTGGAAAAAATATTATAGAATTTCTAGAAGTAATTAGAAATAAGAAAGAGTTGCAAAGTTTTATCAGATTATTAAATTATTCTAAAAACTTTATCAAAAATTGTGCAAAATATAAAGTCAATTTTACCGAAAAGCTTAAAAAGGGAGTTGTATAGGAATGGACACAAGAAGATATCGAAATGATATATAAAATAAAGAAAATATGTGAAAATCTACCCGAATTAAATATTCCAAACAATGATGATTTATTTATTATAGAAACTTATGCATCTCTAATATATTGAGGAACAATCCTTAAAAAAAAGAAAATCATAAAGAATCTCTTTGTAATTCATTGTGTAAAATACCTAGAAGAGCTTGTTGCTTATACTTCAGGAACTTTTAAAGATGCAGAAATAATGTATGATATTAATCGTAAACAATATTTAGTTGTCAAGAAAGGAGTAGCGAAATTTGAACATTACTTGCTACCTAAGAAGTTTCTTATTAGAACAGATAATACTCGGGTAAAACCATTGTTAACAAATAAACTTGGAACAAGTGCAACTAAAAGACCACTTATTAGAATGCAAATGTGGTTTGCACCATTTAAATTTGATATTGTTCATATTAAAGGAAACAACAATTTTATTCTAGATTTCTTAACTAAGAATGGAGCAAATCAAGGAGCTCGAAACATTGAAATTTGAGATGAATATAAAGATAGCTGCGATAGAATCCAAAATAACACTGATGGAAATCGTTGCTTCTAAGCCAATATCTGAGAAAGCCAACAAGACTATATTATTTGAAGGCCCTTGTGCCAATAAATCTGCAGGTCTTAGTGCCAATATTGAACAAGAAGCATTAAAACTTTATAAACTATCAGTCAAAGAGAATACTATTTTGTCTCCCTCACAGGAGAAAAAACCTACAAAGGATAGTATCTCTATACCAGAATTTAATCGCTCAAATATTATTAAAGCATGTAACACCCCGGTATTATGGATATCAAAAATAAAAATGATTTTATTTTGGCATACGCATTATTCAATCTTGCCTAATGCTGGTTCACCAGTATAGGAGGATGTATGAAAACTCTAATGTATGAAACTTATAACAAAGTTAATCTATATTCGGAGCCCCAACATATTGGGTTTGTACTCTTTTTGAAATGGGAAATATAATCTGTATTTACCCATCGGAATCGTTAAAAGAAATTTCTATGCTGCCAATGGATATAGTCCGAACGATGGACAAACATCTGAAATACAATGGTATTTATATAATTACACATTTATTCTTTAACGTATGTATCTTCAAAGTTCAAACGAGCTCTAGTCAAGAGAAATACAGCACAAGCAACCAACACCAGCTAAAGGCACTCACAACAGAATGTATATACTTCAGACTCGAAAACAATATGATCAGAAAATATGTTTTCTCGGAGAATTAAAGTATGTAAAGAACATGAACTGGTTATAGGTTAATGCCACTGCTTTCCGGGGGAAATTTCACAGTTGGCAACAGGTTCAAGCCTTCCGCAAAATCAAAGTCATTGTGTGCTTTCTTAGCCTCACAGTAAGCAATATTCTAAGGCCAAATGCATAATCTAAGATAGTTACACAATTTCTGATGAAAAAGCGAACCTTCTCACCACTTCTGACCTCTTCGGCTCACCTCCTTAAAGTAATCCCAGATTTAGGGAGAAAAATCCTAATCCTAAAAACCTCAATTCAATTTGCATTCTAAAAAACCTGTGCTTTTTTGTTCATCAGCAGTGGGAAAAGATGCCAAAATTGGCTCCGCATTTAAGTAACAAGCCCAAGAAAATAAATAGACTTGAGAAAACAAATATAAGGAGGAAAGTTTTACGCATTTAAAGTAGGACAGCGTCAGCTTATTTTTCTTCGATACTTGTATGAAACTTTAAAAGTTTTTGTGAAATAAAATGTGTAGTTTGTATTTTCTCAAATCAGTCGTGAATATCCAATGCTCTTGGCATGGTTATTATCCATGGGCAATCCAAATTATATCTTACAATGTATTACACACCTTCATGTGAATGAAGCAATGATAGTAACTTTCTCGCAAGATCAATCTTCATGCTCATCTTCATCCTCAGAATCTCAGCAAGAAACAAGGTTTTGAGTTCAATATGATAAGAGGTAATAGACTGTAGAAAGAACGACACAAGCACAATAAAGTTCGGCAAGATGAACAATTTGTGTAACCTCTGATCTTTCAGAGATTCAAGTTAAGCAATAAACAGTCAACTCCTTTATACAAGAGGCATCTCGTCAATTTTGGAAATCAAGTTTAATTGATGTCACCCCTTGTACAATTATTGACAGAGTCGTACCAACATGATCAGTTCTTAAATGATATACTAAGCATGAATTGGGTAATGGATTAAGAGTAATGAACATCATTGTCTAATACATAACCCAACTCTATATAAGGAGCATCCTCCGGTGGAGTATAAAAATCATGTGGGACAGTTCCCACTATTTCCTTGTGACAAGCACAATCAGATATAGAGCATGTTTGAGCCCCATTTTTATAGAAGAATGTATTTTAGAATAGTAGATTGATGGAGAATGTGTAATTAGAAAATAAGGAAAAGTTTTGAATTTATATGTAATATTATTTTATTGAAAAATGTGTGATTGACAAGAAGAGACTGAAAAATGTATTTTAAAAATAATGGGAATCAAACAAGGCTATACATTGCTATGCAACTCAAATATATGTGGGCTCAACATGCTCGGAATGTGGAAGATGCTGTATTAGTGTCGAGGAGCCTTCTGAATTTATTGTTCAGTTATTAACATTTTGCCAGTTGAGTCAGCAGTTTAAACATTTGACAATATCAATCAACACACGCTACTGGCTATAGGTGTTGTTTTGGAAGAATTAAGTAGTAGAATAGTCAGTAGTGATTGAATTGAACATTGAATTTGTAATGCATTTTTCAGTTTCGCCCCCCAACATTGTCCCCGGGTACACTATTCCTAGTTAATTTGTAATGTATTTTTCAGTTTCGCCTCCCAAGATTTTGACTCGCCCCAAAATTTTGAGATTTTTTATTTTTTTCCATTAATAAATATTGAGCAAATAACTTACACTTTAAAATTCAATTATACAAAAATCTTAGATCTAAACAAAAGATCCAATAGTTACTTAAATAAATAAATAGCCCAAATCCAATCCAAAACCTAAGTTCCCAATTCCCAAGCTGGTTTATGCATAATGCATGTTTACTTGTTTTGTCTAGTGTATAATTTTGATTTCTCATTGAAAGGAAGATGTTGGGATTGTGATTTATGACTGGTGCATTGTGAATGAAAGAAGTGAGAAGACCAGAAGTTGATTTCGTCATTTTGTGTGTTCAATCCTAATAAGTCTTATTCTTGAATATTTGAATTTACGAATTAAACAGAGTAGTTGCTGTTAGTTTGTGTAATTGTGTTAGTTATTGAATATTTGAATTTAAGAATTAAGTAGTAGAATAGTCAGTAGTAATTGAATTGAACATTGAATTTCATTACTATTTTGGTACTCAAAATTGTCGTTTTCAATTCTCTTAGTTGAAAAAAAAATTCGGGGGCGGCCCGAGAGGGGGCCCTACCCCCCGTATTTTCACCCCCCCCCCCCCCCCAAAACTAAAATCCTGGCTACGTCCCTGGTTGCAACATGATGACCCATAGAAACCCCAAAGTCGGAGCGCCTTGTTTCCCAAAATATCAGAGCAAATATGGAATACATGTAGAATCCGCCGGCATACATATATAGGCCCTTCAATTTCAACTTGAGAATCCACAAAATAGTCACTCAACTAACTACAAATAATTATAGCTTGCAAATTTTCAATCAAAGCTTGAGAAACTTCCATTGTAGAGTTAGTAATTTGGCTGCCTGAATTTCCGGATCGTTAGCATAAAGCATTACAAATCTCTCTTATAAGATGTCCACTAAATGCCGTGCTGGCTTATTATTGCTGCCACCTGTAGGTTTTAGTCTATAGGCTGGTAGTCCTTTACCACGATGAAATGTAATGATTATCATAAATTTTACCCAACAGTGGGAAAAAAAAAACGGATAACTTGTATTTCTGGTCAAGCCAGACCTGATTTCCCCCAAAAGTATCGTGTCTTTGTGAACCAAGGCTCATTGTAAGTTACAACAAGAGCTAAAATCTCAGCTGAAAGAAGGTAAACAAATTTCCATGCTGACTCCTTGAATTTTTGTATCTTCTTTCTTCGCTCATTTGTCTCATTTTTTATCACTTGTAATTTCTTTCCAAATATAAATCTTCTGGCCAGTCTCTGCAACAATTACATCCAGGCTACATTGAACAAAAGATATTCGAAGGAAAGGAAAGAAAATACGAGATATTAAATGTGGGACTACTGGCTATCAACAGCAGAGTGTAGAGACATCTACATCTAATGATCATTGATAAATTTTGTCAAAGATAAACTTGTGATAGATCGTCTGCTTTAACATCTTGAAGTTAGGTAGTTGTAATGTCCTCATTGAATTTAAAGTATGATGGGTATTTAAGTGTAAATCTAACTTGTCAAAAAAATGTAAATATGGTTTCATATACTACTAGAGACTACGAAAAAGAGAATCATTTTACAAAATGTCTCATGAATGGATTCTCTTTACAATTCTAGTACAAGCTATTAATCAGCAGCCTATAATTGACGTTTGGAGGTATAAGCTAGTAATGGCCACGGTAATTCACACTGCAACTGTATAACATCGTTTTAAAAGTCGATCCTGTAAGGCCTTTGGTAAGAGCCTCAAAACTAACAACTTGAGTCTTAAGCCTCATGAAGGTCAGCATGCGCTCTAAATCTTGTCCTTTCTGTGCTCTTTTTACCAACCTCAACTTTTCGGTATATATTTCATAGCTTAGAATGTTTAAAGGGAAGAACTGGAAATTAGATAGGATAACCAGTGAAGTCAGAAATGCTCTGGCCTCCTGCAACAAAATGAAACAAGCCTCCCAAGCGAAGTAATATTTTTTTTCCAGTTGTAGATGTGAGGGGATAAAGACCTATTTCTTTGATATGATTCCTTTTTTTTTTTTTTTTAAATATTATCTTCTTATGATATTTAAAAGAGTTGAAGCAAACAAAATTCTTAAAGTTGGTTAATTATTTCATTTATTTTAGGCTTTTGGTTATGGTAGTGACTAGTTGTCTTTTTATGTCATTTTCCACTTTATAAAGTCTTTTATGCTTTCAGTTGTAAATTAGACTTTTAGTTTTATTGAAATGTTATACTATGGATACTAAATGTATAAAAGTTCATTATGATAATAAGTTTGTATTTATTTCAGTTTTTTGAATTATCTTACTGGTTTACGTCCAGCTTGCGCCTTAAAGCCCCACCTCATAGATGCAAAACACCCTCATACCAATATAGCCTTTTTAAATACTAAATTGTCACAATCCAAAATTACACTAATGTTCCTTTTATCATCTGCAAGATGTATGAACCAAAAGAACATTAAAAAAATAAACAAATAAAGAGAACTGATGAATTAGGAAGAATAATTTACATTGTTCTCAAAAAAAATGAACTCATTCAACTTCATTCAGTAAAAACCTATGCTTTAAAATGTTCGAAGTATCGATTAGGAGAAAATGAGAAGGAAAAGCACATAAACACAAAAGGATGCAATAAACAAACGGTTGTCTGATGCCGCGAGAACTCTATATAGAACTTCAATTTCCCACAAGATATTTTTTCCAGTAGAGAAAAATAAAGAAAAGTTTCATCTGTACACTTAAAAGCACTAAAATGGCTTTCTTAAAATACCCAATACATTGTTTTTTTAGTTAAATGTTTTGTATACCTAATATTCCCCTTAAATCAACTTTCTAATGCTTTTTTCCAGATCTACACGCAGAGCTTTCTGTTATCAATTAAACCATTTACGCTCGGTGCTTCTTTGGCTCAGAGTTTCTTTGGCTTACCCTGATAAAATGGCACGAATGTACTCACAAGCATAGTAATCAAAATGATCCCTGGAGAATTGCCTCAAGAAATATTAAATCTCAGTTTACAGACCCTCAACATTCAACCTATCCTATCAACTTTTATCTTTTTCATCCTTTTCTTTTTGCCTATTTACGAAATTAGCTCATGCATCTAGACTAACCGATTTCTACCAAATAATAGTAACCAAAAATTATTTGCCATTCAAACAAAACCTGCTCAGATTGTTGCATCCAACGATTATCTGAAAAAAAAAAAAAAACATTACATATCCATCAATCTAAAGCATAATATCCAATGTATCAAGAAACAAATATCCAGCCATAAGCTTGTATAATTTATTCAAGAAACTGCAATACGGTACCTCAAAAACAAATATGTCGAGTAAAAATCGAATTACAGGGAAAAAGACGGTGAAAAATAGAAGGTTTATGAATCTTCATATTCTGGTAAGATTCCTGCTCCCAGTCAATCGAATTCAGCGATTCAAGAAAACCCATTTTCATAAACTGAAAGCATAATTAATCGAATTCTGGACATGGGTGGGTTAGGTTGGTCCTTTACCATAATTAATTTTTTTAATATTTATAACAATACTACGTAAATACAAATAATGATATGTTTATTTGCAAAAAAAGTCCAATTTTTTAATGTTTATACTGTACTCAAATATCTAATCAGTAGCTATCGACGTCGGTGAAATGATGGAGCTTCAAAATCGATTAGGGATTAAGGATGTTAGTTTTAAGATTATCAAATGATTTGAATTTATACGAAAGTGAGCATATTGCTTATCAAATGAAATTAGAATTGAAAGAGGAATGATAATGCCCAAATGTTGAGTTAACAAAAAATTAATTTGACTGGACTTGATTGGTTTATTTCATTAATTTGTTAATTTGTTTAGAAAAAAATAAAATAATTCAATATAAAAAATTTAAAAAAATTATTTAGATTCGATTCTTGGATTAGAACCGAAAACCAACCCAAACTTAATATTTTGGTTCTCGATTCGGATACCCATTTGGGTATTTAAATTATAAAGAATCGGTCGAATCGGGTTGGTTCGAGAGTTTTGTCCAGCTCTAAGAATTAATGAAATATAAATTACTTCTGGTTTATGTATGTATGTGAATGTGCTTGAGTGGGTTTGTGAGATTTGTTGGTTTTGGGGCCTCTTTTGTGCAATAAATATGAAGCTGTGGAAGCATTTCCTCGAACAGGTCAGATCAAGTTAAGATGGAAGTTTTATTTTTGATTGGGTAAATATATTACCACCATATCTTTTTCTACCCACGACATTATAAGCCTCTATTTGGCCTTATTTTTAAAAATTTATTTTTAATCACATATTTTATATCAATGTTTTCAAAATCTACTGGAATATTGATCCGAAAAAATGAAGGGTCAAATGTCAAAAATGTGTTGAATCGGGTCGAACTGGACGTAACAAATAAACAAATTCATACTCAAACAATAAAATACTATGAAAACAATATTTTTTTTTTCATATTAATAATTCAAAGTAAATCTATCTTTATTAATTAGATTCATTATCTTACAATTAGTCTCGATACTTCAAAAACTAAAAATCAATATTTTTAAAATAGTTTGCTTTGTTAAATTGAAATAGTTTAAATATATAGAAAAATGATAACATTATTAGTTAATAATCAAGTTCAATTTAAGTTAAATTTGAAAATTAAATAAATGAAAAGATGGATGTGGATATTATAATTTATTTAAGGGGAATTTTCAAAAATGTCACTAAATTTGAAAATCCAAAAAAAATTGTCATTTTCACTTTTTGTGAGCAAAAATGTCACTTTTTTGGTGCAAATTGTCCAAAATATCCTTAGTACCACCTTTTTAGGAGCATTTAATGTTTGATTTGAATGTCATTAATATTGTGATGTGATAATTTACTTTAAATATTATAAAAATTGTTTATATGTATATTATATTGAGTAATAATATTTTTCCTTAGACAAAAAAAAGATAAAAGAATTTGAAATATTAATATAACCACACATTCTTCTTCCCATTAACAAAACCTAACATTTTCTCCATCTTCTTCTTCTATTGATCAAGAACACATCACAATTGAATTCATCATCCATTTTGATAGGTTAGTCATTACAAGTAGTTTATAATTTTATCTTATAGATTACTATTTCTTATATGTTTAAATGCAATATGATCAAATGCAATGTGAGAAATTTTTGAAACTATTATTCATTGATTTGTTTGATTTTTGAAATATTTGTGAAAGATAAAAACTACTAATATCCTTTACATAAATGAAGGATTTCATATTTAATGAAGCATTGTATTGTTCATTAATGAGAAGATGTTTTTATGTGGTAGTTGAAGAATGATAATTTCTTCAAAGGTACCAAATACATGTTTTTCAATTTCCCGACTGTTCGTACATCTGTAAAACAGTTATGTTGAAACTGTCGAACCCGACGTTTATGAACTATCGGACCCGACATTTATGAACTGTCGGGATAGACAATTTAACTGTCGAATTCGATAGTTGAAAACTGTTAACACATCGTTCATTTCACCGTTTGCTACGCCATGGATTTCAATATTCGAAAGTTCCACATTCATATTATTAGATGTAGACGTATGTATTATGCTGAATTCTTACTGTTGCAATCTCAACGTTTCAGGTATGAATAATCATTTGAGATTCATCGTATCGTATGGAGGACAGTTTGTTCATGTGGATGACGAATGGAAGTGGACAGGGGACAAAACAACTTCAATTTTAGTGCCGACAAGTATTACCCTAACCGGACTCGTGCAACAATTGAAGGACAAACTTCGTATTCTTGATCCCCGGACAGAAATTGAATTAAAGTTCTAAGTCCCGAACTTCAATATACCTTCGGCCGAAATACGCGAAGATGAAGACTTAAAATGGTACATATCGATTCATAATGAAACTGCCATATGCATTACTGTTTTGGAAGCCGAGCTCCCAAGTGTTGGCATGGGGAGGAATACAAATTGTCCAGATCGTTCGTTTGCCCTAGCGGATGTCGAACAAAATGTACAACATGAGGAGATCAATCATCATGATAGGGTATCAAACAATAATGCACCCGAAACTCCGTTTTGTGATATTGGAACTGCACCTTCAGCTGAGATGTTGGACATCCCATCACATGGTACAGAGGCTGCTAATACTGATGACGTTGATGAGCAAATGTCTTCACATTCCAGGAGTTCGGATAGAAACGAATGGATTACAAGAGTGAATACATCTGATATTGCCGAAAGGCAAATATTCTTTAGCAAGAAAGAGTTGTACTCGAGAATTCGTGTCCTTGCTTTGCAAGACAAGTTCCAATTTAAGGTCAGTAGGTCAAGCATGAAAATGTTAACTGTTGTATGTGCTGACGATAATTGCATGTGGATGTTACGTGCTTCGTCTGTGAAATAGTGCTTTATTTGTACATGATAATCTGACATGCTCATACATATTTTGCAAGAATATGTACAAGTAGCGAGACTCATTTCACAACACATCTCGACACTTCATCTGTCGTTCCCGGCAGATGTTCTCAGTAGTTCTCGACAGTTGGAACAGAACAGCAATTGAATAGGTACGTACAAAACCGAAAGGAAACTGCCAACCTCCGAATTCATTACTGATCATTACATATGCGCAAAATAAAGGGATGAACACAATGTCAACATACTTCGGGCTTCATGAACAAAACGTACAAAATTTGAGCCCGTTGCCTACGACGTATTTGTAACACATCCTACCACAGCTATCAGAACGTGGTTACAATGCCATCAACGTGCATGTTCATCCACAGCAAAAGTTATTTACAATAAAACAACACTTACTACGGGATTATAATACGTTCACAACTAAAATATGGATTCATCGAGATTACAACTAACAAATCATTCGACACTTCATCTGTAGTTCCCGACAGTTTCCTTCACTCGTTCGCGACAGTTGGGATGACTACAAAATGTAACTAACACATTAAAATCTGAGAGTTCATATATCGTTCCCGACAGATTGTCTCTGTCGTTCTCGACAGGACAAGGTACAAAATGTAACTACACATGCAGACGTTATTACTGTTTATCTTCGCATATTATCGTTTTCAACTTGCATTAACATTTCAAACTTACTTAACCATTCAACATCCATTATCGCTTGCAGACTAACACATTATAATACTCTTGCATAATTCCCAAGTTTACAGTACGTAAAATTTAAGCAACTAACGGAACGATTATACATGAATGTTTTCCAACAATGTTTATCCTTGTGAAGACCCAATTGAAAATCTACAACTGTATTGAATTATTAATTTTAATATATATTGTTTCCCAAACTTTCAAAAATTGTAGTTGAACTAATATAATCATATAAAAAAAACTATACAAAACAAGTTTGTATATATATAATATTAAAAGTGAAATATAATTGAAAAACTGAGGCATGAGTTGTAGAAGTCTTGGCGTTGCCACTCATCTAAATGGTCCAGGACCCTTTTTACGTACTTCAGGTTGCTTCTAAATGCAAGCCCGTAACCGTGCATTTTCCGGAACTAGGAATTTGAAATCCATCTCTTCTACAAGGTACAACAAGAAAATGAAAAAAAATGTCAAATCGTAATATGTGATACATGTTGATGCCAAGGTACAACAAATTACGAAACACAATTTAACAAAATAATACGAATAAACTCTTCGGAAATAAAACGAATATCAACAGTAGTACGAAAATCAAAACACACAAAACAATATATGACAACTGCACGAAAACAAATGAAAAAATTATGGTGCACAATATTTTGTACATATTAATGCAAAACGCACATATTACGCTCGGATGAACCAACGTTCGACGTGTGGAACTGTCATGTGTCGAGAAAAACTGAAAAGAACTTTCGGGTCTCGACAATTCATCTGTCGAGATCCTTCCATCTGCCGAGAATTACTACACTAAACTGTAGGGAACTACAATTCACAAAGATGACATTTCTCTACTGAAGTTAACTGTCGATAAATCTACTTTTGACCTCAATGTAAGTAGATATTATTGAAGGGCTGCTTACTCCATATTGAAGCAGAGAGAAGCATTAAAACCACATATATGTAAAGAGTATGTACGCAAGATTTTCACCCGAATGCATAATTATGCATATGGACTAGCAAGTGAAAACAAGATTATTTACAGTTTGACCCCCATAAAAATTTAACACTAGTTATCCACGTCTTTTGTTATGAGACGGATCGAACGATGTAAATGATAACATGCATGTCAAATATTTTCTTTCCACAGTATAATGGCTGACGGCGAACTAATGGAGTACTATGAACTAGGCTTCAAGTAGGAATACCCTTTGGTTGATACATATTTCATTAACCTGTAGTTAGGGAAATGAAACCATGACATGAAGATGACAGATATATATTTTCATTATTCGTATATAGAGAAAAAAATCAGGAAAATCTAGCAAACCAAAAACTATGGCCCTTGACGAGAAGAGGAAACAAACTTTAGAGTGAAAAATATTTTCTGATAAAATTCCACAAAATGAATTCTTTATTTATTATTGCACAACAACATATGTAGGGTATCACTTGCACAAAGTTTAAGCAAAACAACCTGGGTGTATTTAGCTTGTGCAGCAGTCAGGGATTCCTTGGACTTTTGCAACTGATCATTGTGATATGCAATCACTCCTTCCAACAGCTGCAACCTCAAGTACCTAAATATGAATGACAAGATTTTCTTAACTAAATGCAGTACACCAGGATGGTTTTTAACAGCAAATAGGTAACAAAAATAATTGATTCCTCAAAGAAGAATATTCACAGGCTCTGGATAGCACACTCAATCCCTTCTCTAGCTTTTGCAAGGCGAATACTAGCTACTGAAAGCCAACTGATATCATGGAGCATAAAATAGCACCAAACCATGTCTATTTGTAAAATTGAAACGTTGTCAACCATCTGGAAGCCCAAACACAAAGTCGAGAAAGCATAAGACAATTGCACAGGATAAGTCAGTGGCTCAATACAAAATAGTCTGGAACCCACAATGGGGTGAAGCCATTAACAACGTGCTAATAGGTGTTACTGCTCTTCTATATGATGAAGCAAAAGGATTCCTCATCTATTTCCAGCCATTTGTAATACAAGGTAATTCATTAATTGTTGAGGTTAACTTTAAGAGCAGCTTATAGCTTTATATATCTTCAAGTGATGCTTTCTGGAACACTAAAGATATAATATTGAAATGACCAAGAACAAAAGAGATGTTTACTGTATCTGGTTTAGCAAATCTATTATATAATTGAGATGCGTTTACGACTTAAAATTTCATTCAGGTTCAACCATTTACACAATCGAAACTGCTGATAATGGCAAAGTTTGACATCATATCATATTTCAAGAAAGAAGAGAGAAAGTTTTCTATACAAACATGTTATTTAAGAAACAATTTCTCACCTCAATGACCTTTGGATCGCACAGAGAGAATGCTTCCTATAGGAAAGAAATAAAGCTCATTTGAGTAGGAACCATAAGGTTTACAAATTATAAGTTTCTAGAAGAAACTTCAAATTTCCTGGAGATAAAAAAGGAAAATAAAAAATAACTGGAAGCATTGCACAGGTAAAAAGAGATAGAGCTTGTTGGGTAGGAGCTTTTAAGCACTTCCAAACGTGCTCATATTCACTAGCGCACATCAAAAAAAAAAAAAAAGCCTAGAAATTTTTTGATGCCGACGAAATTATATATTTCCTTCAACATTTTAACATAAATAGAATCCTTACAGAGACATACATAAATTTACAATGAAAAGCACAGTCAATTTACATTTGCCACAAAACGCTCAGGCAAGCAGAATTAGTTTTTCATCCGAATTTAGGAATACCCATAATAAGACAAATCAAGCTAAAGAAAACAAAACATATATTTTTTACAACCATTACAATTTTAAATGTCTTGAAAATACTATCAATCATTGTCTCACATGAAGTATTTTAGACACTAACCCTCCCATGGTGAGTACTTCTAGTGCATCTTTGTATTGTTGCCTTTTTATAAGTGCTTTTGCATTTGCATGAAGCATGAGTCCCATCATTACTGCCCTGTGAATTAACAATTTAATCCCTTGCATCCATAAGTATTTGACCACAGAAACATTATGCATTCCACTTTAACATATAATAATTCATACCGCTGGTGAGTCTCAGCTCCCAATTGCACCTTCTCTCCACTCTAATTTTCCAGCTCCAGATTAAAGTCTTCAACTGGTAATGAACCATCTGCATGTCTCTGGCCAATGAAGTGGCTGCAGCCTTGTAATTCCAGTCATGTTACCAAGAGAGCTAAAAAAAGTCATGCAAAGTAACGTGTCTACTTGAACAAATGAATCACGGGACTAATAAACCAGTTGCAATTTGCAAATGTTATCACCATCACTAATCCAGTTTGAGTTCAATATTAACATGAAGAAACCTCCATAAGTTGTTAAATGAATTAACGAGTTAATCTAGTCTAGAGTCACAGTTTACTAGAATTACAAAATATCAGTCATGACTTTCAATTCAAAATAGTTGTCTTTCTCTTGAAGATATCCATACCAACTGCCTGAAAAGGGGGTGGACAGAGATGTCAAAGAACGCCATTCACCACCACCCCTTCTCCTCACCCTATGTATGAACTCATGTTTAGTCCAATTTCATAACTAAAATATCAAAACAATCTCTATCATTCACTTGGATCATACAAATTTTAATGTGGCAAAAAACGACATGAATAAAACTTTAATTTACTATTTGTGTGCAAGGTTAAGTACCTAAATAACCAACAATACCACAAAGTCTACAATTCACAGAGATTCTACAATTAAAGACAAAAATCCACAGCATACAGCAAAATCATCATACTCTAAACCCAGAATAAAAAGGAAAAATCCAAAACAAAAATCCACCTATAGACCAACGCAGGAAGTCAAAAGAACTATACAGATGAAAATTACCGAAAATATATCCAGTTGAACCCATGCACATCAGAATTGAATTTGATCATCCAATTTACCAAGAACCCATAGCTTCCAGCAAATTCTACTCTTAGAAGAAAAATGATCATAAGCTTGATGAAGTACAAATCATAATTGACTTTGATCATGTAATTTAACAGACAATCTACCTAGAACCCAAAATTTTAAGCACAATCAACTTCCACAAAACTAAAACGAAAACCCATAATCAGATACACATATATAAATAGATTCACCATGTGGGGTTAAAATAAATAAATAAATAAAATACGAGGCACGAACTTGAGTCGAGAGAGTCTCTTCGAACGCTCCTCCTCAGCCAAAAACTCCTCCTTAAGAGACTTCCCTTCTTGATCAGTCGAAACCTTTGAAGCCAAAATCTTGGCATTATTTTTTACACCCAATTGACTCAATTTCTCAGTACCATCACCATCTCTCAATACTCTGTATGCGGATATCAGGTTTATGCACTGTAGCCCAACTAAGCCTGATTTTTTGGCGACTTCTTCTCTCAAAGTGGCCACCGTCCACTCATCAAGTTCTACTTCCAGTGCTCCACTCCATGCCCCACCTATCCTCAATTTCCCCATACCTATTGAAGGTCTCCGTGTGAGTCGTCGTTTAATTGATTAAAGGAAATTATGCAGGGAATATCTTACCTAAGCGCAAATGGCAACAACGATTGTGATTTTCCAACGGATTCTTCTTCTGCTTCAATAAAATTGATTCTGACAAGTGTAAATGGCATCGAGGGCTGTGAGTTCAAGGTTTCTTCGTCGGCGGTGGACCTTTTTACGGTGGTAGTCAACGGCAAATTCGGTGAGGGGAGTGAGTTAAGGGTTTCCTTCTTTTTTCTTGCGAAATGAATTGGGTCTCGTGAGTTTAGGGTTTCCTTTTTTTTTAAACACCACGGATTTCTTTCTGACATTTACACAATTTTTGTACAATTTCTCATCTAGTCAAATCTCATTTAATGAGGACATTTCATGTATTTAAATTATCTAGAGGGGTAAAATTGTCCAAAATTGACAATCTTGCAAAGATTTTAAAAAAATGACATTTTTGTAAATGCAATGACAAAAATTGACATATAGTGCAATTTCCTCTTTATTTAATAGGGATTCAAAATCAAATTAGTCAATTAGACATACATTTGAAAAATAATTTTGATGGGCATTTTTAACATTTTTTACTTTATCACTACCTCACATTGATAATTTATGAAACCATTCGAGAAAACTGCGTATATAAAAGGAGTATGACATTAAATAGGACTTTTGATTGTAGAGCATGGGGGCCCATTCACGAAATTAAGCCATTGTTTGCGATCTATTTTAATGAAATTTGGGAAAACATAGTTTTGAAATAGTGATTTTTTTTTTAAGAATGTGTAGTTAAAAAATAAGAAAAATATTTTGTGATTTACGTGTAATATTAATTTATGAGAAAATATGTAATTGAAAATGAGTTTTAAAAAAAATAGGGGCAAACATAGGCTAAGATTTTTTAAATTAAAACTGACAAAATTGGTAAAACTGCCACTGATTCACCGATTTACGGTTAAATCGATGGTTCAGTGGGTTTTGAACATATTTTGTTATAATCGATTAACTAGGGATAATTGGCTTGGTTTTGGGTCTAGTTCCCGATTCCACCAGTCTAATCAACAAACCGAGTCAGGAGGATTTTAACAACATTGTTTTATATCATTCATAATTTTTATAAATTTTTTAATTAAAGATTTCATTAGTTTTTTTTATCAAAAATTTACTAAATTTAATTATTTATCAAAATGAAACAAGAGCTAAAAATATATTAATTTACAAATATATTTCATAAATACACTGCAACCATTTTACAAATATAACCCAAAGCCTAATATAATAAAAATAAAACATAATTGATACACCACTCTCTCTCGCAAGCAGTGGCGGACCCAGCACCTGGCCAGCCCTCGCGGCCGCCCGTGCTGGGCCGCCGGAAACTTCAGACACCGCCGGGCGCAGGGACCACAAGCCGGGAAGAAGAAGACGTGAAGATGAACAGAAGAAAGAGGGAAGAAATGGCTTCCTGCTGTTGGGCTGAGATTTAAAAAAAAATTGGGCCTCATTTAAAAAAAAAGGCCCAATGTTTAGCCCAATCCACCATCCATGGCCGATTAAGGTTTTGCTAGATAAATCGGTCCACATTGACTCCAATTTCAATTCATCTCATTTCTTCTGAGGTCAGGTTGCGATTGTCGATTGACGATTGTTGGCGAAAATTTTGGGCGAATTTAATTTGAGGACTGAGGAGAAGTGGTTCAAGTGGAACTGTGGAGGACGGTGGAGCAGGAGGCTACCGACTGCTGTGGACGGACCTGTGGTGGCTGGAGAGTGGAGGTGGTGGAGCTTTGTGATTGTGAAGGCTGGCAGTGGCTGGTTGTATATGGGCAGCTGTGGATTGTGGTGAGCCGTGAGTGGAGGGAGGCTGGAGAAGACAGCCTGTGCGTGTAGGCTGTGAGTTTTTGGGCTTCCTGGAGGCTGCTGGGCTGTAATTTTTGGACTGTGCTGCTGGACTCTGGAGCTTGCAGTTTCGGCATTTTGGGCTGGGCCGCTGGAGTGGATCACTATTATCAATTTATTAGGTATTCATTTTTTTTTTCTATTTTTGTTAATTTGTTATTTGCTAATTGCTATTATTATTTATGAATTTATGATAAATGTGAATTTCAGTGATGGGTGCAGCCCATGGACTGTATATTTGTGTTTTTGTATTTTTTTTCAGTTTATGTTAATTTATTATTTGCTATTAATCATTAATGAATTATGAATTTATCATAATTGTGAATTTAAGTGATGGGTGCAGCCCCTGGATTGTATATTTGTGTTTTTGTATTCATTTTTTTTTTCAAATTTTGTTAATTTGTTATTTGCTATTAATGAATTATGAATTTATGATAAATGAGAATTTAATATATGGGTGCAGCCCCTGGACTGTATATTTGTGTTTTTGTATTCCTTTTTTTTCAGCTTTTGTTAATTTGTGAATTATGAGAATTTATATTAACTACGAGTTATGACTTATAATTTTGAATTGTGATTTGGGAATTTAGGGTTTTAGGAAATTAGGATTTAGAGATAAGTGTAGAGTCTTCGGAGTGAAGATGTTTGACTCAATTAAACCATTAACCATGTCCATGTGTACACTTTTTTAATCAATTTTGAATTGAAAAATAAATTGGCGCATTTTGCAGATTATGGAGCGATTTTTTCAACCGAAACGAAAGTCCGTACCTAGTTCTTTGTTCTCTAGTTGTGCATCTAGTCTCGCCACTGATTCTAGCCGAGCACAAGAGTTAGTAAATAACGCAAAGAAGTCTCAGCATCAATTCAATGTGGATAATCTTGTATCTGATCCAGGGAAACGCCCCCTATCGAATCATATGATCCTAATATCAGAGATGATGTTAGGATGACATACTTGGAGAAAGGTCCTTGTCAACCGTATGGGCATGACTTTCCAAGAAGACGTATAGGGAATGATAATAGGTGTTTTCGGAAAGAGTGGTTCTCTGAATTTCATTGGTTGGAGTACAGTATAGAAAATGATGTTGCGTATTGTTTGCAATGCTACTTGTTCAAACTCAATAGAGGGGGTCAAGGAGGTGGACATGTATTCACTCAAACCGGCTTTAGGGATTGGAAGCACAAAAAGACATTGAAAGATCACGTCTGTCTCTTTGATAGTGCTCATAATCAAGCTTTTGCAAAGTGTACGAACTTGATGAATCAAAAGTAGAGCATCTCCTATGTTATTTCTAACCAAAGTAGTAGTCAACAAAAAAGCTATAGGATGAGATTGACTGCGGTGCTACATTGTACTAGATTCCTCTTGATGCAAGGATTGTCATTTCGTGGTCATGATGAATCGAAAGAGTCTCTGAATAGAGGAAATCTAGTTGAGCTACTAAAATGGTATGGAGATCGTTGTCAGGAAGTTAAAGAAATATTATTTAGTAATGCTCCTGGAAATGATCAAATGACTTCACCAAACATTCAAAAGGATTTGATTAATTGTTGTGCAGTGGAGACGACAAGGGCTATTATCAATGAGATAGGTGATTCTTTATTTTCAATTTTGGTTGACGAGGCTCGTGATAACTCTATAAAAGAACAAATGGCAGTTGTTTTGAGATTTGTTGACAAAAGTGGGCAAGTGAAGGAGCGTTTTTTAGGCATCTCCCATGTTACTGATACTTGTGCCCAATCGCTGAAGGATGCTATTGATGCAATGTTTTCTACATATGGATTGAGCATATCTAGCTTGCGAGGTCAAGGTTATGATGGAGCAAGCAATATGTCAGGTGAGTTCAATGGCTTGAAAGTTTTAATTCTAAGAGAGAACCCACATGCTATGTATGTTCATTGCTTTGCTCACCAGCTTCAGTTGTCAATTGTTTGTGGCACGTCGGGATTCTATGCTTGGTGATTTTTTTTAACATGCTTGCTATTATTGTGAATTTGGTTGGTTCATCATGTAAGCGTGTAGATGCTCTTCGATCAAGTTATCATTCTAATATTCTGGAGATTCATACTGGGGAACTTTCTAGTGGAACTGGTCAATTTCAAGAAATGAGTTTGGCCCGCCCAGGTGATACTAGATGGGGCTCGCACCTATTGACAATTACTCGTTTCATTGATATGTTTAATGCTATCATAGATGTTCTTGAGAATATATCAGAAGATGGAGTAAATTCAGATCAAAAATCAATGACCATAAGACAGATGGACACTATGCAAGATTTTCAGTTTGTGTTTAGTCTCCATTTTATGTTTGAAATTCTTGCAATTACAAATAACATTTCACAAGCTTTACAGAAAAAGGATCGGGATATTGAGAATGCTATGAGGTTATTGAATTTATGTAAGTGTGCATTGCAGAACATGAGAGACAATGGTTGGGAAACTCTGTTGCGTAGATTGATTGAGTTTTGTGTTGATAGACATATTTTAGTGTCCAATTTGGAGGATGTTGTAGTAGTAAAAGGTCGACCTAGGCGTGCAGCTCAACATGTGACTTTTTATCATCGCTTTTATGTTGATTTGTATTGTCATGTGATTGACTCAATCTTGCAAGAGTTGAATGATCGTTTTTCAGAAACAACTACTGAGCTCTTTACTTGCATTGCGTGTTTAAGTCCAAGAAATTCATTTGCAGCTTTTGATCAGGGTAAATTGTTGCGTCTTGCTCAGTTATATCCTTTGGACTTCAATAGTGAAGAGCTTTTATTACTTAGACCTCAACTTGACAAGTTTCTTATGTTGGTGAGAATGGATGAAGCTTTCTTTAACCTCAATAGCATATCTTGTGTAGCTCAGAAGTTGGTTGAAACTAGAAGTTACTGTTATTTTCCGTTGGTTTATAGGTTGATCACATTGGTTTTGATATTACATGCGGCAACTGCAACTGTTGAAAGAGTATTTTCTGCTATGAATTTAATCAAGAATGACTTACGCAACAAGATGGGAGATGAATGGTTGAATGATAATTTGACGGTTTACGTGGAAAAAGATATTTTTGTAAAACTTGAGAATGAGACAATATTGCAACGTTTTCAAAATATGAGACCCAAAGAATGCAGTTGTCTAAGTTTACAGTTACAGAGTAGGGTTGTATTTTTTTTTTTTAGTATTTTGGGTTGTATTGAAATATATTTTCATATGTATATACTTTTTACGATTTAGTGCATTTATATATGTATCGAATTATATTTTCGCCTATTTTGATCGTTGATTGTCTACGATCATCAGTAAATGGTTACGAGTCAACGGTCTCCGCCCGTGCTGGGTCCAATTCCTGGATTCGCCCCTGCTCGCAAGGAAATAGATGTGTTCCTTTTTTAGAGAGTGTTCGGTATAACTCAAAATCTAATTAAAATTGAAAATATAATCGTTATTGGGTCTCACTTGTCTAATAAAAATCAACAACAAACACACGGCTAATGTTATTCAAAATGTAATTGTACTAACAAACCTTTTTATTAATGTTCACTTAATAATCTCTACTTATGGAACACGGGACTTTCTTTTGAGTGAGAATTTTGTAGGAATATTTTGTACTGAATTGGCTGGAGACCTTTTGATATCTTTATATAGATAACCACTTCATAGAAGTAGGTGATTTTTATCCTGCAATAACTTCTGCCTAATAATCAAATGGGAAGTTAACAGTTAATTAACCATAATTTAATTTAACTTTAAATTGAATATATGGGTGATAAGTGTGGTTGTCAATGGATTGGATATATGGGTGATATCTTTACTTTACAAATGAACTTCCTATAAATCATTCAGGGTTCAAAACTATAATAACGGCAATAAATAATCATTGAAAATTTTAAGTGCACTAATAACGTTATTTCAATTATAGAAATAATAAAATTATAAACAAAAAGCAAAGTCAAGTCATGATTGAGCAAGTCAATCCCATGTTCTCAAAAATAACTTTAGTTGATAAGCCTTTAATCATAGGATCTACTATCATAAGTCGTCTTGATATGCTCAATGCTCACTCCATTCTTCCTTATATGACATCTAACAATCAGATACTTTACATTAATATGTTTGCTTTGGCTTCCATAATTGTTATTTCTTGAAAATAAAATTGCAATCAAATTATCATAATAAAATCTTCAAACTTCTCTATAGTATCGAAAACTCTCAAGTCTTTGACATTTTTTTTCAATCATAACGTCTGTGTTGTAGTTTCATGGCAACTAATAAATTCTAACATCCATGGTAGATCATACCATTTAGTCTATTTATTGCTTCCTCAAGATACATCTCATCTAGTTAGAAAAAAATGTACCGTGAAGTAGACTTCCTTGTGTTTACATATCTAGCAAAACATTTCTATGTCCAACAACTTTAAGATTGTCGGAATGCTTGTACATGAGTCTGTAGTCTTTGGTTTCTTATAAACACCTCATCATTTTCTTGACAACTTTTCAATGTTCTACACCTTGATTATTTTGATATATGCCTAGGACGCCAATTGCAAATGCAATCTCGGGTCTGATACACACTTGTGTATACATCAAGTTGCCAATAGTTAAAGCATAGGACATATATGACATGTGCTCCCTTTTCACTTCATTTAATGGACACTCATTTTGTCTGGTTATATCACTTTTAAAAATAAGTGATAACACTTACTGCACAATCCTTCATTCTAAACTTTTTCAATGTAGACCTTATGAGACAATCCCAATGACCTTTTAAACTTGTCTCTATGAATCACTGTCAAATGATATAAGAGGTTTCACCCATATTCTTCATTTCAAAGTTTTGACTAAAAAAATATTTTGTATCATGTAACAAATCAAAATCAATGCTTGCAAGTAAAATACCATATGCATATAGGAACTAAAAAATGTATTTATTCTCACTGACGAGTGTGTTTTTACTCACGACTCTAATACAATTTTAACTTAATCGTTGGCTAAATATTATGAGCATAGAACATTTTTGTTGTGTTTGCTAGTGTTGTTTTAAAGGTACAATGAGGTGGAGTAAAAATGGTGTTAAAGTGAACAAACAGGCAAAAGGCAAGGAAAAAGAATTGGCAAAATGGCGCCTAGGCGCCATGTTCGAAGCGCCCAAGCGCCAAGAATAAATTGTTGTTTTGTTTTTTTATAGGAAGAGAGCGCCTAGGCACTGTGAAAAAATCAGCAAAAGTTTATGAACAAAAAGGCGGTGCTTAGGCGACGTACTCATAGTGACTAGTCGCTACCCATATTTGCATCCCAGTGCCTAGGTGCTACTTCCAAGCGCTTAGATGTTGTGTCGCCCGTTTTAGGGTTTTACTGTTTAGGCCCGCAAAAAGTCCAAAAAAGACTTCAATTTTTAGAAAATTGTGTGTGGGAGTATAAATAGAAGAAATGAGACAATTTTATGGAGTTCCACAATTTTCTTTTAAAAAAATGATTTATACAAGTGATGATCAAAGTAATTTTTAGCATATCAAAAAGGGTTTTGAGTTTTCATCGTTTGGTACTAAGAATTGAAGTGTTTATACATTTACAAGTGAATATAAAAGTCTAGTCCAATATCTTCCTTTGATGCTTGACTATTGAAACTCTTTGTCTCGATTGATTTATCTTGAATACTCGACTTTCATCACTTCATTTATTGTAAATTCGATTTGTAATGTAAAGGTCTTGATATTTGTTATAAACAAAAATTAATTTGTTTGTTATGATCAAAACAATAAGGATAAAGTCAACCATAGGTCAACAAAGGTTTTATCAATGCTTTCTCCGTTTGTTTCCTGGACAACGAAGTCTGCATATGCTTATTTTAACACGTCTTGGAAAAAACTTGTGAAGGAGCTTACTCCTACTCAAAGGAAAAAATTGACTGATGTCCTTAGTATGCAAGTAGCTGTCCTACATCAAGACCCACAGTCTGAGTATGGAACTTATGATTTGTGGGCGATTGGTGTGGACAAAAAGGCTAGCTATTTGGAAAAAAGGTGTGATACTTTTCAGAACAAACTAGGGGAGGCTGAGAGTGAGCTAGCCAAATAAAAGGAAATGAGTAGATGTGCCGAAAGTTTTGCTACGATGGAAGCTTTCCTGGTGGCTGATGCCAAGAAGATCTCTTCGGACCTAGAATTAACCGATGAAGATCACGTAGCCTATGTTACTAAAGCTGAATATGACATTTCGCTTCTTAGAAAAGAGTTCCCATTAATCAAGTCTAAGCAGGATACTGCTTCTAAAGAACTCAATAATATAAGGAAGAAAATATCTTTGTTTCGTAGTCAATTGGAGAATAATATGACGGGATTAGCCATTGCAGAGTCTAGCACATTCCTACTGAGATTCATCCATTAGCCTTTGGGGTTATGGATACTCCATTCGCCCCAATTGATTCTTCGCACCCTATGGATTTTCAAGCTACCCATTCAAGTGGGGTTGTGGCTACTATTGAGCCAGTTGATACTTCTACCTTTGCTCTCATTCTTATTTTGAAGCGATGTTGCCCTCTAGGACAAAGTTCAAGTTAACCATGATGATCCAACTCTTGGAGATCTTTAGCCTTTGGTTAATTTAGAAAGATAGCTTATTTTTGTCTCATCACTTAGTGATAGTAAATTTTCCTTTTCTTTTTGTGTGAAGTTGCTCATTTGGCAATCTATTTAGGCTCGCACCATTTTACTCATTTGATATTTAATTTAACTTTACGTAAATGCATTTGAGATAATTGTGTATCAAAAATATAACTTGCTTGATATGAAATTTTATTAATCATTCTTAGTAACAACATAAAAGACGAAAGATGGTGATCATTTCCTTAACCATGGCTTTTCATTACATTAATACTAAACGTGGTTTCAATTTGTCATGACATCAACTTCGATCATAGGCGATCTTGTCTCGCCCTTAGTGATAGGGTTTTCTTGGGCGACAATCAATTCCCATGTTTCTTTAACGGAACAAGCCTCGCTTTTGATTTTAGAATTTCATTGGCAGGGTAAGTCTCACCATTGATTTTCGTTTGGCGGGATAAGCACCGCCTTTGATTTCACAATGGGTGAAAAGAGGCTCACCTTTTGTTGTTAAAACATGACGGGATAGACCTCACCTTTTGTCAACTGTTCTTTATTTCTGCAACCTTATTTCATGGTCTAACATTGTTTTGATTATCACCTTGTCTATGCTTCCCCTAGTACTTGCAACTTCGTAGCATCATATACTTGCTTTCCTAAAAAGAGCTTTTCAAGTATGTGTTTCCCTATTTTGATTACTTTGTCTCATTTTCCACCTTTATTGTCAAGATGATTGGTTCTTCTAGAACCAAATCCTTTTCTGTGAAATTAGATGAGATATCCGACCATGGGTGCCATGGGGCAATGATCCTGCATTATTATCGGATATAATTGAAAGAGAAACAAGCTTTCAAGATTACCTCAAATATAGCATTTTTAGTACATGCCACTTTTTTATGTTTGGTTCGTGCTCTCCATACATTCTCATGTATAAGGGGTTTTGATTATGATATTAATTTCTCTTGTTGACGATTGAGAGTTTGCGATGTTGATCACCATTGGCGATAAGTCTGCACGCATTTATTTCAGTTCTTTATTCCACTTTTTCGCTGGACATGGAGGCTTCTGACTCCTCGATGCCATAGACAATTCCTTTTGTCCAATTCGCATCCTGACCATTTTGAGCACTTCAAAGTATTAGTTCATATCATGGCCTCTGGTGTGATGAACTCTGCAGAATTTAGACTTTCGCCTTTCAGGGGGTAGGTACGCTTTGTTTGTGCCTTGAGAGGATGCTATAGAGAATGTACGCCTTCTGCCCTTGTGCCCATCTGAGTGATGATATTGTGATATAGGCCATCTAGATGCGAATGTAAAAGCTTTTCTCTTGAATTCTCTCTAGTGCCCTTGCTTTTGTCTCTTTTGATTCTCAAGAATATCATCCACCTGGATCGCATTGCGTATTAGACCTATTAATTGGTTCAAAGAATACATATACCTTTTGATGGCTTCTTGCTAGGAGAGCATTTTCTCTAACAAGCCATTCCACAAGGCAACTTTCAACTCTTCATCTGGTATTGTTACAACCCATACTTTTTAGTCAAAAGTCAAATGTTGAATTGTCAAAGTCAAATAAGGATTAAGTTGAATAAATGAGTTTTGTTGGGTCCAATTGGTAACTACTAATACTTAAAAGGCTAGAAATAGTATATAAAGAAATCTAGGGATTTACTTTATATTACTTGATATGAAAGGATTAAATGTGCTATTGTAAAAAGCTTGGGGACTTGATTGCAATTATATTATAGTTATCCATTTAACTTAACCTTATCCACCTCTTTTTTTAGCCCAATTTCTGGGGAAAACTGAGAGAGAGCAGAGAACGTTCCATAGAAGAGAAAAGGAAGAAAAAAAAGGGAAAGAAAGAAAAGAAAGAAGAAGGAAAATGAAGGGAAAAATGATACCATCTTTAATTTCTTTCTAAGTTCCTAAAGGTAAGCACAAAATTTACTTGTTGATGAATATTTTAGATTTTAGGGTTAGGAAATTTTTCTGTAAATACGAAATTTAATAAAAAAGTATATGTTGTTGAAATATATTTTAGATATTAAACAATAATATATCAATGAAATACTGAGTGAGAGGTTGATGTTGAGAAAGTGAGACTTGAAGATGTGTTTGTTAAATTGATACTTATTCTTTGATTTTTCTTGTATTTATGTGATATGAAACATTAGATCATGATATATTAAAGTGAGATATGGACTTGAGGGTGGATTTTGGTATTTTAAATCAATTGTTGTGCAAAAATTCAGTACAAGTGCTATTTCTGAAATTCTGTCCAGAAAGTGCTATTTTTGTCAAAGGCTTTGGAGGCATTTTCTACAAACATAAACTGATGACAGATTTCCATATTCTGGAATTTTGGTGCTATTTTTGTCAAAATTTGGCTTTCTCAAATTTTACAAGTTTAATGAAACTAAATGATAAAAATGGGAGTTTAGGTATTGAATTAAAGTATATATGGGGGTTGTATGTGTATAAGGTGAATAAGTAATGAATTTAATATATTTGGTATTGGTAGGTAAATTGGTAAAGAGAAGTGAAATGGTTATCATTATTATTAAGGTTGTGAATTGAGTTTTGACCCGAATAAATTCATTATTATATCAGGAGGTAGCACAGAGATCGAGACAGCTTACCAACCAAACACATCGTCCCGTAAATAGCTTGTGAGTGGAAAAACTAAAGTATTTTCCAAGTATTGCTAATTAATTATATTATTATTCATTTGTGCAATTAAGTGAAATAATTGTATAATTACATGATTGATTTGGAAATATTCCTTCATTATGGTTTGTATGGATTTTAAAGATTGTGTATGGATTATTTGTGACTTGAAACGTGACACGTGATATTGAGATCAACCAGAAAAGTACCCATGATTGTCTATTTATTCTAGTTCACGGAGTAGCCTTGGCCGTGTTCTATACTACACTGAGGGGTATTGACCGTGGATGAAGGGGTCTGATCGTGTATCTATAGTTCACTGAGTGGCCTTGTGCGTGTTCTAGTATTGATTATAAGAGGTCTTTGAGACCCACTTTCGATCACGGAGGGGCCTACGGGTCGTGACGAAAGTAATTAGCCCGAGGGGCGGATTATTGATTTCAGTCAGAGGGTACATTTTTGGTTGATTACATGTGATGAGATGAGATGATGATATGGATTTGAGTTGATGATTATATCATGATTATGAGATGACATTTTTCAATGTTATGAGCTATCTCACTTTTTGATTATTATTATTATTATTATATGTTGTTATGCTGTGGATTGTTAAATTATGTAAGCTTGAGGTTGCTAAAATGGGTAAATGAAAAGATATGATTATTTTTAAACTTCTTCACTCACTGAGCTATTAGCTCATATATTTCCCCACAATTTTCCTTACAGGTAGTATTGGTTCTTAATAGATTGAGGAGCCTGATGATTTCAAAGTTTTAGCCACACGATGTGATGCATTTTGGTAGAGCACAAAATATTTATTTTGGGCCTACGCACTGTATTTCTCATAAACATGTGATTCTTGATATTTTGTAATAACTTGTAATCAGCGAGTTTCTTGGCATCTTGTGGAGTTGAGCCTTGATTTGGAGTCAGAATCACCGACAACTAGTATGACTCATTTTCTAGAGCATATAGTCAGTGTTTTGGGACACATGTTTATTTTTGGATGTCATTGCACATCATCGGTATATTGTAGATGGGCTCACTATGTATTTTGCGACCATATGTATAGTTGATGTATTTTCATAGTAAAAGTTTGAGAATTCGGGTGATCTCTATATCGGGATATATGATCATGAGTTAGCATTGATATGATACTATGGTTGAGGTTGCATAAAAATGTTTACAGGTTGGTTAGTCCAAATTATAGGGGAGATAATGCCGAAATTTTTAGTAAAAGGACAGATAAGTGTCATTTTGTAGTAGCCTTGATGGTGGGTCCCACTTTTAGTTGGTATCTATCATCGGCGCACGTCACACTCTGGGTCCGCTAGCTTTATCTAGGGTAGGGCGTGTCAGGTATAGCCTCGATATTAATCATTTTAGTTTTGTAATGTGTGAAATAACTCTTGAGGGATTCTCCTACTCTTTGTTTCACGCTATCTAGCCTCTTAGCGCCTATCTCATCCTTCCTTTATTGAATGTTCATATGATTGCTTGTTTCCATGATGGCCAATTGTTGATTAAGTCTAATGGTAATTGGTACGTCGTACCTTCCTCCTTTTCATATCTCTTAGTTGCAGATTGGCCTTCAGATTCTTCATATGGTGATTATTATAAAGATTGCTACGATTTTCCATTCTTTAGCTTTCCCAATAGTTGCATTGGTTGTACTTCTAATAATGAGAGTTTCTCCTCTAGCTATTTTCATCATGCTAATTTGTCCTTGAACTCTCATATTGGCAAACAGATATACATTTTCTACTATTAGTGCTTTAAGGCTTTTCTCCATTTCCCGCACTATCTTCGCAGTACGAGTTATTTTCCACCGGCGATTGTCCTGATAAAAGAGACATTGGCTAGAAATCTTATCGATGTTGTTGGAAAATTATTTAATTTGCCATGTGGACCGACATATGTAATTAAGTATGTATAAATGATATCTTAAAGTTAAACCCAAAATTAAAGTGATCTAATAAATAATTTAGTGATTGGGCTTTGGGCATCTAAATAAAGTTTGGGTGAGATTATATGTGTAGAGACCAGATCCATTAGGGGTTGTATTTGACGATGTGCCTATACATATAGAAACTATATATAGGGTTGTTAATATGATCCGGGACAAGCGAATCACTTGATCGGGTCACACGAGTCAAGGGTTCAAGCAATGAAGTTCATATGGGTGAAGTTGACAAGTCAATGTTCAAGTTTTGTGAAGGGCTCGGGAGCCGAAATGAGTTGGATTCAAGGTTTGGAAGATATTTGAAAAGAAAACGAGTAGTATGGATTAAAATATGCATAACTCTCAACTCGGGTATCAAATTTTCGCCCATGAATACAATTCAAAATCGCCACGAATTTCTCCACAAAACTACGTGAGTGCATGGTACCTTTGGGCATGTAGTCACATAGAAACATGCCGAGAACAAGGGCAAAAAATTGTATAACCATGCGAGATCTTCAATTTGGCAGTTTCCTAGTTTAATTAGAATTCTATATTTTCAACATCTTTTAGAATATTAGAATTATATTTTTGTGCAATTAGGGTTTTTAGAGGTTTCATATAAATACCTCATTATTTTATTGTATTAAAAACTAAGACTTTTGATAATGAATTAACGAAATTTTTCTCTCCCTTGGTTCTTGAATGAACTACCGACTTATCAAATATATTGTTATATTTGTGGTATTTGTAAAATCATGGTTCTTGTTTTCGTACATCAACGGATCTAGGGTTTAATATACCTTAGGTTCTTAGTTCATGAGGTTTGGGTCAGGATTCTATCGTCTACAACCTAAATTTAGGCTTTTCCAGCATTTCAGACTAATTCGATTTTCACTCTAATCCCGCTCCTAGGTTCGCGTCATTTGGTATCAGAGCTTGGGCTCTGAATTCAGGTTCTATCTTTTCTTTTGTTTTGAATCTTCGTGTCCATCTTAAATTTTGAGTTTTTTATCCAGAAAATTCCAAAAAAAAAAAGTCAAAAGTTATTTTTGGGCTAATCTAGTATCCAAATCAACTTCTGTTTGTTTCTTTGATCTAGTAGTCAATTTTCGAGTTTATAAAAAAAATTAATTGTTCACGTTACTGTTCATCTGTATTGTTTCCAAAAAACAAATTTATTTAGATTTATTTTAGGAATTATCAATTTTTTCTGTTATCAATTCTAAATCCAAAATCTGTTTCTAATCAGTCCAATCCAAATTCAAAAATCACTTTCTTGAATTTAAATATTACTCATCCAATTGTCCAATTCTTTTCTTGAGTCTTTTGATTACGCCTATGTAAAGAATGGATGGTGATTGAGAATTTATTTTTCAAACTCAGTGTTTTGTGAGTAGCACGGTATGCAATCTGACAATTGATAAGGAGTACATGTCAAACTTAGCTAGTATCACGATGGTTGAAAAACGGGTTTTATTGAATTTAACCATTGGGAGATATAGTGATAAAGTTTGGTGTAATGTAGTGCCATTAAAATCTTTTCATATTTTGTTGGGAAGACCTTGGAGGCATGAGAGGAAGGCTGTGTATGATATGGGGATGAACGGGTATAGGTTTCTTCAGTACGGGAAAAAATCACTCTGGCTGGTTTGACACTAGAACAATCATTTGCAAACCGATGGAAGATGAGAGGTGAGATAGAACGAGAAAAGCAAGACATAGAGGTGACCACACCTAAGGAGAACATTGGAGTTGAATTGTAGGAGGAGTCCAAAAATAGGAAAGTTGAGATGGAGGATGGTGGATTGAAAAATGCAGTTGATATTGGGGAGGGCGAACCAATTAATTAGCCGGAGCACAAGCAAACTGATACAAAAATTGTAGTGATGGTTCAGCAAGAGAGTGGGCAAATAATGGCAAAAATTGTTGAGCAAATGGCTTAAAATATTGTGGGGGGAATGAAGAGCACAGTTTCATTGTTAAGTATGATATGGTGGAGACGATGTATTATGAGTACGATAACCCATATCTCATTGAGGGGGAAGCTGACAAATTCAACCATGTTTGCTTAATTATTTCTTTCAAGATGATCATTGTACGTGGGAGTTCATACAACGTCTATAGTTGATTGAGTTTGTGCTGCCATACATCCATAGCTATAGAATGGATGGTTACTGTGCATTGATCATATGTCATGGAAGGAAAAAATTTCCATTTGATCCAGGTGGTGCAGTGATGAGCTAGGTAATAGGCTGTTATCCCCTATGCAATCACAAGGCACAGATTCGAGGACGAATCCTTTCGAAGAGAGAGGTGATAATATAATCCGAGACAGGTGATCACTTGGTCGGTTTACATGAGTCAAGGGTTCAAGTAATGGAATTCAAATGGGTGAAGTTGACAAGCTAATGTTCAAGTTTTGTAAAGGGTCCAGGAGCCGAAATGAGTTGGATTTAAGGTTTGGAAGATGTTTGGAAAGAAAACGAGTAGCATGGATTAAAATTGGCATAACTTTCAGCTCGGGTGTCGAATTTTCACCTATGAGTACAATTCGGAATCGTCACAAATTTCTACACAAGGCTACTTGAGCGTATGATACTTTTGGACTTGCAATCGTACAGAAACACATTGAGAACAAGTGGCGAAAAATCGTATAACCTTGCAAGATCTTCAATTTTTGGCAGTTTTCTAGTTTAATTAGAATTCTATATTTTCAGCATCTTTTACAATTTTAGAATTATATTTTCATGCAATTAGGGTTTTTAGAGTTTTAATATAAATACCTCATTATTTCATTGTATTAAAAACTAAGACTTTTGATAATGAATTAACGTGATTTTTCTCTCCCTTGGTTTTTGAATGAACTATCGAACTTATCAAATATATTGTTATATTTGTGACGTTCAACCCTTAAAACTTATCAAATGATTATGCACCATTTGTGGCGCAAAATCATGATTCTTGTTTCCGCACATCAACGGGTCTAGGGTTTAATATACCTTAGGTTCTTGATTTGTGAGGCTCGGGTCAGGATTCGATCATCTACAACCTGAGTTTGAGCTTTCCCGACATTTCAGACTAAATTCACGATTCCACACTGATCCCGCTCCTAGTTTCACGGGTAACCTTTTCTTAGCACAGAAAGGGACACCGTGCGACAGTAGTCTGCTCCGCTAGACTACCTTCCGCCTAATCCTCGGTCGCGTCGGGACGAAAGTAAATTTTGATTACAATTTTAAGAAAGCGTGCAACATGAAATTGAACATGATGGAAAATAACAGATCATTGATTGCTAAAAAGCAGGACATTACAATAGACGAAAGCAGGAAATTATAAATGGCTAGTGCAGGGGGAAAACACTAGTAAGCTTGAAATAGTTTTGAAAGACCAATACCCCCTATAATAGACTTCGGAACAAAAACCAAATAACGGGAGTAGACGTTATTTGGCTCTAGAATCATACTTTTTCTTTTCTATTTTCTATCTATTTTACGAATTAAATAAATATTTACAACACGGGGCTTAAGCAAAGCTGTAGCCCGTGACATTCTCCCCCATTTGATTTGGCGATGTCCTCAGAGCCATTGAGTATTCTTCTCGTTGTTGCATCCGCTCCATTTGACCAAGTACTCTTGAAGATGTTTCCTAGAAGCTTGAGTAGTTTGGTAGCCAAGAATCTCTTCAGCAACCTTTGTTTCTGATCGTTTCACTTTAAGCACTGGTTGCTTCAAATGTGCAGACTTCTTGTACTGTTTCTGATCAGTGTCTGCAGTATGGAGGAGTAACGGTTGTTGGCCAGTAAAAATTTCAAAAGGACTCTTATTTGGAGAAGAGCTCTTTTGAACATTGAAACATGTCTGAACCACATCCGAGAGTTTCACCTGAATTTCATGCGAAGCAGAGATAAAGTGCTGAAAATAGTCTCCCAGCATTGAATTGAACTGCTCTGTCTGTCCGTCTGATATTCGGTGAATAGTAGCATTCATGCTCAAAGTTGAACCAAGAAGTTTGAACAACTTGGTCCAAAATATGCCAATGAATCGAGAATCTCGATCATTGACGATAGGCGATCCCTTGTATTTGACAATAGGCTTAAAGAAGAGTTGAGCTGTCTCTAGTTAAAAGGAATTCTTGATTCCCTTAATTTTTCCAGACCTAAGTGGTTATGATAGTTATATTAAGGGAAATCAAACAAACATAAGGAAATTAGGTGCTGATAGGATTTTGGACGTCTTAGAACTAATTCATATGAATACCTTGGGCCATTCACTTTGTCTTTTTAGAATGGTCAACAATAATTTATTATGTTTATAGACGAATTTTTCTCACTATGGCTACATATATCTCATCTATGAAAAATCTCAAACACTGGATATGTTCAAAACATATAAGACTGAGGTTAAAAATCAACTCAGTAAAAGAATTTTATAAGTCAGATCTTACCATAGTGGTGAATACTATGACAGATATGATGGATCAGGATAACAACGTCCAGAACCTTTTGCAAAATTCCTAGAGGAATGTGGAATCGTCCAACAGTACATCAGGATCTTTTTAGTTAGAAGCACTAAAGACTGCAACTTAAATTCTCAACAAAATTCCAAGTAAAGCAATTGTTAAGGGGTTACAAATTTTGTAAAGATCTCACTATTATGTCAATTTTTGAAACGGGAATGTTCGATTCCTTGAGATGTAGAGTTTGCAGGGGGGAGATAAGGTTATAAGATTAAAGATTTTTTTTGTCTTGGAAGAAAAATATGTATATATTTCTTATGTTGCAATTGACAATGATCAGGATCATGAACAAATTCTTACTACAGATCTTGTTCAATAAGCAATTTCGGATTAAGACTACATTACAAAATCACCTATACACAATCAAGAGATTGTTCCAAAAAATAAACTCAACAACTTCAAGAATAAATGTCATTAAGAAAATCCGTTATAAAAAGGAGAAAGAGAATTTTGGACGACTTTATAGTCTTTCTCCAAGAAAATAAGGATGATATGGATTGAAGAAACAAGAAATGATCAATCAGCCTTCGTGAAGTCATGCAAAGGAATAATTCTAAATAGCAAATTTATGTCATGTATAAAGAGATAAAGTTCATAAGTAACAATGACAATTAGGAACTCATCTTATTGCCTGAAGGTACGAAACCCATTGGTTACAAATTTATATATAAAAGCAAAAGGGATTCGAAGGTAATGCGGAAAGATATAAGGCTCGTCTTGTTGCAAAGAGTTTTAATCAAAGGAAAGCATCGATTACAAAGAGACTCTCTCTATTTTCAACGAAAGACTCTTTCAGGATTATAATAACACTTGTGGCATATTTTGACCTTAAACTACATCAGATGGATGTAAAGATGACGTTTCCTTAATGGTGACATTGATGAGACGGTATATATGGTACAACCGGAAAACTTTGTGTCAGAGATTCAAAGAAAATGATTTGCAAATTAAAGAAATTCATCTACAAGCTTAAGTAGGCTTCCCGTAATGGTTAGAGATGGCAACGGGGCGGGATATCCTCGCCCCACCCCACCCTGCCACTTCGGCACTCCCCTATCCCGTCTCGCATCCCTCCCCACCTTACTCGGGGCGGGGCACAAGCTTGCCCTGTTTTCTGTCCCTTTTTTTTCAAAAAATTCCAGTCAACTAATATCTTTTTAAATTTATCGTTAATTATTATATTTTATTCTTCACAAGGCGGGGCACCCTCTCCCCGTCCCGTGACCCAAGGTGGGATGACAATCCTCGCCCTGCTCTACCCGGCAACCCGTCGGGGCGGGTTTCTTTGCCCCATTCGGGATGGGGCTCGTCGAGGCGGGACGGGACGAGAGGAGCGGGGCGGATTGGTTTTTTTGCCATCACTAGTAATGGTATTACAAATTTTATGAAATAATTATCTCATTTTACTTTTAAGATAAATTCAATTGATGATTATGTATACCACATGTTCATTAGATGTAAGTATGTATTCCTGGTATTGTATGTCGATGACTACTGCTTGCTTGCAATGATATAGGCTTATTGCACGAAATCAAAATACTTCTATCAAAGAATTTTGAGATGAAAGATCTTGGTGATATTTCTCTTGTATTAGGGATGCAGATACACCGAGATCGTTCTCGGTGTATTCTTGAATTATCACAAAAGAGCTATATCGATACGATACTTAAGAGATTTGGGATGCATGATTGCAAATCAGATGATACCCATATTGTTAAAGGAAACAAGTTTAGTCTCAATTAATGCCCCACGGATAAATTTAAAGAAAATGAAATACATCAAATTCCCTATGCTTCAACAATTGATGTATACTCGGGTTTGCACACATTTGGAGATATCATTCATTGTTGAAATGCTAGATATATATTTAACTAACTTTGGGGAGGAAATTTGGAAAGCATTCATGAGGTTATTCAATATCTATAGAGAACTACGGATTACATGATCACATTCAGGAAAATCAGACCAATTGAAAATCATTGGATATTCTTATTCTGATCATGGAAGATGACTATAAAAAATATTATCACTGGGCTGCATATTTTGGATGGAATTGAAAGACCACTTAAATTATTCTGTGACATAACAATTAGAGGTGTCAAGACGGACGGGCCGGTCAGACCCGTAAAAATCTGCCCGGATCGACCCGGGACTGTGGACCGACCCGTGACTCTAGCGGGCAGTTCACGAGCCAAAGAGCTATGACCCGCAGGTTTCACGGGCTTAGGCTTCACGGGCCGCGGTTAACCCGCTGGCTCGTGAAAAAAAAAATTAGGTGCTAACCTAGTTGGGATGTACTTAAACTATAAATTATAGTCAAAGTAGATGTCAACCTAGTTGGGATATACTTATGCTATAAATATTTGATAATAGTAATTAGACATGCATTTAGTTGTAATTTGTATAAGTTAAATTTAACTTTGCAAAGTTATAAATAATTCATGTAACATTAAATTTGAATTCTATGTAAAAATTTCTTGATATAGTTATGAATTTATTATTTTGTTCAATTCTTAATTTACATTTAACAAAAAAAAAATATATATATATTTTGCTATAAATATGAAAAATTCTATATTTTTATAATTTTATTTATACAATCAAACAGGCCAAACCGGAACAAACCGCGACCCATGACCCGCTGGGCTCGACCCGGATGGATCAGCGGGCGGGCCTGGGTTGTAGTCCAAAATTGTGGGCCGACCCGTAACCAGCCTGGAACCCGTAGCGGGCAGGCTTTTTTTCATGCTGGCCGTTACCGGGCTCACATGCTGGCGGGCCTACCCGGCCCGGACCACCCGGATTGACACCTCTAATAACAGTTTTGTATTCCAAATGACATGTCAATGTTTATAGACATTAAGTTCCTAGGTGTCAAGGAAAGAATTTAGAGTGGTTAAATTTCTATAAGGCATATTAGGACAAACTCCATAATCATGGATCCATTTATAAATGGCTACCACTAAAGGTCTTTCATGAGCATAATACTCAAATAGGTATTGTATATTTTGATGATATGCCCGTTTAGTTAGAGTTTGTATTAGGATGTTGTTTGTTTTGGATACATATTTTTTTGTCCATAGATATTTGATTTATTTCAGAAATAAAGTATTCAGTTCATTTCCACTCTGATTAAAGTTTAAGGTTGATCTCATAAGGTATTAAAGAATAATGTAGGATCAGTTGGAAATATACATGTTTGGATCACATTATATATAATTTCCATGTTACACATCCGCACTTGATCTATGTTATTTGATTGTATTGATGTACGTGACCATTGAGGGTTTAGTTATGAATTTGTAATGAAAACCATTTTGATCCTATATTAATATAACTAATGGACGAGATTGTTTGGAGATGCTAATAATGGCATTTTTATATGTTTATTTTGGTTCACAAACATGAATATTTGTCGATAAACATTCGGAATAGAGTTTAATTTGTGTAAATTGTGTTTGTAGGACAACAATGAAGATTTTGGTGAAAACTAGAGGGAAAATTGAGAAAATTGGCTAAAAATGAGGAAAGTGAAAGTTCAAGAACCAAAATGCAAATAACCAGAAGATGACCCAAGGCCAACACAAGAGCGGACACGAGCTTAATCATAAATTGAGGAATGCATAGGATGATTGAAGGAAAAGAATGAACAAAAGATGTCAAGACAAGAGAAAAGTGGAGTTGGAGGACCAAAATGAAGAATTGCATAGTTAATTATACCATGCAGCTGCAAGGTATAATTAACCATGCGGATGCAAGCATGGTGGTAGGGAAAAAAAGAGAAAAAAAGTTGTTCCTTGCGAGTGCAAGGAATTTGTCCTTGTGGCCGCAAGGAAAGAATTCGGCGCGAATTTTCTGATTTTCTTATCCGACTCCAACTTGTATAGTAATGATTCTAGGGCAACTATGAAAGCTAAAATACGTCTAGAAACTAGGGTTACTCCTTTTTAGAGAGAAAAAGACCTTTTGGAGCGAGAACGAAGGCAAGGACGAAGAATTTCACTCCAAAATCCAATATTTCAACTTTACATTCAAGAATTAGGTGATGTCTTCTCCTAAATATTTTCTTTGTTGTTTTAATTTATCCATGCTAGGCTAAGCTTTTATTGTACTAGGTGAACGATGAACCTCGTAATATGAACTTTTAATTCCTTATTTTGTAATTTGATTTTAAATACGAATGTTGGATGTTGAATGATTAATATTCACTTTATCATCTCCATAATTATATGTGCAATGGTTATGTGAGTTTGGGTGGTCTATTTCATGTATTCAAAAGAAGGGGAATAGATTTTACAAGGTATAAATCATCATAAGGTTCGATACGGGATAGAAATATACTGCTATACTTTACGCAAGTCTTTAAGTGTTCATAAAACGTTATGCATTCTTGTACATTGGCATTTGTCATAGAAATATAATCAAATGGTATGCGAGAATATGTTTAACTCTACTCGAGAAAGATTGTTGAATATTTTAGGAACGTTGACTTTTCAACCGATTCATCGTGCTATCAAATTGTGAAATAAAGGTTAAAAGTGAACTTACTTGACGATTCGAGATGCTAGTACGCTTCTCATTCATAGATTTCTTCAAACATTTGCATTCACATCGTACTTTGTATTTAGTTATTCATTTTCATTTAAACTTGCGTTCGTAGTCTAATTTAGATAATTTCATAGTTTAATCATCTCATTGAATTTCCTTAGTTTCGGTTAAGGTCAAGATAGGTGAAACTCAAACTAACTCAATCTCTGTGGGAACAATACTTGAACTTAAAACCCATTTATTACTTGAACGATCCGTACACTTGCGATAATCAAAGTCGAATACATTTTCGACGTGTCAGATGCTTTTGGTTATGATAGCAAAAGTCTTGAGCTCATAAGTTTATACATATTTATAAGGTAACATATGTGACCAAGTGGGAGATTGTTGGGAAATTATTCAATTTGTCATGTGGGCCGACATTTGTAATTAATTGTATATAAATGTTATCTTAAAGTTAAGCACAAAATTAAAGTGATCTAATAAAGAATTAAGTGATTAGGTTTTGAGTATCTAAATAAAGTGTGGGCTAGATTATATGTGTAGAGACTAGATCCATTAGGGTTTGTATTTGACGATGGACAAAATATATATGGAAACTATATATACGGTTATGGTCCTCAAGTCATATGCAATTCTCATTTTTGGTGTCATCCCATCAACACAAGAATATAAGAGAAAGTATATTGAAAATGAAGATCAATAAACCCACAGTTAAGAATCAAGAAGAAAATTTGGGGCAATTAAATTGAAGAACAAAAGATCAAGATTAAAGATTCATTATTCAAGATACAAATCAATGGATCAAGGTATGTTCCGCGTTAATTAAGTTTCTTGTTGATTTGACATGAAGATCTTGTCAATTATATAATATTTATAAAGTTTAAGTTTTATGAAAAATTTCAACAAATGTTTCTTCCCATTTTCTTTTTGGATTAGCATCGTTAGTGGCCAAATTATCACTGGACTATCCTATTCCAACGTTCAATGCTTTTATTTCTTTCGGATCTCCTTCCATTTGGCTCTTTTTTCAGATCTCAAAGATTTATCAACTATAACAGAGAATCTCATAGTTTATTTTGCTCTAAATTCTAACAGAAGGAGCTAATTTGTTGATGATAGAAATCGAATCAACAAATTCATATCACCTAGCTAGGATTTTGCCTCCTAACTTCACTAGTTTTGATACTCAATTGGAGCAATAGGTGAAATTACTATTTGAGTAGGAGATATTTGAATTTGTATACCTTTTCTGCTATTAGGCAGAAATATTTATAGATTTATCTTAAGATTTTGGGGACAATTCGGTCATTTAGGAAAAATAATATATTCGACCTCTTATGAGCTAGCTTGTAACTGATTCTATTAAAATATCATATTTTATTCATTAATTTACATGTCTTGCATTTATTGTCTTTGGAGTCGTGTTTTAAACATTTGCTCACGTGTACCTTTAAAATAGTATCCAACCTAGATGGGAGAATGACTCGCTTATGTTATGCGAGCCCTTTATATTCTTGCCCTTCATCTTACTTGAGACCCGTCGAGTATAAGCTCGCAGAATTGATACTTTGATTCAACAGTCTTGTTTTGCTAAAAACATGGCAAATGGACCTCACATTTGTCCCATATCTATGTACCCTCCATGATATACTCCATCCATGTTTTTACCTTACAAATTTGATTTTTCAGCTTTATAAATCTTGGTACATTTAATGATGTTGTTTGTCTGCTTTTCCTTAATGTAATCAATACAAGTTCAAAAACGAGCAAATAGCAACACAACGTTTATTACCAATACTACCACCATGTAGGTAAGATAGGTTGGGGTAATAAATGCGAATTCTTTCTTTCGGAACGTAAAAGGTATTTTTAAGATCCAAAATGAAAACTGGGGAGGTTCTATTGCCAAAAGAAATATTAAGTACATTTCTTAAATTTAACCATAATCCCAACTTAAAGAATTTTATTGTTCGAATAGGGATGACAACGGAGCGGATAAGGGGCGGTTCGCCATTCTTACTCTCGTCCACTCACCCCGTCGAGTATTTTTGTTACATTGCACATTCTCATATCCGTTTAAAGCGAGAAGGAACGGGTTTGGGTGGGGTGGGTAGGTAGGTAGGTAGGTCTCATGCCACATTCATCGCCCATTTTATTTTTTGTTTATTTTATTTTGTATATCTTTAGTTAGTACTTTTTTACTAATTTGTTAAAAACAACTTATATGTTCTTTAAAAATATGATAAATCTATTATTTTTGTTTGATAAAAACTTAAATTTGAAATTAACTTTAAACATAATAGGTAGCGGGACGAGATTATGTTTCTCGTACCCGCCCTGTATCCACTTTGGGGCAATGACACCCCCCCCCCCCCCCCCCGCCGCTTACCAGGTTAGACGAGTAATTCCCTCCACATTTGGGGCGGGGCTCCACGAGTATTGGATTGAACGAATTTTTTTGCAATCCATATGTCTGAACATCTTTTTTATTATCTATATTACATTTCGATTTACATGAAAACTAGTATCTAGTGACATAATTTATTACGTTGCATAACAAGATCTTTTTATCAATATATTAGCATACACAATTTTTTTCTTATCTTTCCAATAGTTGGCATAATAAATTGGAATTGTTTCTTTATTTATGAAGGATGTCAAATACATACCCCATCCGTTCTGTAAAGATGAGCTTGTTTTTCTTTTTTCGTTTGTTTCAAATTACAGGCAACTTTTTTTATTAAGAGTATAGTTATTTTTTGAACTTTCTAATTTGCCCTACTTAATGTGCATTGTTATCAACAAATATGAACTACTCATATTTAAATAATTATTTAATATATTGACGCACTAGAAAAATGTAAGAAAAATTAATATCTTCAACTATATTAATTATATGTTCTTAATTTGAGTGGAAATGAAAACAAGTCTATCTTTATGGTACGAAAGGAGTACATTTTTAAGTGAGCTCCTCCCCAATTATTTATATTTGATGCATAAATCTTTTCCCTTCCACAAGTTTGAGTTCTAAGAGGAACTTAGCTCTTTGAGCAGCAAACTTCCAAGATGGATAACTTAGATTACAAATTTTCATTTTATCATAATAGACTTTATCAAAGTATTGAAGGGGAAGTTACAATTTCTGGTTTACAACTTGATTAATAGATCATCACATCAAGAGTCTCCAGGTTATCTAAGAATCTGGGGTACGATCAATTATAAGTTGTAAAATGGTTGATTCTCTTCTTCGTGTATCGAATGTACTGTACTCTTCTTTGACGGATGAAAATTAGTTAGTTTGATCTCCAACAAGACTATGTGACTCGTCTTTTAAATATAATTCAACTCATGCATCAAATCATTACAAGATGAAGCAACTTATTTATTTTGACACTGTTTGACAACCAATATTTGGAAAAAACAACGATTTGAATAGTGATTTTTAGGAGAATGTGTAGTTAAAAAATCGGGAAGAATTTGAATTGCAGAATATTTTATTTTGTGAATGTGTATTTAAAAAAGAATATGCATAATGGTTGTCAAACATGGACTTATATTTATATATCCTAAAAGTGCTTTACTCAAGCTTCCACGCTTACTAGTTGATGCGTACAAGCAAGCATCAACATCTTACAAACATCTCCAAGCTGCCGTCAAGTATCTGAAAACAACACACCATGCAAGCAAACAAGAAGTTGAATCAAATCTCCAGCTATGGAGATGTTGTCCCATTCTTTGAAAACTTCCAAATTCATCTTGAGATGGAGCCCAGAAGGCCAAAACCAAGTTGAAGTAGATATGCATATCGACACAAGGATAGACCATAAAATATGCAACAACAAGGCAAAGGGTCCTCCGTTGTCATAGTCTAAACAGATAATAAGCCAAAGGGTGAACATTCCAGTGAAGAACCATCATAGAATACCATCAGAGTAATATTACCAATCCATCTATAATTGAACTCGTCTGTTATGATAGTATATTGACTGAGTTCATTCCAAATAAATTTACAATCAGCCATACAGCTCATCATATCGTTGTTGCCTCGATGAAGTTTGTATCAAGGTTCACGACACAGAATCTGACAATTAACCCACCGCAGCGATCCTCCTTTTATCTGGATTTGGTAAGGTAGATTTGACTGTAATAATTAAATAAGAAAAAAAAAAGTTAAAATCTTGCTCTTTCCCCCGTTAACTCCTGTCTAATTCTGTGTATCCTTGTAAATGTTTTTACCTCTCGGTGACAAAAATGCATGATTTACGAGGACAAAGTCATCACCAGAAAGGACAGAAGAAAGGAGGTTACCATTCGACACCCTAATCCAATATAACCTCATACAAGATGCCAAAACACAGTTGGATTCACTGCTATAATTCACATGGAATGGTGGTATTGATTGATGAAGCCAGAACTGAAGGTATTCTTACCAAAGAGGGCCTCTTCTGCATATTTGAAATCATTGATCTTATACATTCTTTGTCATTTATGTGTGGGGCTCATCTGTATTCCCATTTCAAAAGCAGCTTTATATTTATGAGGTAGACAAATGAATAAAGAAGATGGTAGTTCCAAGCATCTTTAATATAAAAACCACTTAATTCTGCTTACTAGTGAGATTAATTCGCCTGTAAAGTGTCTTCTAGGAATAAGGGCCAAATAATTTTTGGGGCTGCTGACAGCTAATCTCTACTTTTTTTTCCTGCAATAATGAAGGTTTTATCATAGGCACCATGAAATAAGACTGTTCTTTGCATGTAAGGTTGCAGATTGACAACATATAAGTATTCTATTGGAAAAAGGTAATACTTTTCTTGTAAATCTGAGTTTTTTCTCATATTTTGTAGTTTTAGCAACGATGGATTCCTCTAAAATAGTCGAAGACAATGACGAATGTGGAAGTAACGAGTCCGGGTGGACAACTTATATTGCTTCACCAGAACACGATGATGATGATAATGATGAAGAAGAAGATGAAGATCATACCGTTGATAGGAAAGCTGATGCTCGTGATTCTGAAGACGGTGAAAGCGAGGACTCTATGGCTTCTGATGCCTCATCTGGCCCAAGTCTACAAGTATTGTCAAGTGGAAAATTTGAAGGAAGCCATGCAGAAAACAAAGATCACAGAAGATGGTTTGGTAAGAAACGTCACCCACAAGAAGAGAAGAAACAATATGATGAGCAAATAAAAACAGGAAAAAAAAAGCTGGGACAAAAGGCAAATGGTGCTGGCAGATCAAAGAAAAAATAACGAGGCATATATAAAGAACTTGTCAACAAATTATCCTCCAAACATTTGGCCTAAATCTATTCTTGTCCTCTGAGGTATTTCCATGAATGCCAAAAGTTCATAAATAAATTTTGTAGTATTTGATTTCCAATTTGATGCAATTTCAGGAAACGGATTCAGCCAACTTTGCTATCTTGATTCATCATACAAATCTCAGTTCACTGAGTTCAGTTCTATATTGTGAACATAGATATGAGTCAAGGCATTTAATGTTTCAAGGCTGTTATATAGCCAAGAAAAAAATTCAATATTCCAGATGCTACTCAGATATGCACCGGAGAAAAAATGAGTTTGATGAAGTCGAACACATGTTCATGAACATAGAAGTACTTTTCTCCCCATTTTTCAATATCAGAAGATTTCAAAAGTGAATCCGGATAGGGGCACCCAATTTTCGATTCGCTTGTGACTATGATTCATCATTTTCAACAAGCATGTGTGATAAGAAGCTGAGAAGAATTTAAAGAAGGGAAAAAACAGGAAATGTATATTAGTGACAAAATTTGAACCCATATATTTTATTCGACTACACTGGCTCTAGAAAACAATGTTAGCTCACATCAGGAAAGACTATCCTTGCAAGAAGTACTAGAACCGAGGTAAGGCTAGCAGAACCACATCATTCCTAATCTATAACCACTTTGCATTATCAAACATAAGTAACTCAAAACAACATTGTTAAAATGTCAAATCTGAAATACTCCTTGACCATTTGGCTCCATCCATGAAATATTCTAATCGCAGTCCTTAATTGTATGGTGCTATACGATCCTCTCTATACAAAATAGAAAGAGAACCAGTATGTTACCATCACTTCTGTTTCAGCATTCTCTAGGGATTTAATAAAAGAATAACGCTATTTAGCACCACTAGTGTTAAAACACCATTATAGGTAACATTAAATGAGAGGTATAATTAAATGAATCACTTAGTTCTACCTTTTATTGAGTCTATCACTTAACGCCACCTAAACTGGTGTTGTAATACTAGTGGTGCTAGATAACATTACTCTTAACAAAATTGCTGGTCATTTCAGCAGTTGATTAACTATATGATTCTGAGTACGGTTAGATAATAAATACTAATTGCAGTTATATATTCCCCAGAATTTAGGCACCAATTCATTTTCAGATATGAGATATCATAATCACGATGCTGAATAGGTCAATGAAAATGACATTTGACATGACTAGATCATTTGATTGATAAATGGCCAGACAATGATGAACATTTACAAACTGGGAAAGGTCAGCACACTTTTCTTTTTTATTGGGTGGGTGAGGGGAACCCAATAGTATATAGGATATAGTGATGATGGTGAAAATTGTTTGCACAGCAAGATTAATTAGGAACAGTTAAGTTATCCTTCGGAAAGAAGAAAGCAGAAGTGTATCCAGATATATCTATGAGACAAACTATCAGAAGAGAAGATTTAGACAAATTAAAAATAAGAGGCATTCTTGTTGAGATTTGTTTACGATATGTACATGCATATTGTTAGAATCATACACAATCACAAAAGATTAGTTATGGAATCTTAAGATTCCCTAATTTCCATAACTCGCCTGATATTCTGTGAATAGTTCCATTGCTATACATTATGTAATCATTGTAGTAGTTTGCAGTCCTATGAATAGGCATAAAATAGAATACACATATTATTTACACTTTCCCTTCTTCCTTTAAACGCATATGAATAGATGCATACTCATGACTTTGGCTCCTTCATATTTTTCCAGGATGCCCAGAGTAAACAGAAGAAAGCTTGAGTAATGCCAGTAGAGAATACAGTGGGCGAGAGGAAAAAAATAAAAATAAAAGCAAATACCGAAGGCCCTTAAAAAATAAAAACTCAAAGCTTCAAGTCATATGCTTGAAATAAAACTAGAGCTCTAACTGAAAGATATAAATGCATAGATGTCTAGAAAATACATGAATTTAACGTCACACACAACATAAATTTACTCTCAGATATTTGGTAGAACAGTAATAGCAGAACAACAAACCACCTTCAGTGATAGGAAAAAATTTAATAAGACAACAGTCGTTCAATATGATATTAAACAACCAAAACACTAAATCTTTGATTGTTTTGCAATCTTGAACCACTCAGTATGGAAGGAGCCAGGCATATCGGTCCTCTCATATGTATGAGCACCAAAGTAATCCCTTTGAGCTTGGACCAAATTAGCAGGTAGTCTTTCCCTTCTGTATGTGTCAAAATAAGCAAGGCTTGAAGACATACCAGGGGTGCTGATGCCTGATTTAATAGCAAGGCAGACAACTCTTCGCCAAGCCGACTGTCGATCAATTACTTCCTTTGCAAACTCTGGATCCACAAGCAAATTTGCAAGCTCAGGGTTTCTGTCGTAAGCTTTCTTGATACGATCTAAAAATACAGCCCGGATAATGCACCCACCCTTCCAAATTCTGGCAAGCTCTCCTAGTTTCAAGTCCCATCCTTTCTCGATGCTCTTTGCACGGATTAAATTCATTCCTTGGGCATAACTACATATTTTGGATGCATAAAGTGCTTGTCTTACATCATCGATCAACTTTCTCTTATCTACATCTTGATCAGTAAGGATGTCACTGACCCCAATAGATTTGAAAACCGTGGCAGCTTGAACCCTTTCTTCCTTTAACCCACTAAGGAATCTTGAATCTAATGATGAAGCAATTGTTGGTGCTGCAATTGACAACTCTGCAGCTTGCTGAACAGTCCATTTGCCAGTTCCCTTCATGCCAGTTTTGTCAAGAACCTTGTCTACTAGATACCCATTACCCTTATCATCTTTAATTCTGAATATATCTGCTGTGATCTCAATCAAAAAGCTAAGAAGCTTCCCCTGGTTCCATTCTGAGAAAACCCGTTGAAGTTCATCATTAGAGAGCTTCCCAACTGATTTCAGAACATCATAGGCCTCCGCAATCAGCTGCATATCACCATATTCAATCCCATTATGAATCATCTTAACGAAGTTACCTGATCCTCCTTTGCCAATGTACGTAACACGGGCCGCTATCAGGAACTTGTGCAGCCACCTTAAGAAGAATATCTTCGATGTACTTGTAAGCTTCAAACGAACCTCCAGGCATCAAAGAGGGTCCATGACGAGCACCCTCTTCACCACCAGAAACTCCCATTCCAAGATAAAGCAGACCTAATTCAGTCATTTGTTTCTCTCTCCTCTCAGTGTTCTCATACCACTCATTACCACCATCGATAATGCAGTCTCCTTTTTCCATGTAAACAGAAAGGGTTTTGATGGTCTGATCAACAGGGGCACCAGCCTTAACAAGCATAATTATGACACGCGGTTTTTGGATTGATTGAACGAAGGACTCAGGATCGTGGAAGCCATACACTGGAAGGTTGCCTTCCAATTTAGCTCTTTCTACGGTCTCATCAACTTTTGAAGTGGTTCGGTTGTAAATAGAAATTGGGAATCCTTTCTCAGATATGTTAAGGGCAAGATTTTGTCCCATCACAGCAAGACCAGCAAGGCCAATTCTTGTTGGAGTAGTCATTTTCTTTCCTGTTCAGTGTCAACTAATAGTAGCTTGATATATTTTTACTTTCAGAAACCAAATAGGAACTTTAAAAACAGCGGTCTTGAAGAGCATGGAAGGAACAAATTAAAATTCCTATGACAATGGAGTACAAAGGCAAGTGACCAGAGTCAAGAACTTCAAAGAATTGTCAATTTACCCAAGCATTTTAAATGATTAATACTTCTAAATCAAGCTCGAAACTAAATAACGATTGTAAAGCTTCTAATTCTTATTAGCAATGCTTGACTTCTTAAAATCGAACTGTTAAGTAATATGAAACATTATAAATTGCATTGTAAGATATACCATACTCTTCCAGAAGGCATCTCCAATGGAGAAACCTTTGCACCAAAATGCACCAAATTTTTGGTGCAAATGTGTCTCCAATGGAACACCATCTTTTGCACCATTTTTCCAAAATAGTGCAAAGTCCAATTTGCCATTTCTTTTATTTTGGCAAAAGTATTTTTTGAAGGTATTTGTATCATTTTCGTTATATTATTATTATTATTATTATTAAGGATATTATTAGTATAACTAAAGAGGCTCACATTGCACTCCGAAATGCATTAATCGATCATTTGTGGGAAGAACATACAAATTCCGAGAATTAAATTGCAATAATATTTCGACTTCATATTTAGTAATTTAATATGTTTTAATTGTACTATGTTTTAATAATATATTTATTTAACGAATTTAATATTTTCTTTAATTTCACATAATTATTTATTAGTAATTTATATATTTCTAAAATGAATAAGTAATTAATACTACGAATAAATAAATTACTAAGAATAAAAAAAATGATTAAACACTGTTCATTTGGCGTAAGATTTGGTGTAATGGTTAGAGACGAATTTTAGTTTGATGCAATGTTTAGTGCAAAATGATGCAAAATTTGATGCAGCGCTGGAGATGGCCTTAGAAGCATAAATTTATCTACCCTCTACTCTCTTACTGAAATCCAAGGGAACTACAAATGAATAAGAGAATAGTGCTAATCCCAACACTATGCTAAGCACAAGATAATGGTTCGCCGCGAATGCATAAACAAATATCAGGATCCAAACTAGAGATCATAACAAATGGTATGACAAAATATATCCAAAAAATGTGGCTGCTTATTGCACAGTCCACAGATAAACATAAAGTCTAATAAAAATGAAAAAAAGTTGAGCATATTCCGGTACAAAAGCATGATAAAAACCTGATAAACTGAACAAGTTAGAAGACTCTCACTCCATTATATAAACAGATAAATCCCAAATTTCTAACAAAAGAATGGTTGTATGAAAGAATTCATATACATAACTAGCGCAAAAAGTAACTTTCTGATCCAAGATAAAGAAAATTGAGATCACTATCAATATATGCTTTTATTTAATATAGAAAGTTTTTAGACAACACAAATTAATAGGCAAGGTATATGAGGTCACCAGCAGTATAAATTATAAAACCTGCCAGTTACAAGCATTTGTCCACCATAATTCAGTTAAGACATGCGCAATTGAACAAAAAACAGTAAAATTCATACAGAAATTGAAATCCAACTCTAAACTCTCTAAAGTACAGTAAAAAACGGTTTTTCTACCCTTACCTCTCAGAAAGGTGCAAAAAGTTGCAAAATGTGAAACCCAGACAAATTTAGGATCTGGGTTCTGAGGATCGTAAATAAATGAGCAGAATTGACTGTAGTACGGGTATATTGTGGGTGGGTTGGTGCACCTAACTTCGGGAGATTTTTCAAATTTGCCCGTGAATGGGACTTTTTGAGTTTTTTTTTATTGAAAAATCTATTTTATAATTGATGAAATGAATTTCTTTATTACAAAATACATTCTTCTTTTATGAAAATTTTTAAAGATTAGTATCTTATATTTCTTATATTTTAAATTTGAATAAATAAATTCATTCTTTGATCCAATATATTAGCATAATCTACAATTTTTTGTTCATATTCTTTTATAAGTTTATTATATTCTTCAGATAATATATCTGTATTTTCTAGTTGAGATATAATATTTTTTATTTTTTCTAACAAATTATATAATCCTTCAATTGTATATCCTGACATTTTGAAACACAATAATATAAACATCATGAAACTATGATATAAACAATAATTCAAACATTATGAATAATCTCTGTGATTCTCTAAGATTTTAAGAGAATTCTTTCAAAAATTAACAAGAAATAATAGTTCTACCTTAATTTTGATTTAGATCTTTATTCTTAGAAATGAGTGACCTTTAGGCTCTGAATATGCATATTGTTCCCTCCAACGGCCTCTCGACTCGACGGGATCTTTGTTATTTCAATTTCTTGCCCCCACTGTATTGTTTCTAAAGTTAAATCCCTAAACTTAGATTAAAGAAAAACTGTCTTGATTGTTAAAATAATAAAGAAATTTTATATCAGATCTATCAAAAATTCATGGGAATGGAAATTTAGAAATTCATCTTTTTATGAAAGGAATTGGATATTATTGATATATTTTGGAATGGATACAATATTGGAATTAAGGATAGAAAACTTTTTGGCTTTCTCACAGATTGAGAGTTCCTGTTGTTCTTCTCCTCTTTTTCATCTAGTCCGAAAGCCTCGATTTAAACAACTACACGAGGCTCGATAATTGGCCTCTTACATCATTCATTAGATCATACTCCAATAATGGAGTTCTATTATTACAAAAGTCTAACCACTACATTATTATGGTTCTATTATTGTCCTTCTTGGTCCTACTTCATATCGTCTTCATATGGAGTTGGCAAGATTCTTTTATAATGGTAGGACATCTTCTATTTGTCTTCATCTGTCTATTATTGTTCTTAAGGAATCTTCCTTTCAATTCTGTCGGCATGTGGGGCATTCCCTTAGTCAGCAGGCCTCATGTATTGTTGATGGGCTTCTATTAATTTGATGAGTATCAAATTTCTGAATCTATTCTTTTAAAATTATAGATTTTTCTTTTCCATTTTTTGTTAAAAGTGTTCATCCTTCATATTGGCACAGACATTTGAACCTTTTATCATATAAGTTCTTTACAATGTTGTAAAGAACTTTTATCTCTATAACTCTTCGAGATTTTATCCATGATCTGTTGACCTTTGACGATGAGTTATTATTTCAGCCAACTTCAATTTGGAAATCTCGGCCTACATATCCAATTGTGATAATATGTTCTGCAGGACAATATATCATTCCATCAATTTCTGGACTGATTGGATGAAATTTGATATAGATTGATCTTCTTTGGGCAAATTTTGAGACTTCTGTCCTAAATATATTATCAAATATTTCAATCTCTTTTAAATCTTTCCCTGTATATATTAAATCCAAGAATTCATAATCTGCTGTCATCTTGACCATGTGAGAGTCTACATCATTCGTAACGATTAATCTCGGGTAGACATGATCTCCCGAGGAAATGAAATAAGATTCGTTTTCACTCAATTCATAAACAATTTTGGCAAACTGTTTATATTCTTCTTCTTTTGGTATTAAAGGGGTTTCATCATTTTTATCATATGTTCGGATTCTAATAACCCATGTATGTTCTTCATTGAATTTTATCGTCACCTTTCAGAGACTTTCTATAATCGTATCCCTTTTTATTTGGCTTGGTACACTGCTGCTTCCGCATTGTTGTATACCCGTTTGTATTTTTTGTATTCATGTTTGTATTAATCTCGTAGTATCATGAGATTGTGCTAAAGCATCAATCTTTGTATCCCTGTTTGTATCAACAGACGCTAATTATGCTTCAAAAGCATCAATTCGGTCTTTCATTTCATTGGTAACTTTGACATGGGATTCACTGATATCAAGTAATAATTTGACATTATAACTCAAAGTTTTAGCTAATGTCTTCATTCCAATTTTTATATCATCAGTTTCATCTTTGGCAAATGCTGCAATAGATTTCATTTCTGATATCACTTGTTTGATATTATCCATTTCCAAAGTCAGTATTTCTGCTTAAAAAATCAGTAAGATAATTATTTATACCCTTAATATGAATAATATCAAAATTATAAAATGACAAATATTCTTGTTATCTATGTAACATTCTATATTGAGGCTCCATTAGTAACTTATTTTAATTAGTCCTGCAACTTGGAAATTATCAGTTTCAACAATAAATTTCTTAGATAATAAAAATAATGAGAACTTCTTTATTCATCTAATAATTGTTAAAAATTCTTTTCATGAGTAGTATAATTTATTTCTTCTTGGTTAAAAGTTTCACTTGAATATCTACATATTTCATTCAAATTTGTTTTCAATAAGCTGTCTAATACTTATCAGAAGTATCAGTATTAACAACTAAATTATCTTTTTCATCCGTCAGTATTAATTTTAGTAAAATTTTCATTCTTCTTTTAGTGATTTTACTATTTTTGTATGTTCTTCATTCATAATCTACTATTTATTTTTTTAAGTAGAATTTGTATGTTATGTCTCTTTTTTGAAAGATTTTTAATAAATCATTCTATATAATTTAAACATCCTAAGAACTTTTGTATTTGTTCTTTTGATTCTAATTAATTTGAAAACCTTCTATCTTTTTAGATGAATGAGTTTGCAATTTTGTTCCCTTTCTATCTATTGATAATCCAAGAAAATTAATTTCTTTTTTGAAATGACTATTCATTCCTTTTTACATTCATTTATAAATTGTTTTAAATAGTTTCTATGTTCTTCCTTAGTATTAGAATATATTAATATATCATCAATATATACAATTAAAAATTCATTAAACTTTTTAAATATATCATTGGTCTGACTCTTATAATAGCATTTTCCGTTAATTCTATTTTAGCTCTAGAATGATATGGTTTCGAAAATAATAATGAATTTTCAATTTTATGGTATTTATTTATTCATATTCTTTCTCTTTTCCATATTCTATCTAATACTTCTCATTTGGCTACTTTCAAATCTAAAGATAATTTTTGCATTTTCTTAAATTTGTTATTATCAAATGTTACTTTTAATCCATAACCATCTATTCCTTTGTATTTTTGTATATCTATATTATCATTTTCTATTTCTTCAATTTCCTTATTCAGATTTTGATTCATTATCTTCCGAATCAGTTTCACTTATATATACTTCTTGGTCATAATATTGTTCAGTATCAGATATTTCACTTAATTCATTTTCTATTTCTAAATATTCATTTTGTAATATTTGAACTTTTTTCTTATTATAATCAGAGTTTATATGTCATATTTCTCCACAATTTCAACATTTACATTGATTTTTATTCTTTTTATAAGGTTTATTTTGTTTATCTGGATTATATCTCATTTTATAATATCGTCTTTTATGTTTTATGTATTTTTTCCTAAAATTCTTGAATTTTTTAAACTTTCTATTTTTGTATTTTCTCTTAGTATTTCTTCTATCAAGAATATATCCCAATTGTATAGGTTTTTCCATATCTTTACAACATATCCTAGTTAATTTTTCTGATTTTTTTCAATAATTGTCTTTGTTGACAGTCTTTCAAATAAAAAAATTATTTTTAATCCTAAATATCTAAGTATTTCAGGATTATCTTTAATATATTTTTCAAATTCTATTTTAAAATATACCCCCTATGAACCTGGTACATATTTTTATATACATCTTGATTTTCATTTACTATAAAACTGAACATAATAATATTCTTTAAACTCACAAGTATATTTTTTAATTTTACACATATCACATATTGTTAAGTTTATTAATTTCATTCTAACATTATTTTTTTCTTTAATTGCTTCTTCTTTAGCATTTCTTATCTAATTTTCTCTTAGAAATTCATCTGCAATATATTCTACTAATCTTTTTATACTTTCTTTATCTGATTTTATTATTTTTGTTTGTACATTTCTTTTTATTAGTGCATTTGTATCATTATTTATTCCTTCCCATCAGTTTCTAACATCTCCTTCTTTCAGTACTTTCTCATGTATCATCTTTATTATATAAAAAGAATAATATCATTGAATCTGCTCAAGTTAATAAGGCTCTCTTAGTATCTATTTTACAATTTAAATCTAATTTTGCTTCTCCATGATTGATGGGTTTATCATAATTATTATTTGGTTCAAATCTATAACTATATTTGTTTTCTCTTTGTGATTGTCCATCTCTTACCTTATTATAGCATTGTCTATATGATTTATTGTATAAGAGTGCGTAACTCTCATCTGGATCTGGTAATTCTCTATTAGAGGTTTCTGTGTTATTAGGTCATCCTCTAACATTTATCAAAACTTGTTATTCTTCTAAATTTTCTAAACTTAATTGATCAAAATTTTCTAGAAGTAAATCTAATTCTTCATTCATCTTTATTATTCTGTTTTTCCTTATTCCTTAACTTTTCTAGTGATTTTTCTTTAGATCTTTTTATTTCCTCTTTCTCTTCTATTATTTTTGGTAAAATATTTTTTCTAAATTCATCTTCAATACTTCCTGATTCTATTACGATTTCTTCTTGTTCAATATGTTTCTTTCCTATTCTAGTTATTTCTTTGTCTAAAAGTTTTTTATACCTATTTTCTTGTCTTTACTCTTATTATTTTCTTTTAACTCTTTTACTTCAAATTTTAATATGCCCTCGTTTGACACCCATTAATTTCTATTTCTTATTTTTCATTTCAACTACACATTCTCCAAATAAAATAATATTACACACAAATAAAAAAAATTCATCACTTTTCTACCACACATTCTCACATCAATCACTATTCCAAAATTTATATTCTACATAAAATGGGTTTCAAACAGGGTCTATATTTATATAATTTCTTACTTATTCTATTTGGTGATTCATGATTTCTAGTAAATATATATATATATATATATATATATATATATATATATATATATATATATATATATATATATATATATATATATCTGTTTCTAATTTGTAGTATTTATCTAATTTTTTAATTATAGTTACCATAATCTCTATAGTTCTGATACCAATTAGTGAGGTGCTACTTTGAGCGAACTAAAATCAAATAATAATATAAAAATCAAATAAATTCTTACATAGTTGTTTATTATATATAATTTCTTAATATAAAAAGATCTAATCTATTATTAGTTATAGATATATAAAATTTTAAAGTTAATTTAAACATTAATTTCTTATATTTTTGTGGTAATCTATTTATGATTAGTCTTCTCATTTATAAGTTTTTAAATAATTCTTCAAAATTTAATAATGTTTGAGAATTGATAATATCAAGATCTGTTATTATGTCTATACTTGGTTCAAAATGTATATTATATTTTGAGATATTCTTTTTCCTTTTTCATAACTTATCTATAATATCATGTATATCTTTTATGATTATAGATCTTACAATTCCTCTTGCAAAATTTTCTATTAAGTTTTCTTTAAAACATTTTAATATTTCTTGCGATACATACCATTGTTTCTGATATCCTATCTTATCTATTTCATTTTCAAATTCAGTTTTTTTTTTGTTTTTTTTGTTTTGTGATTCTTTTAGTCTTATATGGTCCTCTTTTAGTTCTAGGTTTTTTCATTTTATAATTCTTATCGGTCATTGTTTCTAAAGTTAATTTGAAAAACTATTATGGTCCAAGATTAAAATAATTCTTTTAGGACTTGATCGTACTTTCTTTATATTATAATGACTTGGTTATAAATTTTATGCTTGGGGGTATTTTTGGTAGTTTCTAACTTTTGAATAGTCAAAGGCTAAAATGAAAAGGCTATTCTTTTGTTTAGGCTATTTTCATGTATTTCCCTTCATAAAGATCCCTCACTTTAGTTGTTTATTATATATAATTTCTTGGAATTCTCATTCGACTTGCTTTCTAAATTATTATCTTTCTTTTTTTTCCTCTATGGCTCTGCACGAAGTGCCATGTAATTTTTTTGAGAATTGATTTTTCGAAGAATAGTTTTTTCAGTGTGATGATTAAAAAATAAGAAAATGTTACGAATTCATGTGTACACTATTAAAAAAAATTTATTTGGAGAATGTATATTTAAATTTAATTTGAGAAAAAATAAAATTTAAAGAATTTCATAAATGAAATACATTTGATAAAATCAATACATTTGCACTACGTCTCATTTTCTAGGCAATAAATGTCGACTTCAACAAAGGTAATGATAATTAAGCTGTGAAATTTTGATTCCATTCAAATGTTGTATTAGATGAGGGGTCAAAAGATCTATATACAATTTTTCTTTTCAGATTGTTTTTTTTTTATGGGAGATTTTCATAAATGTCACTAAATTTAAAAATCCATAAAAAATTTGGACGTGCACTAAATTTGTTCAAAAATGTCACTTTTTTGTTGTAAAATGTCCAAATTACCCTTAGGGTCACCTTTGACCTTTGTAAGAGCAATTAATGCTTGATTGGAATGTCATTAATGATTTGATTTGATGATTAAATTTTTATTATTTTATTCATTATATATATGTATATTATATTGAATAAAACTTATTTTCTTTCTAAAAATAAATAAAAGAAATTCAAAACTTAACATAAACAAACCTCAAGTCATAAATCATCATCCATTAACACATATTTTCTTCCAAGAATTTCATCTTCTTCATTTATCTTCTTCATTCATTCCTTCATCAAGAACACATGAGTATTTAATTGATCATCCATTTCGAGATGTTAGCTATTAGAAATTGTTTATATTTTCATCTATTAGCTCATTATTTCGTAAATGTTAAATAAAACATGGTGATAATAAGTTCCAATTTTTGAAGCTATTACTCATTAATGTTCTGCAACAATGTCCTCCAATTTTTTTTTGAAATAAATGCTTTGAAACCAACCCGACAGTTCGTACTGAAATTGTCGAATATAGTGTTTCAAACTGTCGACCCCGACAGTTAAACTGTCGAATTCGACATTTTACGAACTGTCGGGATACATAATTCAACTATCGATTTTGACACTTAAGAACTGCTGAAAACCTTGATTAGCTGTTTTCCACATTTGATGGTATTCAATCTCGATATATTGATTGTGCCGACTTTTTACCGTTGCAATCCCAACATTTCAGGTATGAGTGATGATTTGAGATTCATCATCTCTTACGGGGGAAATTTTGCAAATGTGGACGACGAATGGAAGTGGAGTGATGGAACATTTATGATGCTCAAGTTGCTAACCACCTAGTCCAATGTCAAACTTAAATGTGCATGACAATTGGCATGATGTTACCAGTAATTGAAGTGTACTGAAATTTATATTTAAAATGTACTTCATAATTAATTACCATTGCTTTTGTCACCTGTGATAAGTTGTAGATACGAAATTTATTACTCCATAATTAATAAGTTATTATTCTCGATGTCATTATTTTCATAATATACGATTGAATTGTCATTGCCGTAATTACGGGTTGCCCCATCCTTTATGACTCGCAATTCGAACAATCTATAGTTACCTAAGTGGACCATAAAGTAATCGCTGCAATGCAAATGACACATTGTACATCAATGTACAAATAATACACACCATATGCGACGAAATGTTTGAAATAATTCATAAAATTACAAAATTTTAAATTTACTTAAACACAACATTTAATATGCCATTAACCAGGATCAACATTACAAAACAACCTTCCACGCAGATTCGTGAAGAATGAAATGAAATAAAACATTCACAAAACCAGAAAATTGAAGTCACATTACGTATACGTTCACAAAACCAGAGTTACTTGGTAGTGGCGGGACAAAAGAAATGAAATGTACAAAATTCATCTCAACTATTTCTTCCGTGTTTGCCTCCTACCCCTAGTGTATGACGTCTTGGTCGATGCTGCAGGCATTCGAAGGCACGTAGAACGCAGCTTGCGAATAGGGACCGATGTAGGCTTAACAGGGTATTCGGTTGCACCACCTACGAAACAACAACAATAGACAAATAATTAATTCGAAATAAGGCAATCAAATTTGTGTGTGTCCTCATGTACATGAGAAGCATTTGGACGATTTGGGTAGGCGGAAGTGTAGTGCGAAGAAGTGAAAGGACATCTAACGACATGAAAAATACTACCCAATGCAACATGAATAATCTGTAAAAGGACATGTGACAAAGATTTAACAATAAATGGAACATATGTGCTTCACATTATTTCATAAGGTAGTCATCTGTTGAGAATTACTGCGTTTAACTGTCGGGATCGACAGTTGACTTGTACCAAATTTACTCAATTGCCGAGAATTCTGAGGCTAACTATTGGGAACGACAGTTCGCCTATCCCTACTTTACTCGTCGAATGCAGCTAATTGTCGTGAACGACATAACACATGTTCACAAGTCACCCATATGTAGATAATTTATGAGGTAACTTATTGCACACGAAGTGGTGAAACATACCAAAATGGTAGAAGGTTCATAAACAGATGACATTTATATCACCAATCAACAATTATCCAAAAAAAGTAGGTCAAACAATTCTAAGTAGAGTTTTCAATACCCTCAAGTAACTTGGATCATCATGAACCGCAAGAACACACATACCCATTGGAAAATTGTCATAATTCTCGTTCTCATACCCACCTTTTCCTCTGATTTCCTCCACAACCATTTTCCCCTAATAATTAAAAAAACCCATAAACTAGATGCAAAAATCAATATAGAGAGCAAAGATTCAAAAAATTACACAAAATCACCAAAGGCATCACTTCAAAACAAACTTAAATGCAAATGAAAAAATGCATGTCACAAAATTTCAGGAAGTTAGGGAAAAAATGTTGAAGCATTGACTTACACAATCAATCTTTTCCAACGAGTCGATTGAGTAAGGAGTAAGTTCACGGTCAGTTTCTCTTTCGTTGAGTGGTGGAGTTCTCTTTTCGACGGTGGAGTTCTTTCTCTGTCTTTCGCTTTGGCCGGTGGTGGATGGTTCACGGTGGGACTCACAAGAGGTTGGCCGATGGAGGTTGTATTCTCCTTTCTCTTTCTCTGGCCAGAGGAGGTGGATGTTGCCTTCTCCTTTCTCTTTCTCTTGCTGGAAAATGTAGCAATTAAAAGGTTTTACAAAATGAATTTTTTTCCCTTTTTTATCCCTTTGTTTCTCCCTTTTTAACTTGTTTTGACGGTTTGGTACTTTGGTGGTACAATTGTTATGACAAAATTGTACAATTTCAACATGTAGTCAAATCTCAATCAATTCAAGACATGTTAGGTATTTAAATTATGCAGAGGGGTAAAAATGTCCAATTTTGACATTCTTGCAACTAATTTAAAAAGGTGACATTTTGGTAATTACATAATGACAAAATGACATTTGGTGTAATTTCCTCTTTTTTTATTTGTCCATGTTATCAACAAATATAAATTACTCCTATTGAAATCATTATTCAATGTAGGAACATATTGGATTCCAACTATATTAATTATATTTTTTAAATATTTCTGAAAATAAAATAAGCTTATATTTGTGGAATAGAGGGAGTATATAAGTTTTAAGAAAATTGCACTCTGTGGCATTTTTGCACTCTGTGGCATTTTAAAAAATGTCACCTTTTTAAAAATCTTTGTAAAAATGTCACTTTTGACCTTTTTAACCTTCGAAAAAAACTTAAATAAATTGCTTGTCCTAAATAAATGTAGTAAACGTGATTTGACAAGATGAAAAAGTTGACAAATATCACATCCAATTAATTCACCATAGTACATTTTTAAAATAGGAAAAAAAAAAAAAAACGTGTTAAAAGAGCCTACATATCTCTCTCATTCAACCCCAACCTAACCTTAAAGACATGACCCGCCTCTATCACTCGAACTTAATGAAGCCTCGCTGGTCAACGATGAAACAATTCTCGACGAAGCTTGTCGGTCATCGTTAAAGCACGTGGTTTCATTAGTGGGATTTTCTTTTGTTTATTTTTCGATTTCGTGAGTGTGAACTGTGAAGTGGGTTTATTTCGTTGAAGTTGTCTGTCATTGTCGAAGCCCATCGTTCCATTTTTTGATCCATTAGTGAAATTTTCGTTTGTTTATTTTTTGATTTCGTGAGTGTGAAGTGGGTTTAATGTAAAATATTTGAATTCTGTTGCTGGCCCGGGTTGGGGTCCCTATTAATATTGATTGATCCTCCAGGAGACCCATGCATAAGGTTCATAATTAGTTTTTCATTATATTTGTATTTATATTAATTTGCTTGTCAAAGTTTGTGACTATAGATTACTCAACTATTCAGAAGTTCAGGTTGAATATGGAAATGGAATATTGAGCATTTGCTTAAAGTTATTTCATCGTGTATAACTTGACACCACCATTCGTAAGCGATGACACATTACATGCATGGGTGTTGTTCCTAATTTTGCTAGAGCACGTTCTTTATTAATAGATTGCTTGATCATACACTACACTTTTCATTGCCTACAATTAATCGAAAAGTATACTGGTTGAAATATAATTGTCATTCTCGACTGTTATGGAACCATATGTGGAAACGTTGAAACTCTCGAGAGTTGAACTTATATCGGCATTTGAAGTCACATGCCAAATTTGGTTCAACTAATTTTATAGGTTTGTTTTGAAATAACACGCACAACATATCATCCGACATTTTCTATTTCTTCATGTTACCGGTTTTTGCAGATGAATTTTGAATTTTCTTGAGCCATAGGAAGGGTCGAAATGGATGTGCCATTGGTGACCATCGTACCAAATGTGGTTGAAGATGTTGTTGCGATGAAGAAGTGGCGCTCGACACGCATTTGAGTACCCGCAGCTTCAACGATGACTCCTTTTTGTCACGCCTCAACTTTTAAAATATTAATTAAGCAACTAGGATTGAATAAAATAAAAATGATCAAATGAAAAGATTTTTGGGTGCAGGGCCTTTTAGGCGTCTGAGTAATTTAAATTTAAGATTTTGAGAAACTTTGATTCCATTAACACTTTAAAACATATCAAGTACACTTTAAAACACATTAAGGAACATAAAGTACATCAACTAGATTAGTTATCAGATATATGGAGTTAGGGCTGGACGTGGGTCGATTCGGACCGACCTAAAACTTTCGGGTATTTAATAAATGGAAACGTCGGGTCCAAATATAATTATGGAACCATTCGGGTTCGGTTCCGTTCGATTATGTACCATAATTAAATTTTTTAATATTTACAACAACACTACATAAAATTAAAATATTAAAAATAGATTAATTCAATTTATACAAATACAAAAAAGTAGATAAAATCCTTCAAAACATTGCTGATTCATATCAATAATTCATTTGTTTCAAACAGCTTGCATAAAGAAAATGAAATATAAATTAAAAGTTATAAAAATAAAATATTTTTAAGTATTGGTAATACTTACCGACTATTTGATTTAATCATCAATTGCTTGATTTGTCATATTAAGAAACTCTACAAACATAATTAAAAAAAAACAATTAACAAGCATAAATAAACTAAAAATTGTTCAACTAGTAAGATTTAATAAAACAAATATGATATATATTTATTATTTGTCTCAATGCCCTCATAGAACTCTGGGCAACTGGGCTAACAATGACAATACCCAAATGTTGGGCAACTTGGCTAACAAAAAAATAAATTTGGTTGGATTTAGTTGGTTTCTTTAATTAATTTGATAATTTGTTTATTAAAAACAAAATTGGTTCTTCGGTAGACTGAGAATCGACCCAAACCCATCGATTTTCGATTCGGATATCAGTTCGGGTATTTAACTTATGAAGAACCGCTCGATTCGGTTCGATCCGAGAGTTTTGCCCAACCCTATATGTAGTAGCTGACCTACCACGACATATTATGACACTTGTACAGATTGATAGACATGGACTACCTAACTTTAGAGTATGATTTTTATTTTTTATTCTTGCTTTTGTCTTTAGTTGCATTAGTTCTTATTGTAAAGGAAGTAGCACTTCATTTTTTACAACTTTACATTTATCATTTATTTTCTTTGTAAGGGAAATAGTACTTCATAATTTGCTGTTTTCATTATTTTCTCATACAACCACGATATTCCTCTACCACTAGTGAGGGTATATTAATAAAATTTCAGAGGTACCGACCCCCTTTATATATATATATATATCTTCTATATATAAAAAGTGGGGTTAATTTCACAAATGGTCACTGAAGTTACCTGAAAATTTCAAAACGGTCACTGAAGTTTCAAAATTTCAGAAACGGTCACTAAAGTTTGAAATTTCTTTCAAAACGGTCACTGAATTTTCAAATTTTTTGGCCAAGTTTGAGACAATTTTTCGGCAACTTCCGACCACCAAAATCGTCGATTTCGGATACCGTTGGAAAACCCACGATGTCCTCTTCAATTACCACCAAAAATCTCCCCAAAACTCCAAGTGAATCGGTCGGAATAAACCCACGAAGTCGGCAACCGAAAATTGTGAAAATTTGCTCAGATTTTCAGATTTTTTTGGGCAAGTTTGAGACAATTTTTCGACAACTTCCGATCACTAAAACTGTCGATTTCGGATACCGTTGGAAAGCTCACAATGTTCTCTTCAATTACCACCAAAAATCTCCCCAAAACTCCAAGTGATTCGGCCGACATAAACCCACGAAGTCAGCTATCCAAACTGGGCAAAAAAGTCCGAAAATCTGTCCAGTTTGGGTAGCTGACTTCGTGGGTTTATTCCGACCGAATCACTTGGAGTTTTTGGGAGATTTTTGGTGGTAATTGAAGAGGACATCGTGGTCTTTCCAACGGTATCCGAAATCGACAGTTTTGGTGGTCGGAAGTTGCCAAAACATTGCCTCAAACTTGCCCCAAAAATCTGAAAATCTGGGCAGATTTTCATAATTTTCGGTTGCCGATTTCGTGGGTTTATTCCGGCCGAATCACTTGGAGTCTTGGGGAGATTTTTGGTGGTAATTGAAGAGGACATCGTGGGCTTTCCAACGGTATCCGAAATCGACGGTTTTGGTGGTCGGAAGTTGCCGAAAAATTATCTCAAACCTAGCCAAAAAATCTGAAAATTCAGTGACCGTTTTGAAAGAAATTTCAAACTTCAGTGACCGTTTCTGAAACTTTGAAACTTCAGTGACCGTTTTGAAATTTTTAGGTAACTTCAGTGACCATTTGTGAAATCAACCCATAAAAAGTGTGTATTTAACGGAATTTGTTGGTTTAACGGAAAAACTAACGGAATTTCTTGATTTAACGGAAAAACTAACGGAATTTTTTTAATTTAAAAATCATTTAACTCCATAATTGGGTTTCAAAATTTACAATTCTAAAGCCCATGTAGAAGTATTGGATGTCATGCTCATTTTATAGATACATTTCTCTCCAAAGGTTTCATAAACTTTCAATGTGGGATTGTGCATTTTATATATGCTCTTAACTCCAAAAGTTTTATAAACTTCCAATGTGAGATAGTGACAAAAAAAAAATGTTAAAATGCTCATCAAAATCATTTTCAAATGTATGTCTAATTGACTAATTTGATTTTGAATTACAACTAATTAAATTGTAATATTCACTTTCATTTTTTCATTTATTTAATTTTCAAATTTAATTTAAATTGCACTTGATTATTAATATATTAATGTTAGATATTATTTTCTATAAGTTTAAAATATTTTAATTTAACAAAGTAAACTATTTTAACATATTTATTATTAATTTTTAGTGTTGGGACTAATTGTATGATATATAATAAATCTAATTAGTAAAGATAGATTTACTTTAAATTATTTTTATGTATTTATTACATTCTGTTCGACCGCAGTTGAATTTCCACAAACTTCATATCGGAATCATTCTCGATTGTGAATCAAAATCCTTCATATCCATTTTCAGATATTGGAATTATCAAATCCGCAAACTTTTCGTATAAATCATATGATTAATGCTCATGTTTAGTTCCTTAATTAATAAAAAAAATTAAAATTCTCCTAACACTATTTGGCAATATTATAGTATTATATTAAATGTTTAGTAAGTATTATTTTTAAATATTAGATGATTTTATGATATAGTAAAAAATCTTTTTTTTTTTTTATAATATAGAAAAAAAATATTTTTTAAAATAAAAATATATTTAATGTCTTAAAAATAATTAAAATAATATTAAAAATACGAAACGTATTATAACGCTTATCCTTCATATTGACACGCCTAAACTTGTGATTCTTGATTCTCAACATCGACATCTCGCAACGCATTACGCCTTTTAGAACATTATTAATAAATGAATGGAAAATGTAAAAAAATTTGTACTACTACATTTTAGTCACTAGGAAAAAATGAAACTAAAAAAAATGGATGTGGATATTATCAATTTAAAAATGCTAATAGTTTATTTGGTAAGGTACATTTAACTCAATGAAGAAAAAATATTTATTTATTTAGTTTTGTATTATAATGTTATCTATTATTTTATTATGTATAAAAGTTCATGATTAAATACAAAATTTAATATAAAATAATAGTACGAAACACAAACTTATACATTTTAATATAGAATTTAACACTATTCAAGTTAAAATTAATATATCACAATGTGTAATTATTTATCAATTACATAAACATTACATCATTAATTATTTAATGAACAAAAAAATTATATATAAACTAAGCAAACGTGCATTGCACGTTGTTTATACCTAGTATGTATATATATATATATATATATATATATATATATATATATATATATATATATATCCCACGTGTCAACTTCAGTTACATGCATGTAGCGGCGCCCGTTGGACGACAATATTCACTCCTGCGAGATCACCTCAAACATTTTACGGTGCAGCATCTACATGTTTAAAACATCTAAAATATGAGTGGTAATTTAGTGAAACATATGCAATTGTTGCAAAAATATGATTATTATGGGCCTGATTATACTTCTATCCCGAGCACGAAACACATATATCAATAATTGGTCAAGAATGTGGTAATTCGATCATAAACCAATTGTCCCCTATTAGGATTTCACGCGATTACAAGTCAAAATACCGTTCTATCGCCCACCTTGGGATCCCGAGGCTTCTCTTGGTATATGACTCTCATACTCAAACATGTCAATAGTGGGATAGAAAATAAGATTTCTTGATAATCAAGTAACTCAATAAACAATGCACAATTAAATTCACATAACCACTTAATTTTATAGGAGGAAATTATTTTGGACCTGTAATAAACATACAAATACAAAATCAAAACAACCTCTAATCGGGTGTTGACAATTGAACAAATTTTTAGAACTACAATTATCATTCTCATTTCTAGTTGCTTAAACTTATACCAAGAAGCTTATTATTACTTAATAAGGTTTCATTTGGAATCAAGAAAAGTGTAGAAAAGAAGTATTTTTTACCTCGACTATTTAAGATTTTGGACTAGTGGAGTATCTTGCTTATTTACGTTGAAAGAAAAAGAACTTTTCTCATAAAATTTGTTGTGTTTGTTTAACTCAATGAATGTTCTATTTATATGTGAGTTTTAGCCAATGTTTTGAAATGTGCGTAAATGCTCCGCATATACCTGCACATACTCGATACATTTTTGAAACTCCTCGCATATGGAGTATGTGTGTGATAATGCGGTCAACCTATTTCGTTGACCGCATATGCATGCTTAAACGTCAAAATGCGCACACAAATGTGTTATAGCCTAGTAAAGTTCAACCTATTTTTTAACTTAAAAAGACAAATCGAGCCCAACAAACATCGGGTTAACCCAAAGTACCCAAACCCATGAATTACATACAACAATCTATGGGGTTTTGATGTTTTAAAAAAGGCTTATTAATACAAAACACCCCATATGTTTGGCCTTTAGTGTGCAAAACATCATTATGTTTCAATTTTTTACATTTTCACATCTATTTCTACGTTTCATTGCGAACATCATCATTTTCATCTATTTTTCAATTATAAGTTGTAAAATGATGAAAACGCCCTCCTATTTAAATAAAACAAAAAGAATAGAATAGAAAAAATAAAGAAGACATTAGAATCATAGTCCCAATATTTTAAAAGATTACAAATGAGTTCCCAATGTATAATTAAAAATCCAACATATGCCAAAAACTCAGACCCACCACCACCCAAACCATCGGAACTCCAAACAATTGGACAACCCTCACTTCCCTCTACACATACCACCTAGCCACCATCCCTAACGTCACCAAATTTGGCCAAAATTGATGGCCAAAATCAGTAACTTGTCAACATAAAAATTGACTACATCACCTTCTCCGGCCAACCACCACCTTTGAACCACCGAAACTCCATACCATTGGACAACCCTCACTCCCCTCTACTCATATTACCCAACCATCATCCCTAACGTCACCAGATTTGGCTGGAATCGATGGCTAAAATCCACAACTTGTCAACACATAAACCGACTACATTACCTTCTCCGGCAAGACCCATGCCCTTACCTTCATACCGGTCGACTATACTTATCAAGGTACACCTATTCATGGTCTTGCAACATCAACAAATCCACAAGATCAAAATTTACAGTCCCGTTTTTCGAATAAAGCGAAAATGCAACTTTCGGTCGCGATTTTCGGCAATAGTAGGGAACCCATGATCGCGGACCACCATTCTGGCATCATCTATCACAACGCAGTAATTCCAACTATGGGTCTTTAACAATTCAACCTCTATATGACAGATTGAACAAGGGTAGTAAGTGCGTGCGAGGAAGATTTTGGCCATTGATCCGGCCAAATCTGGTGACGTTAGGGCTGGTGGCTGTGTGGTATGTGTAGTGGAGAGTGAGGGTGGGGGCTGTCCAATGATATGGAGTTTCGGTGGTTTGAGTGGTGGTTGGATGGAGTTTTTAAGGTTCAAAAGTGGTGATTGGCCTGAGTTTTTGGCGTAGGTTGGATTTTTAATTATACATAGGGGACTCATTTGTAATCTTTTGAAATTTTGGGAATATGATTCTAATTTGTTCTTTTCTTTTCTTTTTGTTTTATTTAAATAAGAGGGTGTTTTTGGCACTTTACAGTTTTTAATTGAAAAAATAAATGATGATGATTTCCGCAATAAAATGTGGAAATAGAGGTGAAAATGCAAAAATGAAACGTAAGGATGTTTTGCACACTAAAGATCAAACATATGGACGTTTTGTGATAATAAGCCTTAAAAAAAATAAAAAATTAAAATAATTTTTTCATAGAATTGCAAACTATCTACACCGAGTTCGAGCTGTCTTTTTATTCGGTCTTTCTCTAGGTTTACTAGCAAGTGATGTTGGTAATGAATAATACTGGATTGTTGATAATTGTGATGATGATGAGGAAGTTAATAATGATATCCTACCATCTAAAAGATGTAATGAAAATTCTCGAGTTGAATAAGAGAGCCCGATAAAGATAATTTTACTTCGAATGACACAGAAGATGACTTGGATGAAGTGAGTTCTGAATCGAAACTCGATAAAGAATTAGACAATATTTAAGATAATTTTAAGTTGATGTTCGTGTCTCATCTAATTATAAGAATTGATTACCAAGTAACTATTGTATTTATGATTTTGAGCATTATGTTTTTATTAAAAATTTGAAGAATATGTATGAAATTCAAGTAACCGTAGTATTTAAGATTTTGAGCAATATTTGTTTTTTAAAAATTCTAAAAAATATGTATAAAAATTAAATAATGCATTATATTATCTAAAATGGAAAATGCATATGCTTCGCATAAGTTTGCCTATTCTTATAATGCTTGATACTCGATCAAAATGCATTGTCACGCATTACACAGTTTAGAAGCTTGCTTTTAACCAGGACTTGAAGTAAAAATGTTTTGAATTCAAATGTAAAATTCATCCACAGCCTAATCATTCCGCTTAAGCAATTTGTGCCATGATAATCCAATTAGGCGGTGTCATGCATGGAGAAATTGTCTTGGTGAGTAAGAAAACCTTGGAATGACTCACATGAGCTAAATTTAGGCATAGGTATGACACGTGGCTACCATTCATGCATTTCAAATTTTAAAAAGAATTTGTTATGTTTACCTCTCTAATTCCGAGGTCATTATGAGATATCAAACAAAGTCAAAACATTACATTAATGCCATTTCGAAGTACTCATGACCTAATTTCTTACGTCATTAGCGGCGCGTAAAACGGTCAATCGTAGCAAAAGTTACGGCACGTCAAAGTGGATCGTTCCAAACTAATATTTCAGAAACTTTGATAACATGCTAACTTTAAAAATTCATCAACAATTTATGCTAGCCAAATCTATAAATCATCTGCGTTATCCAGAAATGCATTTTGAGGGCTACATCGTGGATATATTGAATGATCCAAATAGTTATCAAAAATCATTAAACGTGCGTCTCGAAAAAATGTTTAACTCGTAAAATTTTTAATTATTTATTATTTACACGTTATCAATTTTCCAATTATTATTATTATTATTTGGGTCGTTACAATCTATCGCCATTAAAAGAATTTCGTCCCTGAAATTAACTAAGGGAAGAGTTCTGGGTATTGTGTCATCATCTCGTCTTCTCGCTCCCACGTTCTCTACTATAGCCTCGCCTCTCCAAAATATTCGGACTAACGAGACTTCTTTATTTTGATGTGTCGCATCAATATTTTCATGGGTTTCTCTTCAAAAGTTAAGTCCGGTTGAATATCTGTCGAAGTTTCTGATAGGACATGCGAAGAGTCTGCAACGTACTTCCGAAGTGCACATATGTGAAATAGATCGTGCATTCTTTTCATATGTTCCGATAACTTTAATCTATAAACCACTTAGAGGACTTTTTCCACAATTTCAATAGGGACAATAAATTGGGGAGTCAATTTGCCCTATTTTTCGAAACGTAGTAATCTCTTGATTGGGAATATCCGAATGAAAACTTTGTCCCCAACTTCAAATTCTAACGGACGGCGCCGTTTATTCGCATAACTTCAAATTTTATGGCAGTTTGTATTTTGTGTTCAATTCTGAGATTTGATGTATGGGTTCACATGCATTAGTTATTGTAGTTTGTTCGATTCCTATTGGTGCTAATATTTTGTATGTCAATTTACTGGATGATTTGGCAAAAAATATTCTATGTTTTCTAATGAATTGATTGGATCATTTGGCAAAACTAATCTATCGTAGTTGCCCTTCAATTTTTTCGATTTTTGTTTTGGCCATGAACGTGTGCAATTGTGGGGGTGGGGGTGGGGGTGGGGGGGGGGTTGCTAAACATAAATTTGCACTAAAAAAATAAGTTAAGAAAATCATTGGATTAAATCTTGTCGTCCAATCTAAAATATGTTTAGGTGGTCCATACTCATCAAGTGTAAACATGCAATAATTCATATGTTATGGATGGTCTAGGAGTATAACATATTTAATATTCCCACTTTCAGGAGTACGACAAAGAGCAATTTCCTTATGAACTGAAATGTACAAATTCAAGTCTTCATCTTCACATTTTTTGCCCGAAGGTATATTCATATTCGAGACTTTGAACTTCAATTTGATTGCAATGTGGTGTGCTATCGTAGGCACCCAAAAATAGTCTTTAAAACTCTAAAACTAATGTAGTAATGGAAGTAAGGGTCGATCCCACGAAGAGTGTGCAATTTAACAATTTATGCTTCGTATAACGATTGTGGGGTTTTGTTTATAAAGAAATCAATCTTATAACAAATAATAATGTAAATTAACGAGTTGTATTAAATCAATGAAATGAGTCTTGATCAAAGTCAACTTCCATCATTGGAGATTTATAACCATTCATCAATTTACAAAGAATAATCAATTCACATTCACAATATTCATCGTTGGAATAAATTTCTATTTCTCCTTAATTTTAGTTAATCAGAAACCAGCGTTCTAATTAACCCTAATTATCATATAATCTCATATCAGCGCTAAAGATCCAATTTAATAACAACTTTAAATAATAGAGATATCGATGAACTAGATAATACAAACACCATCGGTTGCATTCAATCTATTTAAATATTCTTCTTAAAATTCAATAACCTCTATCGCAGAAAATTATCAAATCCTAGTGCTTTACAAGTTAAATGATTCAAACAATTACGGATTTGAAATTTAACTTAGCTATAAATTGCAATATATGAAAAACTAATATATTTCAAACATGGCAATCATAAAATTATGCATAGACGAATATTCAATACTGAAAATATAAATTAAATAATGAAAATAGGTGGATCTCACAGTTATAATGTTTTCCAAGGCTTCAGTATCCTTCAATCAAACACTAAGAGTTAGTTACACATGATAGATCTAAGAGAGAAATAGAGAGAAAATAGGTTGGATATGTTTTTTTTGTGTTTTGGCCCCCTTTTCTAGGCTTTTCGCGGCTCAAACAATAAAAACTTAAAATCTATGGCGGCGCTTGAGCGCTACAGGACAGCGCTTGAGCGTTAGAAATCTGTTGAAAATTGTGTTTTCTCGGCTAGTGAAGCGCTTGAGCGCTGAGTTCGTAGCGCTTGGACGCTAGAAATCTGTCCACTTTGCGTCTATTTCAGTATTTTCATCATAACTTCCTCTTCCGATGTCTGATTGAGATGATTCAAGATGCGTTAGAAAGATAACTCAAAGGGCTACAACTTAGCTTCAGATAACATCTTCGAATTAGATAATCTAAAATGTCAAAAACTGGTCTCAAGATGAGGCTGAAAATCGGTGCAAAACTTTTCAGCTTGAAAGTTGATATGTGATAATGTCTTGGCTATATTTCATCCATTTAACTCGTTTCTTCATCCAATTGGCCTCTAACACTCTCAAATATTCATCATGAGATTCGATACAATTTTTAAATATTTGCACTTTAGTCTCTGAATTTTCACTTTCTTCCATTTTGATCTCTTTTCATCTATTTCTTCCAAATTACGTAATATCCATAGAATTGCCACCTAAACCAAAATATGAGATACTAAGTACATTTAGGTACAAAATAAACATATGAGCGCATAAAATAAGGAGGGAAAAATATGCATTTTACATTCCTATCAAATTCCCCCACACTTAGCTTTTGTTCGTCCTCGGGTAAAACTCAAATTTGATTCTCCAAAAACACCAGGTTATAATGCCAAGAATATAGAACCATCAAACTTTTTTCAAAACACATAAAATATCATGAATAAACATCCCACACAACTCATTATCAATTAGCGACCATGTTCATATGAAGATGGAGTAAACTAAACATGTAGACCCCCACGAATATAAGCACTCAACTCTCATGTGTTTAAAATGGTAAGTGTTTCGCTCAAATTCATTTCAATGGAGATGTTCTACCATATGCTTGCATATCTTCTCACTCGCCACCACTTAGATCACATGCTTTACAAGAATTATAAGGACTTTTCAAAGGTTGTAATGTGGTTTATGGTTAAGGTGGGAAATATTTGGGTATGTGACTCAAGAGCCATCAAAACTAGTGGAGTAAAGATAAAAAGACTTAGCTCAAACATATACATAAAACATGTAAACCAACCACTCCACATGATAGCTTCATTATTTTTTCATCTATCCCACATAAATTGAACTCCTTTTGAGATGTAGGAAGAGTTATGAATATATATATTTTTTTTACATTAAAATCACCTCCTTCATCACTTTTTTTTTCTCCTTTTCTTTAATCATTCATTTTTTTCTCTTTCTTGCGTTTTTCTTGCACAATGTAAACTCCAATTTATACACCAATACTGGAACTCCCTAAATTGACATAGAAGATTTGTTCCAATTCACCAATAATAGCACTACCATAAATCTTGATACTCCCACACTTATTTTCTTGCATACCCACATTTCTCATGACATTCAACGATACTCCACTAGCTCTAAGGCTTGGGTAAATATATAGTTTTTCCAGTTTAAAGCTTGTAATGTGAGTTTATACAAAGAAAAGGCAATAAGACTCAAATGTGCTCCACAATGGAAAATTCAATTACAGGGTTGGCTATTTGGCTAATGAAGCTCATTTATGTAACAAAGATGGCCTTAATCATGTTCGTGCATTCATGTATCAATGTGATCTTGAAGAAAATCAAGACAAGTTTTAGAGAAACAAAGCCATGGAAGAATATCCCACACGAAAAGAAATAATGAGACTGTTATGGATGTATCAGTCTAAAGGCTCAAAAATCTCACCAACTTTTGTCTACATAATTTAGTTACTACCATTCTCAAAGAAAATAACTCCACTAATCAACTCTAAGTTGGAGAATTATTCATTCAATCATGTTATGAGTTCTTCAAAAGCCTAATTAATTCCAGCAAACAGCATACACAATCAAAAATCTTTTAACCTCAACTTCTCTTCTTGAAAAATCATGCACATTTGTGTTTTCTTTTAATAAAAATTAACTCACTCAATATAAATGCAACTTAAATCTAAATCTCTTCCCCACACTTAAAATTTACATTGTCCCCAATGTAAAGTCCAATGCAAAGAAACGGACAAATATAACTAAAAAAATGGAATGCAAAATAATAATAATAATAATAATAATAATAATAATAAAACAAAATAAAAATAAAAATAAAAACAAAACTAAAAAGGTAAAGGAATGAACTCCTCTTGAGTTGCCTCCCAAGCAGCGTCTTTGTTTATTGTCTTAGGCTCGGCTTATTGCTCTTTTCTTTAACCGGCATAGAATGGGTCTTTGAGATCCAATTGTGTCACGTCCTCCACCTGAAGACCTTCATAGAAAGGTTTCAGTCTATGACTATTCACCTTGAATACCTTTGAGGTTCTCAAACTTTGAACTTCTACTGCACCATGAGGAAAGACATTAGTAATAACAAAATGTCCAATCCAACAGGAACGCAATTTACCTGAAAGCAGACGAAGCCGTGATTGGTATAGGAGGACTTTTTGACAACTTCAAATTCCTTCCTAGAGATCATCTTGTCATGGAAAGCCTTCATCTTCTCCTTGTAAAGTCTTGCACTTTCATAGGCATCATTGCGAATTTCCTCTAGCTCTTGAAGTTGCAACTTTCTGTGTTCTCCACTCTCATCCATCTTCATGTTGAAACTCTTGACGGCCTAGTAAGCTTTGTGTTCTAACTCCACTGGAAGGTGACATGGTTTTCCAAACACTAACCAGTAAGGTGACATACCGATGGGTGTCTTGTATGCAGTTCGGTACGCCTATAAAGCCTCATCCAAGTGCAAGCTCCAATCTTTTCTATTCGGGCAGACCGTTTTCTCAATGATGGATTTGATTTCTCGGTTTGACACCTCTGCCTGACCATTAGTTTGTGGATGATATGCAGTTGACACCTTGTGGGTGACATGGTATTTCCTCAACAGAGCATCCATAATTTGATTACAAAAATGAGTTCCACGATCTCTGATGAGAGCTCTCGGAATCCCAAACCTGGAGAATATATTAGACTTGATAAAATCTGCAACAACTTTAGAATCATCAGTCCGGTGGCCTTGGCTTCTACCCATTTCGAAACATAATCCACAGCAAGCAAAATATAAGTAAAACCGAAAGAGACAGGAAATGGTCCCATGAAATCAATGCCCCAAACATCAAAGATTTCACAAACAAGTATGGGAGTTTGTGGCATTTCAGTCTTTTGAGATATATTACCTATTTTTTGACAGTTTTCACATGACTTACAAAAGGAGTAGGCATCTCGAAACAAGGATGGCCAATAGAAACCACATTCAAGCACTTTTCTTGCTGTTCGTTTTGCTCCAAAGTGTCCTCCACAAGCATAAGAGTGACAGAAGATGAGAATGGAAGTAATCTCATTTTCAGGAACACACCTTCTAATCACTTGATCTGCACAATGCTTCCACAAGTATGGATCGTCCCATACATAATATTTAACATCACTCTTTAGCTTATCTCTTCGAGCCCTAGACAAATCAGAAGGTAGAGTGTGAACAACCAAAAAGTTTACAATGTCTGCATATCATGGTAAAGTTGTGCTCGTATAAAATAATTGCTCATCAGGAAAGGTTTCCTGCAATTGGAGTTCAGCATCCACGTTAGCTAAACGGCTCAAATGATCTGCAATACTGTTTTTCGTTCCTTTTTTATCCTTGATTTCCAGGTTGAATTCACTCAAGAGAAGTATCCATCGTATTAGCCTTGGTTTTGCCTCTTTCTTTGTCATTAAGTAACACAGAGCTGCATGATCAGAGTAAATAATCACTTTAGTACCTAGTAAATAAGAACATAATTTTTCTAAAGCAAAAACAATAGCCAATAGTTCTTTTTCAGTTGTGGTGTAGTTTCTCTGGGCGTCGTTAGGGGTTTGGACGCATAATAGATGGCATGAGATGCCTTTATAGTTCTTTGACCCAGCACTGCTTCTACTGCAAAATTGCTTGCATCACACATGATTTCAAACGGGAAGTTCCAGTTAGGGGGTTGAATGATTGGTGCAGAAGTCAACAGTTCTTTCAACTTGTCAAATGCCATTTTGCATGCCTCATCAAATTCAAAAGTCACATCCTTTTGTAACAATTTGCATAGGGGTAAAGCAATTTTGGAGAAGTCCTTGATAAACCTGCGATAAAACCTACATGTCCAAGAAAAGAGCGAACCTCCCGTACACTAGCGGGGTTAGGTAGAGATTGAATAATATCAATTTTAGCTTTATCTACTTCAATACCCTTAGATGAGATAACATGCCCTAGAACTATACCTTGTTCTACCGTAAAGTGACACTTTTCAGAATTCAATACAAGATTAGTTTCCATGCATCTTTTAAGGATTAACTCAAGGTTATGCAAACAGTTATCAAATGAATCCCCATGGACTATGAAATCATCCATAAAAACCTCTATGATATGCTCAACATAATCTGAAAATATACTCACCATACATCATTGAAAAGTAGCTGAAGTATTACAAAGACCAAAGGGCATGCGACAGTATGCAAATGTTCCAAATGGACATGTGAAGGTTGTCTTTTCTTGATCTCTTGGGGCAATTGCAATATGGAAATAATCTGAATAACCATCAAAAAAACTATAGTAAGAATGACCAGCTAACCTTTCAAGCATTTGATCAATAAATGGTAAAGAAAAGTGATCTTTTCGGGTAACAACATTTAATTTCCTATAGTCTATACAAACTCTCCACCCATTTTGAACACGGGTGGTAACCAATTCATCGTTCTGATTTTTCACCACAGTTATCCCCGTCTTCTTAGGAACCACTTGAACTGGACTGACCCAACTGCTATCAGAAATAGGATAAATCATGCCAACTTCCAAAAGCTTGAGGATCTCTTTCTTCACAACATCCATCATGGGTAGGTTTAATCTTCGTTGAGGTTGACATGAAGGTTTTTCTCCTTCTTTAAGCAAAAGCGATGCATGCAGGTGGATGGACTGATTCCCTTGATGTCAGTGATTGTCCAACCAATGGCTGTTCAATGCTCTTTGAGGACCTGCAACAATTTTTCTTCTTGCAATGTAGTCAGTTCGTTGGAAATTATCACTGGTAATGTTTTGTCATCTCCAATGAACACATATTTAAGGTGATTAGGGAGAGGCTTCAAATCTAGAATGGGGGCTTGCACAACAGAAGGTAGAGACTTTTCATTAGAAACAGGCAAATCAACATAAAAACCCTTACCTGCTTGTTGTGACCTTGGAGGAGTGTTCAACATATCAACCGTTTCTTGCAAACTGGGATTCAACGTTAATTCATCATTCTCTTTCTCTACACTCTCACGAATAGCGACCTCCAAATCATCATTCCCATCAAGATCAAAAAATCACGTGCTAGATCATCAATTACATCGATAGAATATACAACATTATCATCAACAGGAAATTTCATGGCATCATAGATATTAAATGTAATTACCTCACCATCAAATTCCATGGTCAATGTACCACTATGAAATCAATTTTAGTTTTGGATGTTTTTAAGAATGGTCTACCTAACAAGATAGGGCTAGTTTGGTCACTGTTTTCCATATCAAGCACATAAAAGTCAGCAGGAAAAATCAAGTCATTAACTTGTACAAGGACATCCTCAATCACACCATTTGGGTAGACATTTGATCTATCAGCTAATTGAATTACCACACCAGTTTCAGTTAAGGGGCCAAGTTTCGAAGAAGTATAAATGGAATATTGCATGACATTTATAGAAGCTCCTAAGTCTAACATGGCTTTCTCAAATCCGGTGTTACTTATCATGCAAGGAATAGTAAACATACCTGGGACCTTGCATTTTGTTGGAAGTTTCCTTTGAATGACTGCAGACACGTTTTCTCCAACTTTCACCTTTTCACACCCCTTCAGTTTCTATTTTCTCTTAATAGTGCACAATTCTTTTAAAAATTTAGCATAACAGGGTATTTGCTTAATAGCATCTAACAAGGGAATGTTTACCTCACATTTTCGAAAAGTTTCATGAAGCTCCCTATTTGGATCATTTTTCCTAGATTCTACCAAAGCCTGAGGGAATGGGGCTACTGGTTTATAATCAGATAGTGGAGGAAACTTTCGTTTTGGTGCATTATCCTCAGTTTTGTTACTATTTTCCATAGTGATGTCCATGTCTTTCTCCTTGTCTTGTTCTAACGATGTGGGAGTTTCATTCACTGAGATTTCCACTTCCTTGTCATTCCTCAATAATATTGCACTTGCATTCTCCCTTAGATTTACCACTGTTTGAGAGGGTAGCTTTCCCGAACTTTGTGATTCCAGTCGACTGACAGCACTAGCCATTTGACCCATTTGATTCTCCAAACATTGAATGCTAGCCTTGGTCTCCTGTTGAAATTGTAAAGTGTTAGTTGCAAGAGATTTAACTATATCTTCTAAAGACATTTCAGAGTTAGAAGTTTGGCCATGTTGTTGTCTAGGCGGGTATGGCTGCCTATATTGTTGAAAGTTTGGGCGATTTTGAGCAACATGTTGATTTGATTGCGAGTTTCCATAGCTAAGATTGGGATGATCCCTCCATCCTGAGTTGTATGTCTTCGAAAAAGGATCATAATTCATTTGTGGTTGTCCAGGGAAACCACCCCCCTGCATTAACTTGTTCCGTAGGTTCTTCTTGAAGAGTTGGATAAACATCAGTTGGATGTCCCATTACTGAACAAATTTCGCAAACCTTCGCTGTCTGCACATTACATGTGGCCATTTGACGAACAAGAGTAGTCAGATTCGCTATTTGTTGTTCAATGGATGAGACATTTACCTCGTTAACTTGTCTAAAGGGGGATCAAATCTAGCGCCAAATTGTTGAGAATTGGCCGCCATGTTTGCAATTAAATTCCTCGCTCCTTCGGGAGTTTTATCAACCAAATCTCATCCACTTGTAGCATCAATCATGCTCCTTTCTGTGGGTTGAAGACCTTCATAGAAGTATTGGATGAGAAGTTGTTCACTTATTTGATGATGGGGACAACTTGCACACAATTTCTTGAACCGCTCCCAATACTCATGAAGAGATTCCCTGTGATCTTGTATGACACCACAAATTTCTTTTCTAATATTTGCTGCCCTTAAAGTTGGAAAATATTTCTCTAAAAATAATCTCTTCATTCCATCCCATGTGGTAATGCTTCCCGATGGTAGATAGTAGAGCCAATCTTTAGCCGAATCCTTCAGAGAAAATGGAAAGGCTCTCAGTTTAATCTGTTCTTCAGTAATTCCTGTGGGTTTCATACTCGTGTAGACCACATGAAACTCTTTCAGATGTTTATGAGGATCTTCACCTGCAAGACCATGAAAAGTAGGCAAAATGTGTATTAGTCCAGATTTAAGCTCAAATGTAGTAGTAGCATCTAAAATAGAAAAAGTTATGCATAAAGGTTGTTGATTCAATGTAGGGGCTGCAAGCTCCTTCAAAGTTCTATTTTCGGCCATGGTTATTTCTCATTCAAACTCAAAATCACTTGCAAATGGATTGTTATGATTGAGATTGCTTTCTTCAAGATTTTGTTGGATGTTACTCCTTAACCTGCACAAAGTTTTCTCAATTTCTGGAACGTACTTCAAATCACTTTGATTAGAAGATCGAGTTGCGGTCATAAACAAACAAAACAAATTAAAAGTAAATTATAAAAAAAACTAGATTAAGAAAGACAAATAAAATTCTATGCTAAAATTTCTAAAAAAATAAAATACCTAAAAACCTAGAAAATTATGATTTTTTTTTCTTTTTTTTTTTCAAAAATAAAATAAACAATTAAGAAACACCAAAATAAATTAACACCACTCCTCGACAACGGCGTCAAAATTCGGTGAGCTATCGTAGGCACCCAAAAATAGTCCTTAAACCTCTAAAACTAATGTAGTAATGGAAGTAAGGGTTGATTCCACGAAGAGTGTGCAATTCAACAATTTATGCTTCGTATAACGATTGAGGGGTTTTGTTTATAACGAAATCAATCTTATAACAAATAATAATTTAAATTAACGAGTTGTATTAAATCAATGAAACAAGTCTTGATCAAAGTCAACTTCCACCATTGGAGATTTATAACCATTCATCAATCCACAAAGAATAATCAATTCACATTCACAATATTCATCGTTGGAATAAATTCCTACTTCTCCTTAATTTTAGTTAATCAGAAGCTAGCATTCTAATTAACCCTAATTATCAAATAATCTCAGATCAGCGCTAAAGATTCAATTTAATAACAGCTTTAAATAATAGAGAAATCGATGAACTAGATAATACAAATACCAGCGGTTGCATTCAATCTATTTAAACATTCTTCTTAAGATTCAATAACCTCTATCGCAGAAAATTATCAAATCCTAGTACTTTACAAGTTAAATGATTCAAACAATTACGAATTTGAAATTTAACTCAGCTATAGATTGCAATATATGAAAAACTAATATATTTCAAACTTGGCAATCATAAAATTATGCATAGACGAATATTTAATACTGAAAATATAAATTAAACAATGAAAATAGGTGGATCTCACAATTATAATGTTTTCCAAGGCTTCAGTATCCTTTAATCAAGCACCAAGAGTTAGTTACACATGATAGATCTAAGAGAGAAATAGAGAGAAAATAGGTTGGAGATTTTTTGTGTTTTGGCCCCATTTTCTACGCTTTTCGCGGCTCAAATAATAAAAACCTAAAATCTGTGGCGGTGTGCGGCGCTTGAGCGCTACAGGACAACGCTTCAAGCGCTAGAAATATGTTGAAAATTGTGTTTTCTCGGCAACTAAAAATCTGTCCACTTTGCGTCTGTTTCAGTAGTTTCATCATAACTTCCTCTTTCGATATCCGATTGAGACAATTCAAGATGCGTTAGAAAGATAACTCAAAGGGCTACAACTTAGCTTCAGATACCATCTTCGAATTAGATAATCTAAAATGTCAAAAACTGGTCTCAAGATGAGGCTGAAAATCGGTGCAAAACTTTTCAGCTTGAAAGTTGATATGTGATAACGTCTTGGCTATATTTCATCCCTTTGACTCCTTTTTTCATCCAATTGGCCTCTAACACTCTCAAGTTTTCATCATGAGGTTCGATACAACTTTTAAATATTTTCACTTTAGTCCCCGAACTTTCACTTTCTTCCATTTTGATATCTTTTCATCTATTTTTCCAAATTACGCAATATCCATAAAATTGCCACCTAAACCAAAATATGAGAATACTAAGTATATTTAGGTACAAAATAAACATATGAGCGCATAAAATAAGGAGGGAAAAATATGCATTTTACATTCCTATCACAATGCATAGATTATGAATGCGAAACTTCTCCATCAATTGTAGCCCAAGTCCTGCTATGGTGATATTACTTGAAATTAAGATTGAAGTGGTTATATTCCCACACAACTTCCACTCGTTATCTATATGCACAAAATCTCCTTTATGCGACATCATGAATCTCAGATTATTACTCATACCTAAAAATTTCAGATAGCAATGATAAGCATTCGACATAATTATAATATCAGAGTTTATTAGCACACAATTGGCACCTACGAATAAATTATACCAAATAGTGGCAAATACGTGAAAACGATAGTTGAAATGTTGAGCCCGACATTTATGAACAGTCAAGCTCGACATTTAAACTGTCGAATGCGACAAATTGTTTTCGACATTTCAACTGTTGATTTTTATAATCTGTTGTATCATTTGAGTGTTGTGAATGAAATAAATTCTTCTTAGCATTAATTGTGTTCATCGATGTTCAACTACCAAATCAAAAAAACCTTTTCAAATCATTGAACCAATACTTTATTAAATAGGGGATGTTACACAACATTTTATGGAAAACATTGTGTTCATTCAAAAACATATGCAAATTCAAGCCTAATGAATGAATAATAATTTACGAAACTGAAAAGCAATATGAGCATTTTATCTTTAACAATTGAAAAATACTAAGTTAGAAGATAAAAAAATTAAACAATTTATTTATGCTAACCTCTCAAAATGGAAGATAAACCAAGACTACTTTTTTTTTTTTTTATTGATATTGGAATGGAGGAGATGTAAACAAAGTTAAAAAAAAAAAAAAATTGGAGAGAAAATTTCGTGTTCACTTGTAATGAATGAATTTTTTTTAACAATTCTATTATCCATTGTACAATACATATAGTCATGAATTTATCTTACACTAGCAAGTGATAACATCATTGCATTAAATAGCATTAAATGCTCCTAAAAAAGGTATCTCCAAGGGTGATTTGGACTTTTCACACCTAAAAAGTGACATTTTTAGCACAATTAGTAAACGTGACAAATTTTGGCACATTTTAGAATTTTGTGACATCTATGAAAATATCCCATAATTTTTTTTTCTTTTGTGAGGATTACAACTTAGGGAAACCCTCTAGATCTTCCTAGACATCTTGTCAATAGAATTTCATTTTCCATTATTGCTAGGCAAAATTGAGAGAATTATGGGTGGACATGGTTCTATTTGGATTTGGTTTTGGTTCCAACAGAATCGAACCAAACCATAAATCAATGATTTTTTGATAATGGAACCAAATGATTTTTTTAAGGATATGGAACCGAACCGAACCGTTTGATTTTGGTTTGGTTTGGTTTGGTTCTAGTTTTATTTTTAAAAATTTTTAAACTTGGATCATATCCATAAGTTAGTAATATATACTTTAATAAAAAAATAAATATTAAACATTCAGCAAGTTACACTTATCAATCATCAAGATCACAAAAGCCTAAATTAACAAACAAGATATATTCATAATTTGAATACACGAATCAATTTTCATTTTGATACAAAAGATTGTTTAATAAGAATTAAAAATGATGCACTAAATTAATAGCATCACTTTTGACGGCACACCCTCACAATAAAGAATGAGTTATGCAAAACTTTTACAGGCAACCGTTAATCGTTTAATATTCCATGATTGTTTATTGGATCTTCCACTATTTATTTATGAAGAGCACAAATAAGTCATCAAATAATCAAGGTAAAAAAAATAATTTAAAAGCTTTTTAACCGATCTTGAAAGAGTCTCATCCATTGACATGATAAAATGCGATGCTAACGTTCTACGACGTTGTGTAAATTGAAAACGAGTGAAGAAGAAATGAATGCAAATGAATGCAAAATTAGGGTGTACACAATTAAACATTAAGTTTGGTCCTGGTTCTCGGTTCTAAAACTAAAGCCGAACTAGAACTAGAACCAAAATGGTTCTCGATTCAAATAATCAAAACCATTAATTTTTCTTGTAGAATTGAATTGAACCGTTCGATTTGGTTTAGTTCTAGGTTGATTTGGTTTGGTCTGGACATTTTGTCCACCCCTAAATAGGATATCCATCTTGTTGACAAATTAAGTATGTGTCACGTAATTTTGCACAAAGATCATTTTGTAAATGAAAGAGCGGTATCTACGGTACAACAAATATGGTCTCATTTTGGTAAAAAAAAAATACATCATAGTGAACCACATCAACCGATAGTGGCGGACCCAGGATTTAAGTTCAGCCCGGACGGACGTTGACTAGTCAACTTTGACCAGTCAACGTTGATCATCAGCGATCGTAAGAGCGATATCGTTTATTAATATTTATTAATTATATAATATTAAAAATTATTCGATATATATGTAAATGCACTAAAACGTAAAAATTATAATACAACCAAAAGTACTAAAAAAACACGCAATACAACCTACTCTTTAACTATGATCTTAGACACGAAACCAGACTTCCAAACATGAACTTTTCCTCTCAAGCAAAGTCTCTGTATGGGTTAACTCACTTAAAATCAATTAATCGGGTAAGAACTGAAAGAGAGTGTGCTTAGCAGTAGTCGTAAATGAAATGACAGTTGATTGATGCACTATCTTAAATAACCAAAGTAGCACTTAGGTCGGGAAGTGATTGATGTTCAATTGGGATGTGCCCTGTGATTCCCTTCATACATTTTCAGTGCCATGGAGCTAAACCGTGAATGATTTAACAATGATTTAAAGCTTGTCAAGGTTCTGGGAAACTATAACCGAACCGAGGAACTACTATGTTCAGATTGCAAAATAGGCACATCGGTTTCATATGCAATCTAGACCAAGTGTTTGGCACATAATTTTCAAGGATTTGTTGTTACAAACTTACACATTCTAACCAACTATTAACGCATTCAACTCATATAGCCCTATTTCATGACCAATCACATCAATTATAGAAAAAATAGAAAAGCCAGAGGAATATTTGCACATTTTCGTGTGCAAATACAAAATTCAAGCTAGATGTTGATGGACAGAGCAAATATAAACTTGGTGGGCAAGCCTATTAACATTTAACAGGTTCAGTCACTTTATTGAACCACAAATCACAAGATTCACAACTCACAACTCACAAGAAATTCAAGAATCACAAGATTCACATTTTACAAGAATCACAACACAACTACACATCTATGAAAGGAACAAAAACAAAAAAGAAAAAGAAAGAGAGAGAGAAACTAACAGGTTTACAGCTGGAACCGTCTGCCACTGTCCGTCACCACTCACCACGCGAGTCGTCGGAGTCCGGACGGTCGGAGACATCGAGACAAGAACAACTAAGCGGAGCAACCTGTGGTCTGTGGATCGCCTCGCCCTCAGCTCTTCGCCTCCCGCTCTACGGTTTGTTCTTTGTTGGGTTTCAATTGAAATTGCTGAATTGATTTGGGGATTGAGATAATGGAACTCAATTTGGTTTTGTTTGTGTGGCTATGAGTATGGGTTGTAAATTGACCCAATTAATTGGGCCTTATTGTTTGAAAATAAGGCCCAAAGAGAGGCACCTTCTTCACTGCAATAACAAAGAAAAAAAAATCTCACCGCCGCTACCTTCGTTCTTCATTGCTCTGCTTCCCGACGTTCTTCAAGCTTCTGGCGGACCCAGCACAGGTGGCCATGGGGGCTGGCCAGGTGTTGGGTTCGCCCCTATCAACCGACCTAGCCTGACATAGAGAAAACTTATTACTATATAGCACTACCATGCTAAGCACCAGTCTAAGTGAACTACACCTAATTGTTACTTTTTGTGTTACAGTGCCATCAATTTGGATTAAGGTAAAATCTTAATTTATTTTGTTATAGTGGTATTATGAATTGATTAATTTACTATTTATATTTTCATAGATTATGATGTGATTTGAGATGATTAATAAAATATATAATTCGTTGGATATGAGTATTAAGAATATTTGGATGAACAAGATGTAAACAAGAAATTGGTTTGTGAATAGATGATGCAAGCACCTGAAATGTCCATTGATAATTTACTTACGTAGGTAGATTATCATAATTTTATTTACGTTTGAGTCTCAAGCAATTGAAAAGATGTTGTATAACATTGCGCAAAAATAATAATAATAATGATAAAATAAAAATAAAAATAAAAATATGGTAGATCTCAACTTATATAAAGATGTTGTTTCCCCATTTCTATTAAGTTAATAAGACGTGTTAAACTTATATTAAATAATTAAATGAGCTGCTTATCTTAAATCTATTACTCCAAACAACGAATTTGGCCCATCTTGGCTCAGTAAGGTAACAACCCACTTCCACATAAAATTAAGGGGATTTTTCACGTTGTCACAAAATTTGAAAATGCACGAAAAGTTGTCATTTTACAAATGATGATAAAATGTCACTTTTTGGGTGTGAAATGTCCAAATCACCCTTGAATATACTTTTTTGGGAGCATTTAATGCTCATCAATGGTTGCATTTAAAGCTCATTAATGCCATGATGCCATTTTTTGGGTTGTGTAATAGAAACCATTGAATATATACATATATAATATAATGTATAATATAATTGTTAACAAAAAAATAATAAAACAACAACAACGACAAAAAATTCATAACAATGTATAAGCTGATTTTCGTACTCCAGAAACCCCAACTCTCTTATCATCTTCTCCATTTCAATATAAAAAAAAAAAAATAATTATTATTAGATTCATCTTCCATTTTGAGATGTTAGTATTTATAAATTGTTTAATATTTTTATCTTATAACCTACTATTTTTGAATTTTTAAATACAACATAGTCATATTAACTTGAAAATTTTCAAATTATTATTCATTAATTTGGTTTGGTTCTTCAGATCTTTTTGAATAAATATACAAATATCCTCCATAAAATGTTGTGAAGGATTTCTTATGCAACAAATCATTGGGTAAATTATTTGGGAATATTTTGTCATTCGGTAGTTGAGCATTAATGAACATACTTAATGTTATGAAGAATGTCTTCCAATCACACCATTAAATGTTGTAAAGGATTCTCCATTTAATGATGCATTGGGCAAATTATGTGGAAAGATTTTGTTATTTGGTAGTACATATTAATCAACACACTTAATGTTACAAAAAATGTCTTTCAATTACACCCATTGAATGCTTCCTGTCAGTGGTAGTTGTACAAACTGACAGTTCAACTGTCGAAAAAATTTGTCAAAATTGATATTTTTGAGATATCAAGATAAACATTTTAAGTGTCGATCTCACCGATTTGCTATTGTTTGGAACTATATATTCGTAGGTGCCACTTTCATGCTATTAAAGTCTGATTTATTGATTGTGCGGAAGCTTGTCATTGCAATCTCAACTTTTCAGGTATGAGTAATAATCTGAGATTCATCGTGTCACATGAGAGATAGTTTGTTCATGTAGATGACGAAAAAAGTGGATAGGGAACAAAATCACTTCAATCGTAGTTCTCAAGCAGTATCACCTTAGTAGGACTTGTGTTACAATTGATGGAGAAACTTTGTATTCTTGGTCCTCGCACTCAAATCGAATTGAAGTTCAAATTCCCAAATAAGAATATACCTCCAGACAAAGATTTGAATTGGTACATATCATACCATAGGGAAACAGTTTTTTATATTACTCTTTTCAAGATCGAGCTTCCAATTGTTAACAAGGTGGGAGGATACAAATTTTCAAGATCCTTCGTTTGTTGCGACAGAAGCTTACAAAAACACACAACATTATGAGGTCAAGCAAATATAAAATATCATAAACGATAATGCACCCAAAATAGTGATTTGTGATATTGGGGCTACACTAGTAGATGTCAACTTGGATAACCCGTTACATGGTCCAGAGTCTGCAAATATTGTCGACAGTGATGAGCAAATGTCACCACATTCCAGGGGCATCGGATAGATACGAATGTGTTAGAATTGTGGATACTTTCAACATTGCCGAAAGTCAAATAATCTTCAACAAAAATGAGTTGTACATGAAAATTCACGTACTTGCTTTCCGAGACAAGTTCCAGTTTCGAGTAAGCAGCTCAAGCTTCAAAATGCTAATAGATGTTTGCGCAAATGATAATTGTAAGTGGATGTAAGTTGTCCTCTAGATAGATCACATACACACAATGTAAGCAATCTAGATATAAGTCTAGCCTACAAACCAAGAAATACAATTGATGTAGAAGAGTTGATCATAATTGAGTCACGTGTTTGAAACTCGTTTGAACACAAAGCACATAAATATGCATGATGATTAGAGCTGAAGTTGTATTGTGCATGTCACAATGATTGCGTTCTACATTTTTTGTTATATTATCATTATTCTTTACAAATATTAGTCATGTAGAAATAACATTACATGCAAAGTAGTGAAGGAGACAAATTTTTTTATTAATTGTCGATAGTTGAACTATCGGTCCCAACATATTGTCTTTGTAATTCTCGACAGTTTGTTGCAAAGTAGTGAATTAGATAAAAAAAAGATCGGGCATAACGGATGATCGGACGAACAACATTATGTACATACGTTAGCATGTGAACGTTGATAAAACTAGAAAACTTAAATATAGTCGAAAATCTAAGCGTTGATTGCCAACTTCAATCGTCGTTGACATTTGAATGTTCGCCTCTATTATCTTTCTTCGAATTGACCTAATTTATAATAATAATCTCGAATGGTGGAACATTCGGCAACAACTCATCGTCACTGAAGTCATCTTAGTACTACTCCTTCATAAAGTATGCATTTGTAGTTGTTGGAAATGAATGAGCATGAACAAGAAAGTTGTATTTGAAGTTTTGCACTTGTTGTGAATGAACATCTATATTTTGTGGATGCAATAATTCAAAATGTACTAAATAAGAGAAATGAGAATTGTCTATCACCAACAATAACAAAATTTGTATACTAATGACCAAAGTTGCTTGGTAAGAGCTCAACTATCTCATCTACGCACCATATTGATTTCATTGTTTTAAAATGGCAATCGTTGTCTCCACAATACATGAAACTAGTAATACATGAAAAATTTGTGTTCATTAACATTTCAATATTTCAGTATACAATCAAAAAACCAACAAAATATAGTCATTATGTCCACAGAGATTGAGCTTAAAAAATGGCATTAAAGTAGAATCCCAGTAAAAAAATCTCGAACATGGACAAACATGATTTGTAGAAACATTTAGAACTTAAAAGATACTTTTCCTATAGACTAAAATCTAGCAACTACATGCATGCCAACCAAAAAAAACTGGTCATCAATATTGAGCAGTCCCATCTAAGCATCACAAATGTAAAATCAAAATACCACAAGTAAAGATAGATGGTGTCTATCAAATGTTTAGAGTTTAGTTTGATTTGACGTTTTTTCACTCTCTTTCTGATCCCTGATCCCCTTGTGAATGGAGTCCTGGTCGATACTTTTGGCACCAAACGAGCTAATGAATTAGTTGTGCTAAGAATTATACCTCCGATAAATTTGCCAGGAAGCATAGACATGAATTCTAAAAATCGTTTCTCTAACCATTCTCAAAATTCTCAAGTACAGTTTTTATGTACTCGAGATTGCTCTATTACGAAATGTGCGCATGCACATGATCGTCTTCTGATAGGAGAAATTCAAAATTCATCTGCAAAAAATAGAAACGTGAAAAAATAACAAAGGTCAGATACATTTCATTCATAGTACACGGAAATGAGCAACTGGACAAATTTTGGTTTATGGAACCAACTATCGAGATAAGTGACTTAATTGTCGTTATCGACAGATGGTCCCATAACTATGACATTTTCATTTCATGAAATAGTAATGGTACTCATATGATGATATGTCATAAATTTCATTCCTTAAACCACACGCGGAAGAGAAGCTAAACAAAACTTGGCTTACAAAACCAATTATCGAGATAAGTACTTAACTATCAAGAATTCTAAAGATCAACTGTTGAGAATTCCAGAGACTAAACGATAATTTATCTCAATAGATGGTTCCACAATTTTGGCCACTTTTTCTCCTACAATTTATATGAGAGCCAATGAGTTCAAAATACACGTGAAGGACCTAATAACAAGAATCCAAACTCTTAGGTACTCAACATTTACATAAATTGATAATTTCCAATTTACATATCAATGACATGTTACAAAATTTAACACCCTAAAGGTAAGGTATCCATATGACCAAGTAATTCTCTTAAATTAAACTTGACGTCGGCTAAATATGTCACAATGACACTCCGAAAATGTATTCGACTTTGATTACCGCAAGTGTACGGATCGTTCAAGTAATAAAATGGGTTTTTAAGACCAAGTATCATTCCCACAGAGATTGTGTTAGTTTGAGTTTTACCTATTTTGACCTTAACCGAAACAAAGGAAATTCAATGAGATGATTAAACTATAGAATTATCTAAATTAGACTACGAATGCAAGTTTAAATGGAAATAAATAATTAAATGCAAATTACGATGTGAATGTAAATATTTGAAGAAATCTATGAATGAGAAGCGTACTAGGATCCCGAATCGTCAAGTAAGTTCACCTTTAACCTTTATTTCACAATTTGATAGCACGATGAATCGGTTGAAGAGTCAATGTTCCTAAAATATTCAACAATCTCTCTCGAGTAGAGTTAAACATATTCTCGCATACCATTTGATTATATTTCTATGACAAATGATAATATACAAGAATACATGACGTTTTATGAACACTTAAAGACTCACGTAAAGCATAGCGGTATATTTCTATCCCCTATCGAACCTTACGATGATTTATACATTGTAGAATTTATTTCCTTTCTTTTGAATGCATGAAATAGACCACCCAAACTCACATAACAATTGCGCATATAATTATGGAGACAATAAAATGAATATAAATCATTCAACTTCTAACATTCGTGTTTAAAATCAAATTTCAAAACAAAGAATTAAAAGTTCACATTATGAGGTTCATCATTCACCTAGTACAATTAAAAATCTAGCCTAGCATGAATAAATTAAAATAACAAAGAAAATATTTAGGAGAAGACATCATCCAATTCTTGAATGTAAAGCTTGAAATCTTGGATCTTGGAGTGAAATTCTTCGTCCTTGCCTTCGCTCTTGCTCAAAAAGAATGTTTTTCTCTCTAAGAAGGTATAACCCTAGTTTCTGAACGTATTTTAGCTTTTATAGTTGCCCTATAATCATTACCATATAAGTTGGAGTCGGATAAGGAAACCAGAAAATTCGCGCCGATTTTCTTCTTTGCGGCCGCAAGGACAAATTCCTTGCACCCACAAGGAGCAACCTTTTTTCCAAAAATTTTCCCTGCATCCTTGCTTGTGGCCGCATGGAAGATTATACCTTGCGGCCGCAAGGTATAAACAACTATAGCATATCTTCATTTTGGTCCTCCAACTTCATTCTTCTCTTATTTTGACCTCTTTTGTTCATTCTTTTCCTCCAATCATCCCATGCATTCCTCAATGTATGATTAAGCTCATGTCCACTCTTGAGCTGGCCTCGGGTCATCTTTTGATTATTTGCATTTTGGTCCCTGAACTTTTATTTTCCTTCGTTTTGGCTACTTTTCCTCTAATTTCCACCATAATCTTCATTGTTGTCCTACAAACACAATTCACACAAATTAAGCTCTATTTCGAATATTTATCGACAATTATTCATGTTTGTGAACCAAAATAAACGTATAAAAAAATGCCCTTATCACACAACATGGTGAACTACACAAATCACTATCAATTTGTAGGAAACATAGATTATTGTGGAAAGCAAGGAAATTAGACAAAACTACCATGGGGATGTACAAACATAAAATAACTCAACCTCACTCACCTTGAAAAAATAGAAGACAACATAGGGATAAATAAAAACATAAGACAACACCCCTTCGTAGGGGGTCGAGTTGGTGGAGTAGGTGGACGCGAAGATCGAAAATCATGAGTTCGAATTTCCTGCCAACATTTCTTCGGTCGAACCCGTCATACCGAACTTACCTAGTGCAGTTTACTTCTTCTGTTTGGTTTGCAGGTTACTGTACATGGAACGAGTTTTACCCAGTATGCACTCACAGTGGTCGGGGCTCCGCTGGTGGGTAGCTGTTGCGGATTCTTACGTAAAAAAAAAAAAAAATAAAATAAAAAATAAAATAAAATAAAAATAATATATATATATATATATATATATATATATATATATATATATATATATATAAGGCAACACATTAAAACATAAAATATCATACTTCATGCATACACTATGTACAACCATACATCACACAAGCATTATGTATCTATACAACCATACAAATAAATGAGTGCTGGTTCTTGGAAATCCAAACTAAAAAGATTGAATCCCAAAACTAAATATCTAACCTAGGGACACATTAAATTAGAAAATAAACTCGAGAATAATAATATTCTCAAATTTTCAAACTAATTTAAAAACAAGAGAATGATGCCATAAAGTGGCCACATAGTATTAAAAGGACAAACAAAATTCCAAACTGTCGAAAATCAACAAACTATTTGTACATCTAATACCTACAGACTGCTTAAATAGAAAATCACCCGATACTATAGAATAAAAACACACAAGGAAAAAAAGAACAAATGCTCGATTTAGTGTGTACAATAGCCAACAAATTAAGAGAAACGACTAGTTGATTACATATTTATGCTCTCAGCTCGTCTGCTAGCCTTTATAAATTAAGAAAAATTGCATTCTTTGAGTTCAAGTAGAAGAAAATTATGGCTCCGATTACAGATTTAGTGTTTTAATTCATCGCTTGCCTTTAGAAATTGAGGAAAACTGCCTTGTTGGAGTTGGGAAGAAGGAAATCGTGGCTTTTGAGTTTTGAATATTAGGGTTTGGGTTGGTAAGATTGGGTTTAGAAAGTAAGGATGGGTTTGATGCAATTTTCATCTACTTTTTTATTTTACAATTTTTCATCTAGTCAAGTCCTATTTAAATAAGGACATAAATGGTGTTTAATTTTTTACAGGGCAAAAAAAAAAAAAAAAAGTCCAAAATGACATTTTTGCAAAGATTATTAAAAAGGGACATTTTTTAAAATGCAAAATCAAAAGTGTTGAGGTGCAAATTCCTGTAAAATTAATACCAACAAGAAACAAGTACATGATTGAAGATAGATTTGGATAATGAATTCTCAACAAGAACAAAAATCCTCTTCATGGTAGCACCAATTTCTTCAGCAACCCTTACTTTGACATTGTATTCCTCGCCATCATTCTCATGAGGACATTCAACACTTTGAGCACCAAAAGTAACCACCATCTGCAAATGAAACCCATCATCTTCGACAAAAGTGGTCAAGATATCTTTCTATTCAATGGAAAAGAAAGGTCTATTCATTATATACAAATTCCATTCTATAAACATTGGCATGCAAACCAGAGAAAGATTATCCATTCAATAGTTCCTTTTTCCCTAAATTATAAAGGCTGAATGCAAATGAAAGAAAACTTTCGAATCTCGTTTTCTTTATTTTACAAGGAAATCCGTAGCCAGTTGTTTCTGGACGTGTCCAATTTCATAGAGTCCTACATTTTCAAAGCAATAATCCCCATTCTCGACGTTGGTTGACACACTAAGTGGAAGATTAATGAGTTTATGATAAATAAAGCTCATTTTTATATTTTTAGAAAAAATGTTATACCCAATATGAGTATATTGAGTGAGATAAACCTTTTTTATGGTTGTGAAATTCAATTCTGTACGTTCATGTTAGTCTTGATAATGTGTTTAAATTTAGAGTTATGCTAAATAAACTTAAAAATTGTATTTTTATTCTCAATTAAGAATTAATTTAAGAGGTCTACATGAATTGAATTATATGCTTCATTTTAAATATTTTTTAGTATTGTGGTAACTTTATAATTACTCTAGTGGTCTGATGCAGTCCTCTTGACAGTAGCACTTGAGTTTTAATGGGGTTTGAATTTCATACAAATTTCATCATATGGATGAAGATCAATGTCTAATAATATGCTGTAATTCTAATTTTTTTTTATGTTGATGACAATGTATTGGCTAAGTATAAGAAGAACTGTATTGAGACTATTTAAAAATGGTTGTCCTCAATCTTTGACAATGAAGGATATGTATTTAGCAAAGGATCATGCTACATGTACCAAATTTTTTTACCGAATCTTTTACCTACTACTCACAATGGGGATGTTGACCACATTATCGGAATTTTTAAATACACACGGGCCCGCACATTATGTGAGGGGATAATCCATTATGTACAAACCATTATGTACAAATAGATTAACCCTTTAGCAAATTGTATACTTTATGTTAAAAGATTATTCTAGTCTTCTTGCTATGTTACAAGAGTTGTATGGTATAAAGATTTTACAATATTTTTAAATGTATTATTGCTACCCTGTTAGGGGATTATTGTATGTTATAATGTACATTTGTCCTAACATATGTCATGCTATGGATCCAATAAGGAGGTATCGATGTTATCCATGGTAAGGATATTTTGATACTTGGAGGTTGTTGTCAATTATTTCATTTGTTGTCGAGGAATAACCAGTGATTTAGAAAATATACAAATATTGACTACGGAAGACACCTAATCGAGTACAAATAGTTATTAAACTTATGTGTTTTTCTATATAGAGTTACAAGAAGCATATCTTGCAACTCTCTCTCTCTCTCTTTATATATATATATATATATATCTTGGCATCATAAGAAATTATTGCTATAAATGTATTGAGCATCTAATAACATTGGTCAAAAACATGAGATCCATGATATTTATGCAATTATCTTATGTGTTGTAAACACTCGATAATATCTCTCTGAGAGATATTAGCAAAGAAAGTATCTTTGCGATATATTTACGCAATTGATGATATATAATTATTATACTCTGAAATGTCCAGAGATATACTTCTTGGCGATGTCAAATATCTAGAATTGTATAGTATATAATACTTTTTCGTATTTAAAACTCACTCACACGACCAATCACTTTAGATAATTTCGGGATTGATGAGATGAGAATAAGTGATCATGTTGTCTCCAGTTATAGCTATCGATGCTTTCAAAACTTTGTTTTTATCTCA